>CM014732.1:14711699-15156900 GCA_004329165.1 Spatholobus suberectus | reverse complement strand
AATCGTACTTTGTGTCTTTAGTTTGGACGGTATGTAATTTTAGTTTTTTAATGATTGTTTTTAAAATTCAGTAAACTTGGTTTCATTATTTATTTTATAATATTTTACTTAAAATTTTTATATCATTTCTAATCAAAATCTTTATAAAATTAAATTGTATTTTACTCCATTTATCGACAAAAATATTAAATTGGTTTAATTACCTTTTTGGTCCCTATAGTTGTGCAAACTTTATCTTTTGGTCCTATAGTTAAAAATAATCTGTTTTAGTCCCTATACATGCACTTTCAATATCAGTTTAGTCATTGCCGTCAAGTGTGTCTTAACTTCGAAAAATAAAACTGTCACAAAATAAAAATTAACAATGTAAAACCACCACAAATTGACTTTTTTGGCATTTTTTTATTTAATTTGTAGCGGTTTAAACGGTAGGGACCAAAACAAGATCGAAAATGCATGTTTAGGAACTAAACATATTATTTTTAACTATAGGAACCAAAAGATAAAGTTTACGCAACTATAAGGACCAAAAAGTAATTAAACATACTAAATTTCATTCAAATTATAAAAACTCACATTTCTCTTTTTCAAACACTAATCTTACATGTTATAAAACCTTTCAAAATTTATTAAGTTTGTATTAAATTTCTTACTTCATAATTTAATTAGAACATTAAATTAAAAAATAAAAAAATTAAAGAAAAAAAGAAAAAATTAACAATTAGAAATTATTCCTCAAAATCACAAACAGGGCATGATCTAGATCCTAAAAGAAA
Organism: Spatholobus suberectus; assembly: GCA_004329165.1. NCBI lineage: Eukaryota > Viridiplantae > Streptophyta > Magnoliopsida > Fabales > Fabaceae > Spatholobus > Spatholobus suberectus. Next base: position 15,156,124 of record CM014732.1, on the reverse strand, counting down.
AAGAAAATACTCATCATCCACCTACTTTCTTTTCCATTCCACTTTTACTCCATTTTCTTCTTATCTCTCTCTCTCTCTCTCTCTCTCTCTTTTCTTATCATTTATCACCTTCTCTCTCTCTATCTTTTCTCTTTTCTTCCAAAAAACTCTTATTTCCACCCCATTTTAAGATGGACAAATATCATTGTTTGAAGGCTTAAATATGTTTTTAGTCCATATAAAATGAGTGAGTTTTGATTTTGGTCCTTGTAAATTTTTTTCTTTATTTTTCATCCCTCTAAAATTTGAAATCATTGTTTTTGATCTCTATAAAATGAATGATTTTGGTTTTGGTCCCAAAAAAGAAAATTCTTTGATTTTCATCTTCTAAAATTTGAAATCATTGTTTTTGATCCCTAACATTCATTTTAAGGTAGATAAATAATATTTATTTTAAAGATTTAGAAAAAATTTTAGAAGTGTCATATGCTAACATGGTGCCACAAACACTAGGGTGTGCCGCTTAGGATGGTCATTTGACCTTCTATTAAGCATATAAGCAGTTATTGAGTGTCACATATAATAGTAAGGATCGAAAACAATGATTTTAGATTTTTGAGGGATAAAACAAGGACTAAAATCAAAATTCATTCATTTTACAGGAACTGAAAACATATTTAGACCCTGTTCAAAAGAAAAGAGTGCTAGGTTAGAGAGAAATAAAGAGAATAAAGTATAAAAAAAATGACAGGTGGACATTTCCACCTATTTGACACTAGTAAGAGATAAAAAAAAAATATGTATAATAAACAATATAATATGATGATAAAAAAATGATAAATATTAATAAAATGTTTTTTTTTTGTTTTTGTTTACATTAAGGATATCCCTCAACTGATAATTAGAGATTAATTCTTTCTAGACATAGAGGTCACCAAAGTAGATATTGCCTCTCTTAATAAAATCTTCTCTATACACATATTTGTGATGCAAAATAAAGTGTTTGTGGTGCAAAATGGTTCATAAAGTATAAGAAAGGTGAAGTGAATCAGACCCTAGAATGTGGTACTAGAATGACGTGTTTCTCAATTTTGGATTGTATTAATTTTAAAATGAAAAGTTAACGTTATACTTCAATTAAAATGTTTTATAACTAATATTTTAATATGTAGATGATATAAGATAAATATTTATTTTTATATAATTAATTTTATAATAAATAAATATTTTTGAATATATGTTATATTATAATTAAAATTTATAATAAATAAATATTTTTAGAGAAAATTATGTTATTAGTCTTTATACTATCGGTCAAACATGGTCAAAATCCTCAAACTCTCATATTGATGAAATTGGTTCTCAAACTTTAAAAAAAATGTAAATTTAGTCCCTCTTAATTTTAAAAAACATGATAAATTTTTAGAGAGGAGGGACTGAATCAACACAATATTTAAAGTTTGACAAACAAATTCATTGGTATAAAAGTACAAAGACCTTGACCACGTTTGACTGAAATATAGGGATTAAAAACACATTTTTCTCATATTTTTTAAATATATATATATATATATATATATATTATATTTTGGATTTACAATAAATAATTTAAATTGTGATAAAAAGTTATTTTTTATCATAGACAATTTCTTTTAGGAAAATATTTGAAATTTAATTTAAAAATAGAGATAAAAGAGGATAATTAAAAGAGATAGATGGTTAAGGAGATGAAATATATAAATAAAGATAAAAGAAGGGTAGTTTGATATGGTTGAGACTTGAGAGAGAATTCTTTTGGTTAGTTGTCGAGTTAGCATATGAAATGTATCTCTAAAGAAAAGAAGAAAAAGAGTATATTCTAATTTATAATATAAGAATAGATATCACTCAATTCATTTGATTTAAATTGTATTTGATATAATTTAACTTAATTTAATTTGAATTACATTATTTTTCAATTTATTGTTAGAATTTTTTAATATATAATTTTCTTAAAATATAAAAACCTAATTCATCAAATACATATCTGAAATATATTAAATACAAGTTCAAATAAATTCATTAAAATACATTAGAACACAAGCTTATTTTAAATAGAATTTCAAATTAGTTATGAATTCCACAACACTTCGATTTTTTGAGTTTAGAAAAGTGCGGATTTTCAAGAAAAGAAATCTTATGATATGTTGAGAATCACTTATGATAATCACTCGTGTTTGAAATGTATTTTAATGCCCAAAAGTTGGATAGGATGGCCTTTGCATAAAGATTATATTGCCCCAAATTTTTATGAAATACAAGATGCGCACTAAATGATAAAACTAATAAACTAATCAGCACTTCTATAACCCTAAGGAATATCTGTATGTAGGGATTAAAAAATTGGCTTGGCTCATACTATTGCAACCGCTAAAGCAGTTATCTGATCAGCTATTGTTTCCTCAATTTATCGTAATAGAAAATCAACCTGTATCAATTAATCAAAGAATTTGTTGAATAAATAGTATTTATTACTCATAAAAAATCAAAAAAAGTCGAATTTATAATATTGTGTACTATTAATAAATTCAAATTAGCATATATCTCCCATTCATAGATTTGCACCTGCCTTTATACAATTAGATACAAAATTATCTATTTTTAAACATGAATAAAAGTAGTAGATCTTTTAGCTCCTTATCGCTGTGGAGGAAAAATAGGATCGATGGAGCTAGAGTGGGCAAAACATTACTTATTATGGAATTGATCAATAACATTGCCAAAGCTCAAATTTCATAAATAATTAGTGTAGAAAGTTAAATCTGTTAAACAATCAACTAAATCAAATGAAATGATTTAATTAATTGATTAAAGTTAACTAATTGATTGTCTTAGATATATTAAAGTTACTATATATATATATATATATATATATATATATATATATATATATATATAAATATTATAAATTGTAAGATCATTTTGTATTAACGGTTTGGATTTGGTGTAACTCTTTTAGAGTAGTTATACCAGTATTATTTGATCCCTTCCCATATTATATTATATTATTATTTTAGTATTAAATTATTATATTATAATATATATATTAAATATTTTATATATTACATATTACATATTTACATTTTATATGTTATATATTATATTATATGTTATACAATATATATATATATATATATATATATATATATATATATATATATATATATATATATATATTATGTTACAATATTTGAATAAAAAAATTAAAAAATAAAAATAACATAAACTTAAAACTTACTAATAAATTCCTAGGACTTAAATGCAATATTATAAAATAGGTATATTATGTGACATAGTAAAGACAACTGTTGACATACATATATAGAACTGTCAAATTGGGTGGGCGGGGTGGGTCGGCCTGGCCCGGCCAGCTCGAGCCATTACTCTTAAACGGGCTAGGCAGGGCTGGCCTTATTTGTGTTTAGGCCTCTTTTTTTTTTGCCCAGCCCAGTCCTATGCGGCCAATTTGACCTGAATTTTTTTCGGACCTATTAACATTGTTATCTATTTTAATTATTATTTTTTTACCAAAAATTATATAAAATTAAATTATTTAAATTATATTAAATATTTAAAATTAAATTATATATACTTTCTAGCATAAATAAACATTTTTATTCATATATAATTAACTTAATTATTCAATAGTCTCATTAAAAATATATCTTTAAACGCATTTTATTTACAAAATGAAATACCCATGTTAGCCTTTCTTTTTAACAAATGTGTGTGACCCTTATATATATATATATATATATATATATATATATAATCTCTATTTCCAATTCGTTTCAATTCAAGCCATTTCATGATAATGTTATTAGGCATGTGCTAAATGCCAATATATGCATCTCTTTAACGTTTTTTTTTTTGGTAGATGCATCTCTTTAATGTAATTACATTGACACATTTGTTGGGTTATTATATATTTTAAGGCATTTATGATGCTACTGTATGTTGTCACGAGTTTGACATCATTTTTATTGATAGCTAATTTTGTGAACAATAGAGTTTTAGAATAGTATTCTTTCACTGGCTTAATATATCGGGTTAGTCCAGCTCGAGCTCAATTAGCCTGCCGGGTTAGACAGACTGGGCCAAAACAGCCTGATTTCTTTTGGACTGCTTTTTTTTAAGCCTAACTAGCCTTTTTTGCGAGCTAAGCGGGGCAGCCCATCATACCAGACCCATTTTGAAAGCTCTAGACATACAATTAAACAATATCAAAAGAGGTACTACAACCCTTTAACTATAACCTCTACCAAAGAAAAAAGCTATAAACAATCACCTTCCGAAAAAAGAGTTGAAAGTGCAAAGGTAGCTGCAAAACCCGAAGATTTTAGAGGAAAGAAAGATTACCACCTTCCTTTCACTTTGGCATTTTATTTTCTCAACGTTTATCACGAACATTAATTGCATCTGCATCTGCAGCTTTACACATACCCCTGAACTCAAGGCTTCACTCTTTTCATTCACTTTCCCTTCCACTCCGTGGCTTCCCAAACTCACCACCCACACTTCCTTCTTGTTCCCTTAATGTCCCAAAGCCATCTCATTCCCTTCACACAGATGGCCAAGTTACTTGCCACCAATGGCGTCTCTGTCACCATTGTCCTCACACCCCTTAATGCGGCCAGGTTCAACACGCTCATTGACCAAGCAAAAGCCTTACACCTCAAAATCCAATTTCACTTGCTACCCTTTCCTTCCGCAGAAGCAGGATTGCCAGAAGAGTGTGAAAACATGTACACCCTTCCTTCCCCTCAATACCAGCAATCATTTTTCGCTGCTTCCAATATGCTGAAAGAGCCACTTAAGAAATGGCTTTCGGAGTTGGAAACACTACCCACATGCATCGTTTCCGACATTTGCCTACCTTGCACAACTAATACTGCATCAAAGTTTAAGATACTGAGGGTTGTCTTCCGTGGAATCTCATGCTTCTCCGTCTTGTGCTCACACAACATTAGCCATTCCAAGGTGCATGAGAGTGTCACCTCAATGTCGAAGCCATTCGTGATGCCGAACTTCCCTGACACAATTGAATTCACCAATGCCCAGTTACCCGAGGCAATGAATTAGGACTCAGGCTTGGAAACGCACTATTGATCAATTTAAAGTTGCTGATCTGCAGAAGGGATATTGGTGAACACTTTTGAGGAGTTGCAGAAGATGTACGTGAGAGGGTACAAGAAACTGGTAAGAAAAATTTGGTGTATAGGACCACTTTCTCTACATGACCAGTCTAGGAGAGATGATAATAAGAACTCAATGGATGAATCTAAATGTCTGAATTTTCTTTCTTCCAAAAAGCCTTGTTCTGTCATTTATGTCTGCTTTGGCAGCTTGTCTCACATTAAGGCTTCACAACTGAAGGAGCTTGCTTTGGGGTTGGAATCACCAAGCCACCCATTCATTTGGGTGACTGGGAAAAATGATTGCTCTGAAGAGATAGAGAAATGGTTAGCAGAAGAGAGATTTGAAGAGAGGAATAGAGGAAGTGGTGGCATAATGAGGGGCTTGGCACCACAGGTGCAGATACTGTCACATCCTGCAGCTGGTGGGTTCTTATCCCATTGCGGTTGGAATTCCACACTGGAAGCAGTTTGTGCAGGGGTCCCAATGATAACTTGGCCATTGTCTACTGAGCAGTTCTTCAATGAGAAGCTCATTGTGCAAGTGCTAAAGATTGGTGTGTGAATTGGGGTTGAAGCTATTGTGGACCCCATGGAGGTAAAAAAGGTTGGGAAAGTATTGGTGAAGAAGGAAGATGTGAAGAAGGCTATTGACAAGCTCATGGAGCAGGGTGGGGATGGGGAGCACAGAAGGAACAGAGCTAGAGAGATAAAAGAAATGGCTCATAAGGCAGTTGAAGATGGTGGACCATCTGCTTCAAATTGCAAATCATTTGTCCAAGAAATTGTGGGGCTAGTACATAATTAGTAGCAAAGTATAGCCATGGGTCCATCTGTTAGGTTTATTTAATAAATAAGTTAGTCATGATCCATCTGATAGGCTTATTTAATAAATCTATATAAAATGAATGAATGGTGTGTGAAAATTCTTTCGAAGCTAGGATTGTATGTTCTGCTTGTGTGTTTTTATTTTTATTTTAATTTATTTCCTTTATTCTGTGAATTGTTTTGCGTACTTGAAGGTTAGTTTAAATTTGAGGCGCACGTGTGTTATTGATTGGAATTGGATATGCTAATGAGTGGACTTGTCATATGTGATTGAGTGATAGTTAAGCATTTTGTTCAATTGAAACCAAAAAATTTTACCTTGACTATTTCTATAGTAGGGTTCAGTGTAAAAGAATTGAAGGACTTAAGAAAATTTTTATATATTTTTTTTTTCAGAATTTTTCATGGCTGGTCTCGTTCCGAAATGATGGTGGTAAACCATTAATGGCAGGGTATCTTGTGTCAACGCTTGTTATATTAATATGTATGTGTACATTACATACATATGCTATGTTGGGTATCAAAGTGACAGAATAATATCACACAGCTAAAATAAGAGATGAGAAATATAGAATTGACACAATATTTTAACATAAAAAACCCTCAACTGATAAAGAAAAAACTACGGATAAGACCAAAGAAATAATTTTACTAAGTAAAAGAAAAATTACAATCTCTCTCTAAATATAAGGAGCGAACAATTACACTCTTTTTTATAATAGAAGAATACACCTCTCTCTATAAACTAGAGAAAACACTTAGAGAACACTCTTATGTTTTTACTCTCTTCGGTGAGATGATAAAACTGATCAAAAGAGTTGCTATTTATAGAGAAAAAACCTCCTAGAGCTTCCAACATCCAACTAAAGTACATAAATGCATTGAATGAAAATTTGACCTCAAAGCTAAAAGTGGCTTTACGATTTTGTTTTCACATGCTATGCATGTTGGTTTGATTTCTCCTTTTTGACTGGATTTTTGTCTAAGGTTGTCAAATTTCAATTCTCCTTGAGGTTTATTATAAAATCATTTTTCTTTAAGACTAAAATATGTTAGTTTCCATTTACTTACGACTTTCATTGGCTATGTAGACATTTTTCTAGCTATATAGTGCCCCATCTTATACTTTTGTTGACAACTAGTTATTAATGAAGCAATGCCAATGAGTTTGTTAAGATTATTAATCTTTTATCCAAATGATAGTAAGAGATTTCAAGGAGCACTTATGGTATGCTTAATACCTCTGAGCTAGATCTTGAGTTGGAACCATATTTTGCTTGGCAACCATCGTGAGGAATTCAATTTTAGTGAGGTCTTTCTTCACCAAATGATTCACTCCATTGACTTTGTTCTAGGTTTAGTTTCAAATATGACCTCATATCAACCATTTTTGGCATTAAGGTTTGGTTAGCTATTATTTTTCTCTCATTGCCTTGGGTGGGTTCTTATTTTATAAAATCCTTAATCCTTGTAATATATTGATTTTTCCCAACAGGAAAGATGGGTTTGAAGAGAGGGTGATAAGTCTCAAGTTCAAGTGAGGAGGGAAAATGTTAAGAACTCTATTGAGAAGGTAATGGGTGAAGGCGAAGAAAAATAACAGATAAGGAAAAGAGCTTAAAAGTATGAGGGCATGGCAAGGAAAGCAATACAACAAGGTGGGTCTTCTTCCCACAACATGTAACCTACTAATTGATGCATCGTACATGTCAAAGGGGTAGTAGACCAAAGCTAAGCCACAAACAAGAGCAAATGGATAATGATATTTTGTGATTTACTGATGAATTCTAAGGTGAGGGGACTAAAAAACTCCTCACCCATGTAAAGTTAAAAGAAACCATTAAATATATTATTAAAATAAATAGACGACTAAGATGAAATACAATTACCTTCCATCTTAGCTATTGATTTATTTTAATAATATATCTAATAATTAATTTTAATCCCACATAGGTGAGGTGTTTTTGTTACCACTCACGTTAGAACTCACTATAATTTACCTTTGTTTATATCAGCGGCACAACTTTTTGGATGGTCTTAATTAGCACTAGAACATTACTTTTTTTTTTTTTTACTTTAATTATACTTTTTATATGTTTAGTTTGGATTGGATATAATTTAATCTTTTAAATTCTTTTGAGTTAATTAAGTTCTCTATTTTTAAAATTAAGTAAATTTGGTTTTGTCATTTATTTTATTCTATTTAAAACTTTTAAGTTTCTATTTTTTACTTTAAAATATTTATAATTTGAATTAATTAAATTATCTTGTATTCAAAACTTATTAACCAACACAATAAATTTCATACAAAATATAAAAAATCTCAAATTTTTCCACTTCAAATTTTAATCTTACATCTTATAAAACTTTTTAGTAAATTTTATCAAATTTGTACTAAATTTCTTACTTCTAAATTTAATTAGAAGATTAAGTTAAAAAAATTATAAAAAAAAAACTTAACAAACTTACAATAAACTAAAAGAAAAAAATTACTCCAGAGAATAGGGCGTGAATCCAGATCCGGGGGGAAGAAAAGAGTGCTAGATTGGAGAGAGTAAACAGAATAAAGTATAATAAATACGACTTGAATCAGACCCTAAAATTACTCCAGAGAATGTGGTGCACGAATGACATGTTTCTGAATTTTGGATTGTATTAATTTTAAATGAAAAAGTTAACTGTTACACTTTAATGAAGATGTTTTATAATTTTTTTTTGGTACAGAAATGTTTTCTAATATGACTCAATCTATTTAATTTAAATTGTATTATTTACAACTTATCTTAATTTAATTTGGATTAGATTTTTTTTATTTATTGTAATAATTTTTAATATATAAATTTATTAAAATATAAAAATATAATTCATCAAATATATATCTAAAATATTAATTAAATTATATTAAATATACGTTCAAATAAATTCATTAAATTACATTAGAACACAAATTTATTTTAAATAGAATTTCAAATTAGTTATCAATTCTACAACACATGTACAAATTTAAGTGAGGAAATTGAGTTTGATTTCAAATATAACATAAAAATATCTGAATAAATTAGATAATATAAATATAAAAATATTTGTTGTCCAAAGTAGTCTTATCCGGATTGAGCAAGACTTTTTCCAATGAAAGATATTTGTGGTCTCTATTAAAAATATTAGATAATATAAAAATTTCCTAGGTAGATATTATTTATAAAAATATATTTGATTTTTGTTTAGTTTTAATTTAATCTGTTTTCAAATTTAAATTTAAAAACAATTTCATTCAATTATTTTTTCTTGTTTGTATTTTTTATTGGTTATTAAGACCCTTAACTGGAATTTCTTGAATCGAATTCTGTTCTTAGGCAAATCGAATTCTTTTCTCTTTTCATGTGCGATGTTTATGACTTTTGTGTGTTTGAGGAGTATCGTTTCTTCTGTAGAAATGGTTTTGAATTTAATTGAAATATGCTAAAAGAGTAAAATTTTTTATATTGTTATTTAATCATAAATTATACAATTAAAAATAAGTTTAATTGATATGTAATGTCAGTCTAAAACATTTTACACTGTCAATTAATCGAAAATCAACTTTAGTGTGACTTTTAGGGTGATTATTATTAAAGTCAACAAACTTACCATATAACGGTAGGTTGTGATTGGATGATAGTGTAAAACTGCTTTACATTATTAATGCATAGCCTATTTTCTCATTAAAAATTATTAATTTCTGTAATAATTATTTTAAAATTATATATAAGGTAAATTCTAATAAGTTAATAATGTAAAATACATTAATAGTATATTAAAATTTAATTATCTTTTTCAGAAAATTTATTTTTATAATTAACATAAAACTTATTTAAATATAAAAAAAAATATTTTTTATCTATATATTTAATTTTTGTAACTTCTTTTGGATATTAGTTATTCAAAAATTATTAAATATGTTTGATTTAAGAAAAATATTTTTAATTAAAAAATACCTTTTTTTTATTTTTTATTTTAAAAAATTATTATTATTTTAACTATTTTTATATAAATTTAAAAAAATATAAAATAAAATAAAATAAAGTAATTTTTTATAATTAAAATAAAAAATAAGAAACAAAAAAAAAATTCCTAAACATCTCCTTGAATGGTCATATTTTTTTTTTTTTAAATATTTGCATTATTAATGATATTGCTTATCTCAAATATTATAGATAAGTTCCTTTAAAAAAAAATATGATTTGAGTTTAATAGATATGCATTGTTAGTATAAAAAATTTTACACTCTTTTACACTTTCAAGTATCAACTAATTAAAAATCAGCTTTTGTGTGATTCTTAGAATAGTTATTATCAAAATTAACAAACTTACCACACATGGTAAGTTGTAATTGGATGATAGTACAAAAAACTTTACATTGTATACTCTCTTTCTCATATTACAAATACCACATCCTCTTTTAAATTTTATTTTGAGTTTAATTTTGATATACTGTTATTTTTCAGATTTTTATGATTTTAACTGATTTGAAATTACACAAAATATGATTTTTAAAATAATTATAATTATAAAATCAATAATTTTGAATTATATAACAATCCATAAGTGTATGATAATGTACAATATTTTTATATTGTCAATGTATTCTAATTTGTTTTAGAAAAAATTGTTTTGATAATTAACATAATAATTTTTTATCTTTAAAATAAATTATATCTCATTTATATTATTTTGGTTTGAACAAATATTTTTAATTATTTTACCTTATTATTATATTTTATTTTTATTTACAAAATTTTAATATAAAGATAATTTTATTATTTTAACTATTTTTTAAATAATTTTTAAAATAAATAAAATTAAAATAAAGTAATGTTTTTATAATTAAAACAAAATAAAGATTTTTTCAAAGTAAAGATAATTTAAATTGTCATAATTTATTTTAATATTTACAATTTTAATGATATTAATAAAGCTTATAAAATAACATTTTATTTCTTGTACTTTACAACCTTTTTAGTTTTAAGTCTTTACAAAAAGTTCTTGTCAATTTTGATCTCTAAAATTAAGAAATTTTGTTTTTAATTTTTGTTGTTTAACTTTAGTCCCTATAATATTTAGTCCATGCTAAATTAGTCTTCGTAAAATATTGATTATATTGGTTTTAGTGTCTAAAATATGAATATAATCAGCATATTACAAAGACTATAATGAATATAATCAACATATTACAAAAATTAAAGTCAAACAACAAGTATTAAAAGTGAAACACCATATTTTTCACATTTTTCTGGTATAGATTACATATTTTTTACAAGAGACCATATTGTTCTAGCTAAATATGAATATTATGGATGGCAAAGTTTTTTTTTTTCTGAATATTTAAGCAGTTGCAGACCATATTTTTCACAATTTAAAACCGATAAAAATTTTGTTAGAAATTAAAAAAAAATGTATATTATGAGAACTGAAAATTTATTTACCCTGTCACTTAATTATCTCGGATATTATAAATAATCACCTTTCGAAGAAAGAGTTGACATGTCAGGGTAGTTGCAGAACCGGAAGATTTCAGAAAAAAGAAAGATTCTCACTGTTTATTACAGGTACTAATTGTAACTACACCTTCATATATTCCTTTTACCCGTGTCATTCACCAAGTACCCTTCTACTCCATGGCTTCCCAAACTCACCACCCACACTTCCTTCTTGTTCCCTTAATGTCCCAGAGCCATCTCATTCCCTTCACACAGACAGCCAAATTACTTGCAGCCAATGGCGTCTCTGTCACCATTGTCCTCACACCCCTTAATGCAGCCAGGCTCAACAAGGTCATTGACCAAGCAAAAGCCTTAAACCTCAAAATCCAGTTTCACTTAATACCCTTTCCTTCCGCAGAAGTAGGATTGCCAGAAGGGTGTGAAAACATGGACACCATTCCTTCCCCTCAATACCAACCCTTATTTTTCGCTGCTTCCAATATGCTGAAAGAGCCACTTGAGAAATGGCTTTCAGAGTTGGAAACACTACCCACATGCATCGTTTCCGACATATGCCTACCTTGGACAACAAACGTTGCATCGAAGTTCAAGATACCGAGGGTTGTCTTCCACGGAGTCTCTTGCTTCACCCTCTTGTGCTCACAAACCATTAGCCATTCCAAGGTGCATGAAAATGTCACCTCAATGTCAAAGCCATTCGTGGTGCCGGACTTGCCTGACAAAATTGAATTCACCAAGGCACAGTTACCCGAGATAATGAGTCAAGACTCAAAGGCTTGGAAAAGCGCTATGGATCACTTTAAAGCTGCTGAACTTTCCGCAGAAGGGATATTGGTGAACACTTTTGAGGAGTTGGAGAAGATGTACGTGAGAGGGTACGAGAAAGTGGTGAGAAAAATTTGGTGCATAGGACCACTTTCTTTGCATGACAAATTATTCTTGGACAAGTTTGGGACAGATGATAATAAGACCTCAGTGGACGAATCTAAATGTCTAAATTTTCTTTCTTCCAAAAAGCCTTGTTCTGTCATTTATATCTGTTTTGGCAGCTTGTCTCGCATTAAGGCTTCACAGCTGAAGGAGCTTGCTTTGGGGTTGGAAGCATCAAGCCACTCATTCATTTGGGTGATTGGGAAAAATAATTGTTCTGAAGAGATAGAGAAATGGTTAGCAGAAGAGAGATTTGAAGAGAGGAATAGAGGAAGGGGTGTCATAATCAGAGGATGGGCACCACAAGTTGAGATACTGTCCCATCCTACAACTGGTGGGTTCTTATCCCATTGCGGTTGGAATTCCACACTGGAAGCAGTTTGTGCAGGGGTCCCAATGATAACTTGGCCATTGTCTGCTGAGCAGTTCTTCAATGAGAAGCTCATTGTGCAAGTGCTAAAGATTGGTGTGGGGATTGGGGTTGAAGCTATTGGGGACCCCATGGAGGTAAAAAAGGTTGGGAAAGTGTTAGTGAAGAAGGAGGATGTGAAGAAGGCTATTGAGAAGCTCATGGAGCAGGGTGGGGATGGGGAACACAGAAGGAACAGAGCTAGAGAGATAAAAGAAATGGCTCGTAAGGCAGTTGAAGATGGTGGACCATCTGCTTCAAATTGCAAATCATTTGTCCAAGAAATTGTGGGGCTAGTACATAATTAGTAGCAAAGTATAGCCATGGGTCCATCTGTTAGATTTATTTAATAAATAAGTTAGTCATGATCCATAGGTTTATTTAATAAATTTATATAAAATGAATGAATGGCGTGTGAAAATGCTTTCGAAGCTAGGATTGGATGTTCTGCTTGTGTGTTTTTATTTTTATTTTTATTTTTATTTATTTTCTTTTATTCTGTAAATTGTTTTGCGTACTTGGAGGTTAGGTTAAATTTGAGGCGCACATGTGTTATTGATTGGAATTGGATATGCTAAGGAGTGACTTGTCAGATGTGATTGTGAATGACAGTTAAGCATTTTGTTCAATTGAAATGGAAAACTTTTATCTTAATTATTTCTATAGTAGGGTTCAGTGTAAAAGAATTGAAGGAATTAAGCAAATTATATATTTTTTTTTTCAAATTTTTTCATGGCTTGTCTCGTTCTTGAAATGATGGTGGTAAACCGTTAATGACAGAGTATCTTGCGTCAGCACTTGTTATATTAACATGTATGTGTACATTACATATATATGCTATGCATGTTGGTTTGATTTCCCCCTTTTGACTAGATTTTTGTCTAAGGTTGTCAAATTTCAATTCTCTTTGAGGTTTATTATAAAATCATTTCTTTAAGACTAAAATATGTTAGTTTCAATTTACTCACAACTTTCATTGGCTATGCAGACATTTTTCTAGCTATATAGTGCCCCAGTTCTATACTTTTGTTGACAACTAGTTATTAATGAAGCAATTCCAATGAGTTTGTTAAGATTATTAATCTTTTATCCTAATGATAATAAAAGATTTCAAGGACGCACTTATGGTATGCTTAATACCTCTATGCTAGATCTTGAGTTGGAACCAAATTTTGTTTGGCAATCATTGTGAGGAATTCAATTTTAGTGAGGTCTTTGTTCACCAAATGATTCACTCCATTGACTTTGTTCTATGTTCAATTTCAAATACGGTCTCATATCAACCACTTTTGGTGTTAAGGTTTAGTCAAGTATGATTTTCTCTCATTGCCTTGGGTTCTTATTTTGTGAAATTCTTAATCCTTGTAATATATTGATTTTCCCCGACAAGAAGATGGGTTTGAAGAGAGGGTGAAAAGTCTCGGGTTCAGGTGAGGAGGGAAATTTTAAGGACTCTATTGAGAATATAATGGGTGAAGGCGAAAAAAAAAGAAGAGATAAGGAAAGAGAAAGTATGTGGGCATGGCTAAGAAATGAATAAAACAAGGTGGGTCTTCTTATCGCAACATACACCTTCTAATTGATGAGTTGTACATGTCAAAGGGTTAGTAGACCAAAGCTACGCCACAAACGAGAACGAATGGATAATGATATTTTGTGATTTATCTTTGTTTATATCAGCAGCACAACTTTTTGGATGGTCTTAATTAGCTTCGGAACTTGGCTTTTTTTTTTTTTTTTTACTTTTACTTTAATTATACTTTTTATATGTTTAGTTTTTGCCTCAAAATTTTATGTTTAGTTTGTTTGGATTGGATGTAATTTAGTCTTTTAAATTTTTTGAGTTAATTATGTTCTCTACTTTTAAAATTAAGTAAATTTGGTTATGGCAATTATTTTATTCTATTTAAAACTTTCAAATTTTTATTTTTTACTCAAGATCTTTAGAGAAAACAAATTATACACTGACAATATAAAACAGTTTTATACTGTTATTTAATCACAACCCATCATATATGGTAAGTTTGTTGATTTTGATAATAATCAATTTAAAAGTCACATTAAAGCTGATTTTTTATTGGTTAACAGTATAAAAGTTTTTACACTGACAGTGCATAGAAATTAAACTAAAATCTTTATATGTTGAATTAATTAAATTATCTTCTATGCAAAACTTATTTACCAAAACAAAAATTTCATACAAAATAAAATAAAAAACTCAAAATTTTCTCCTTCAAGTTTTAATCTTACATCTCATAAAAAATTTTAAATTTTATCAAGTTTGTACTAAATTTCTCACTTCTAAATTTAATTAGAATATTAAATTAAAAAAAAAACTTAACAAACTTACAAGAAACTAAAAGAAAATATTAACAATTAAAAAATATTCCTCTATATCACAAATAGGGCATGAATCCGGATCCGGAAAGAAAAAAGTGCTGGATTGGAGAGAGTAAACAGAATAAAGTATAAGAAACATGACTTGGATCAGATACTAAAATTACTCCAGAGAATGTGGTGCACGAATGACATGTTTCTGAATTTTGGATTGTATTAATTTTAATTGAAAAGCCTAACTGTTGCACTTTAATGAAGATGGTTTATAATATGAATCATTCCATTTAATTTAAATTGTATTTGATATAATTTATCTTAAATTACATTACTGTAATTTAAGATAAAATACATGACTTGGATTGGAGAGAGTAAACAGAATAAAGTATAAGAAATATGACTTGGATCAGATCCTAAAATTACTCCAGAGAATGTGATCACGAATGACACGTTTCTGAATTTTGGATTGTATTAATTTTCAATGAAAAGCTTAACTGTTGCACTTTAATGAAGATGGTTTATAATATGAATCATTCCATTTTATTTAAATTGTATTTGATGTAATTTATCTTAATTTAATTTGGATTATTTTTAAATTTATTGTAACCATTTTTTTAAATATAAATTTATTAAAATGTAAAAATTTAATCCATCAAATATATCTAAAGTATTAATTAAATATAAGTTCAAATAAATTCATTAAAATACATCAGAGCACAAATTTATTTTAAATAGAATTTCAAATTATAGTTATCAATTCTACGATATATGTACAAATTTAAGAGAGAAAATTGAGTTTAACTTAAAGTATAACATAAAAGTATCTGAATATATTAGATAACATAAAAATTTCTCAGGTAAATATTATTTTTAAAAATATATTTGATATTCGTTTAGTTTTAATTGAATCAGTTTTCAAATTTAAATTTAAAAATGATCTCATTCAATTATTTTTTTATTTTTGTTTGTTTTGATTTGTTTATTAAGACCCTTAACTGGAATTTCTTGAATCGAAATTGGTTCTCGGGCACATCGAATTCTTTTCTCTTTTCATGCGCGATGTTATGACTTTTGTGTTTGGGGAATATCATATCTTCTGCTGAATTTGTTTTGAATTTAATTAAAAATAATTAAAATATACTAAAAGTTTAATTTTTATATTATTATTTAATCATAAATTATATGATTAAAAATGATTAATTTTGTAACAATTATTTTAAAAATTATATATAAGATAAATTCTAATTAGTTAATAATGTAAAATAAATATATATTAAAATTTAATTCTTTTATTTGTGTTTCAAGAAATTTTATTTTTATAATTAACATTAAAATTACTTAAGTTTAAAACAAATTATTTTTTATCAGTTTATTTAATTTTTAGAGTTTTTTTAGATATTAGTTCTTCAAAAATTATTACAATATGTTTGATTTAAGAAAAAATTGTTTTTAATTAAAAAAATCACATTTTTTTATTTTTTTAAAAAATATATAAATTATTAAAAATTATTATTTTTAACTATTTTTATATAAATTTATAAAAAAATAAACAAAATAAAGTAAATTTTTATAATTAAAATAAAAATAAGAAACAAAAAAAAAATTCTTCCTAAACATCTCCTTGATTTGTCATTTGTTTTAAATATTTACATTATTAATGATATTCCTTATCTCAAATATTACAAATAAGTTTCATTAAAAAAAAAAGAAGAAGATATGATATCAGAAATCCCATATCTTTTTTCAAATTTTATTTTGAGTTTAATTTTGATATATTGTTATTTTAGATACAGTTGTCAAAATGGGTCAATCTACTCTATTTAGCCATGGCCCACATGGGTCAGGGCCTAAAAAGAACAAACAAAAAAATCTTCCTAACCATCTCCTTGATTTGTCATATTTTTTTTAAAAATATTTACATTATTAATGATATTACTTATCTCAATATTACAAATAAGTTTCATTAAAAAATAAGATATGATATTACAAATCCCATATCTTCTTTCAAATTTTATTTTGAGTTTAATTTTGATACATTGTTATTATACATAAAGACGTCAAAATGGGTCAGTTTACTAGTGGGTTAGGGCCTAAAAGGTCCATAAAGCCAAAAGGCCCACATAAAAAAAGTTCAAGGAATCTTGTAGGTTAGGGCCAACCCATGAGCCTTAAATTTAAAATTTTGACCCACTTTTTTTTTTATGTAACTGTATATAAGTTCTTTTTGGATGAACCACATACATTATAAGAGTTAGGGGTGGAAACAGGTCTAGGTTGACCCAACAACCTAATCAGTCTGAACCAACTCAAAGGGAAAAAACTAGGTTGGTTCGAACAATCAATTTGGTTCAAATTTTAAAATTGCAAATCCAATAATATCAATTTGGGTATTGAATCTAGGCATATAGAACTTGAATCAACCCAAACCTATACCATTTCAGGATATTTTTAATTTTTTATGTTGTGTAGTTATATAATTTTATAATTTTTTATATTGTGAAATTCTATAATTTTGACATTTGAGACTATTTATCAACTTTTCATTTTATTATGATTTCATATTTTTTCCTGTATTTTTTTTTCTATTTTTCATTTTCAAAATTTTAAGATTAGAAAACTTGTTTGGTTTGATTTCTTGTTTTCTATTTTCAAAAAATTGTAATATTAAAAATATGTTTGATTTAATCATTTTTAATAAAAATTCATGAAATATTTTTTATATAATGTTTTCAAAAAAAATTTAAACAAGAAATATATATATATATATATATATATATTTATATCTTTATTACTAAAGAATTTGTTATACGTTAGGAATATATATTTTTATTTTCCCTTTTCAATTGCAAAAAATCTATAATAAAAAATAATATAGGTAGGTCATGTTCTAGAACCACGAACTCAAATGATCATGAACCACGACCTATTCTCCAACTCATAAAGCTCAATCACATATAAAATTAGCCCAATGGAGTATTTGAGAATTCTAAAGAATTTTAAATTCTAAAAAATTAAATTGCTTCAATTAAAATTCTTTTATTTTAATTTTTTTGTTTGGATAAAATGATCAAATTCCTTCATTTTCAAAGTTATGTTTGGATAAGTAATCAATTTTCTTCAATTGTAAAATTTCTTGTTTTGATAAAATAAACAAATTCTTTCATTCCTAAAATTTTGTATTTGAAAAGAAAGAAAGGAGATAGAGAGGATAGAAAAGAGAGATAGAAGAGATAGAGGAAGAGAAGAAAAAGAAAGATAAAAGAAACAAAGAAGAAAGGAGAGAGAGAGAGAGAGAGAGAGAGAGAGGAGAGAGGAGAGAGAAGCATAATTAATCATATTCTTAACTTGCAGGCTGGGCCCCTTAAGCCCTAATCCTTTAAAGACTTGTTATTGCTGCATGACACAAACCATACGTAAACATGGATTAATTTAATTTTAATATACTCTTGTATTGGTTTATTTATAAAAATATGTGTAAATTTTTTGCATTTGAAAATAATACATCATACACCCAACGAAACATACTTTAATTGGAATATCACATGAAATAAGATATTGATAACCTTGCATAAATATAAGGAAATACTGTCATTTGCTTGAACACATTATAACCCATAATAAAACATAAAGAGGTGTATCTCAAAATAAGGACATAAGTGACTACCAAATGCAATCCTAAAGAGGAAAGTATGTTAAAATGGGGAGTGAGGAATGTAGTACATAAGACACTCCCTAGTTGGCCAACTCATACACAACTACATCTAAGGATATCTAGGACAAGACTTAGGGTGTAAAGCGGCATAAGGAGCTCCCTCACAAGGAACTAGAAGTTTAACTGATGTATTGTGGGGGCAAGGTCCTCCACGTAACTCACTTTGAGTTGATGATGTCCTAGATGGATCTAAAGGAATGTAAAAGTTGTTATCCCACATCTCCTCAATTGGCAACCAGAATTCCATAATCACGTCCACAACAAAGGAGAGAACCATAATCTTAGTGATGTCATAAGAAATGATAATCTCCTCAAAATAACGTACACACTGCGAGGACTAGTCAACTCTCCATCTATGACCACCGCCTCCCATAGTGGTTTCCACAAAACTAATGTAGAAGATCCCCTCTAGCTGATGCCTTGGCATCTACTCCTGTGAATGCTACATCATAAACATAGCAATCAAACACAAGCATGCAAGGGTAAGCTTACAAAACAAACATAAAATATACACATTGCAATACTAAATGATAATATCTCATTATAAAAAGCAATATCATATTCACATACGTTTCCGTAAATCATACACGTAAAATGTTGGCTGTCATGAAATTTGTTACGGACTTGACTCCATGGAGATTTTCAACATTTGAACGACTAGTTCAAATGTGTCATTTAACATGGTACAACAACAAGAAAAGACCTACAAGTCATCAAAGTGGCACATGCCATGAACCATTAGGGCAACATTGGTAATTAATCAACGGAACATACTAGTGGTTGCATCAAGATATATAGAATACATTGGTAGTGGCTACCACAACTCAATGTTTGCAATGACCTTAGGCCCCTCTGTGGAATCACTTGTCTACCTATCTTCAATGTCTTACCAAGCAACCTCCCACTGACCTTTCGCATTAGGTCGAGGCCCTGCCAAACAAGAAGACTGCATGAAAAATTCATCACTTGTATTCACAACCACAAATCTATCTCATCTAAATACATAGACTGTTCTTATGGTTAAACAGCCACATCATAGAGGTCTTACTAAGCCACTCCCTTATGTAGAGGTCACACCAAGCAACCCCACTAAGTCAAGGTCCTACCAAGCAAACCCCATTAAGTCTCACATATTTAAAATACCTTATAAATAAGGTATGAGCTTTCAGAAAATTCTTTAAATTTTTCCACCAACGTCTTCTCTTAACATTCTACATTTTCCATTTTCAATGGATAATGTACGTTATTAAGGTTTTATCATGGTTTTGCAAATCAAATTGATCGATTTGACTAGTCTGATTAAAAATCAGTCTGGTGATCGATACATTAACTCTAAAAATTGAACCATTTCAGAACCAGTCAAACTGGTCTAAAACTATTGAAAATCGATGCAGAAAACTGGTTTGCATATGTGCTTTTCAATTTTTTTTATTTTTTAAAATTTAATCTAAAAATATTTTTAAGATAAATAAAAACATATATTTAGTAAGGATTATAAATAGGTATAAAATGATGCTTTATTTTAGTTTTTGGTGTTGTAAAATTATGATCTTATATTTATTTAATATTGTTTTATATATTATTTAATTATTATTATTATTATTATTATTATTATTATTTTATTAATATTGGTTCAACCACGGTTCAACCATTAGACTTTGAATCAGTGTCTTGACCGGTTTAATGACCAATCCTATTTTAAAAACATTGAATTTTATAAAGGATATTAGGATTTCACTTTGAATCTTAAACATCCTAGTTTAAATTACTTAAATTAATTACATCACCTTTGAAGATAAGGATTTATATACTTAAATTAAATAAAATATAGAATTACTAAAATGTCCTTATTTTTCACAAAATCTAGTAAACTTTGAAAATACATAATTAATACAAATGATTTTTTTTTTACTTAGAAATTTTATAGTAAGTTACTGCAACTATTTATATCTCTGAAATTTTTTCCAGAATTTAATAAATTCATTTTGATATGAAATTACATTTTTACTCCTATAAGTAAATTGTTGACTAAAATAGATATAAATTTTGTAATTAATGCTAAAAGGCCTTAAATCTGAAATTTTATGATAAATATCATTAAAACATATTATTTTCAACTTAGAAAATAATTTTCAACAAGTAAAAGGACAGATTTCCCCCCTTTGAATTTTTCTCACAAAATAGTAAAAGTTTAACTAGAATTTTCTCAAATTTATTAAAATACAAAACTGAGCGTAAAAATTTAATTTCCAATGAATTTAGTCTAAAAATAATATATATTAATTCTATAAAATATAAAATTACATAATTACCCTTATTACAAATTATTTTATATTTTTAGATCAAAACTATGGTAGTTTAGCCTAATTCCTAAGCAATCTTTTTCTAAAATTTATTGTTAACTATCCACATATTTTAAATTATGAAATCAGTACCCACTCACTGTAATGAGGTTGAATAACAATGCTTAAATTTTATTTGGATTTTTAACTCATTAAAATTATTAGTTTAGGGCTCAAACTTAGAGATTTGGTCTTGAATCTTCAACTCTTGTCCATGTCCATGCTTTTAGCATCAAAGCAGAAACCATATAATCCATAAGTGCCTCGGTTCCAGCTCGATACAGTGAGGTTCTTCATGAATTTTCTTAAGAGTTTTAAGGCTTAAATAACTTAAATGATTTAAGTGTTTATGGCTTCCATTTGTTTCCAACTATCCCAAAACTCACATGATGACATCAAATAGGCAGTAAAAATAACGTTTTTACACCCCAAAGCAGTAAATATATTCAACGACATCAAGGAAATTTCATGGCTTGTGAGAAGCCCAAAATCACACCAAACAAATTTCATGCTCATGTAACACTTTCATGAACTCTAATAACCATTTTAAGCCATAAAAATTGTAAAAAATCATATTTAAACAAAATGGTACAAAAGCACATATCCAAGGATAACTCACATTTTTCCATGGCTCAAAATAAAAATAACAATAAAGGTTGAAGTTTTCTAAAAGAGGTTTTCAATATACGTTTAAAAACATGACATTTTAGGTCCACATCACAACAAAATCCCCAATAACATATTTTAAACCAACAAAACAATACATACACATCACTAGAGATATTAAAAGAAAGAAACCAAGTGTAAGTTCCTTTACCTCTTGATGACTCACAAACTAGGAAGCTTCAAGGGTTTGAAAGGTGAGAAAATGAAGCCTTGGTGGTTCACCTTCTTGAAAAAATAAAAAAAATGGTAACCCCAAATTTTGGGTTTCACGAAACAATCATAGGGTTCAAAGGGTTAGAAGATGGATTGTAAGTTCATGAAATATAATAGAAGAGATATTGAAGAATAGGTGTGGAAAACCTTACCCAATGAGTTTGAATATGAAACTCTTAGGTGAAGAATGGATGCACAACCACTTAGGTCACTTGCCTTAGATACTCTTTTGGTGTGTTTTTGGAGAGGAAAGCAAGAAATTTTTTTAGTGAAGAATGGCCTAGAGTGTCTCGG
Source organism: Spatholobus suberectus (assembly GCA_004329165.1). Lineage (NCBI taxonomy): Eukaryota > Viridiplantae > Streptophyta > Magnoliopsida > Fabales > Fabaceae > Spatholobus > Spatholobus suberectus. Next base: position 15,133,763 of record CM014732.1, on the reverse strand, counting down.
CCAGCATTCAGTAAAAATGAGCCAAAATGCCAAGTCTCTATGTTTTAAAATGATGGAAATAGATAGGTTAATAATGTCCAATGGTAATAGGGTTTGGCTATTGTTTGGTTAAAGACTTTTAAAAATGTCACTACCAAATATGGTTAAAACTTTTCAAAATTTGCATACTAGAAATGGCTAATAGGATTTTTAAATAAATAATAGAAAGATTATGTAAAACGGATAGTAAAGCTTGGTTATCATGGATTTTTGTACTAATAACTTTATCTAATGTGTCAAGGACATTTTAAATTAATTTGGGTAATTAATTAGGATTAATTTCATGGGTCTTAGATAATTTTTCTTGTTTTTGGAAAGCTTCCTTGAATTGTGTATCAGGTACAAGATTAAAATAAAATTATTTTAACCAACAGTGATAGAATTAATTAAAATTCTAACAAGGACTTAATTATAATTAATAACAACTAGTTATAATAAATTTCATAAATTTCTTGACTGTTTCCTTACTTCTATAGTGTAATCCTACATTGTTAGTTTACAAAATAGTCCTAATTTCAGTAAAATTTTCTACTAAAACTTGTACACAAAAATCATGCATATTTATTAAATTAAATTTTCTCAAGTAAATTTATATTTTCTCTTGTAATTTATTTCAATCAAGTTTAAATCATAGATTTAGAAAAGATAGATGTTACAAGTCCAACCTTTTTACTAAGTGGGCTATATGGGTTAAGCGCTTTTAAGATCCTCCTTAGATAAGCTAAAAAAGATTAGGACCGTTATAGTACGTCAGAAGGATGACACCTGAAATTTTAGAGATTTTTACAATATTAACTGATTAGAAATTACCCAAAATATGATTTTTAAAATAATTATTATTATAAAAATCAATAATTTTAAATTATATAGCAATCCATGGATGACAATGTAAAATACTTTTATGCTATCAATATATTTTAAATAATTTTAAATTTTTTGTTTTAGGAAAAATTATTTTGATAATTAAAAAAATAATTATTTATCTTTAAAACAAATTATATCTTATTTATGTTATTTTTATTCGCAATTTTTTTAAAATGTTAGTTATCTATACCATTATATAAAGGGAATACTTCCTTTAGTAACCACTTTTGGTCTCCACTTTTATTGAGACTATTTTGCCCTTCAAAACTTATGTTCATAAACAAATGCACCTATATCTACAATTTAAAATTTTTTCTAGATTATTAACTGTAACGTATATCTCAACTATTATTCAAGCAAAACTACCCCACCACTCATTTTAAGTTAGTTTCTCCCACTCATCCTCCTCCCTCCAAAAATTTCATCATCTTTTCCCTCCTCTTTCCATGAATTTCATCATCTTTTTGCCCGCTCTTTCTCGGTGGATTTTTTTATTTGAATGTGCATCTTATTTATCTCACAAAAGCATAATTATTTTGTTTTGTGTGTGTAGATACATATTTGAATAAGGAAAGAGGAATTAAAATTGAATAACCACCCTTATCTCTCAAATAAAGGCGTTTTCTTTTTGCAATGTTACGATCATTGTTACACCGTTAACCAATCATCTAGGTGAATAGAAACACTTGAGACAACAGAAAAGTAGTGAGGTAGGTGGATAACTGAACGTTGATCATTTTGGAGCTTCGAAAAAGAAAAAAGAAAGTGAAGAAATATACCTAACGCTTTGATCTAAAGAGAGAAAATAAGGAAGCAATGAGGTAGGCAAAGATAAAACTGCTTGCATTTTACAGCTTTTTTATATGTATTCTTCTTGCGTGTCTCTTCTTCTTCTTTGTGTTGTTATTGTGGACTTTTTTATATGTGTTCTTTTTCTTACATGTTTTTTTATAGGCGAAGAAGAGAAAAACTCTTATGTTTTATATATGGTGTTTTGCAAGATCCAATGGAATTATTTTTGTTAACACATGTGCTTCTTCTTCTTCTTTGTGTTTTTCATAGACTTTGCAATAGATAATATAATAGAAACCAGTGCTTCAAGCAAGAAGGAAACAAAGGAAAACATACTCATATTGGTGAAAGAATCTACACTTCAGGCAAGAAGGAAGTAGTGACCCATGCTTTGAGGCTTTATAAGTGGTGGCATAATCGTGCAATCGATTTTTGCAACATTTGTACCGCATTGAAATTAACAGAAACTATTCTTTTTCATGTTAGCTTTTACTCTGCTTATTAGAAATATCAAAAACTAAAAGCCAATATTTTCACCTACTTTATGTGTTTTTCTTTCTTTGTCTATTTTGTTATCTTTTTCTTCTTCATCATTACCTGTTATATTTCTTTTTTTTTTCTTCATCATTTATTGTTATATTTCTTTAATCAATGTTGTTTTTAATATATTACTAAATCTTGACAATTAGATTTGTTTTTTTAATTTGAAATCCCTTAATTTACTCTCACTTTTTTTAATTTTTAATTTGAAATCAATTTTTTCGGTCACATAAAAAATTTGATTTTTTTCTTATTTTTCTTATTATTTTTGAATTAGTAGTAAATTAAAATTCAAAAGGCCTTTTATGTGATTCTTTTTATGTGTTTTTTTTTCTTCTTCTATTTTGTTATCTTTTTCTTCATCATCTATATATTGTTATATTTCTTATCTTTTTCTTCATTTATTTTTCTATCTTATCAACTTTTGAGTTCCCATTCTTAATATTAATCAATGTTGTTTTTTAATATATTACTAAATCATAACAATCATATTTGTTTTTCAATTTGAAATCCCTTAAATTTATTCTCACTTTCTTTTTTCAATTTTCAATTCGAAATCAACATTTTTTGGTCACATAAAAAATTATGATGTCTTTTTTTATTTTTCTTTTCATTCTTATTTTTCTTATTATTTCTAAATTAATGATAAATTAAATTTTAAAAGGTATTTTTTGTTGTTTTTTACATGTGTTTTTTCAATCTATTTTATTATCTTTTTCTTCTTCATCATTTGTTGTTATATTTCTTTTCTTTTTCTTCATCTTTTTTTTTTATCTTATCGATTTTCTGATTCCTCTTCTTCATATTAATTAACGTTGTTTTTTTAATATATTACTAATCATAACAAGTGGATTTGTTTTTCAATTTGAAATCCCTTAATTTAGCCTCACTATTTTTCTTTTAATTTTCAATTTAAAATTAACTTTTTCTAGTCACATGAAAAATTTTGATGTATTTTTCTACTTTTCTTTTTATTCTTATTTTTCTTAGTATTTTTGAATTGGTGGTAAATTAAAATTTAAAAAGACTTTTCTGCAGTTCTTTTTATGTATTTTTTCTTTTCCATCTATTTTGTTATCTTTATCTTCTTCATCATTTGTTGTTATATTTCTCATCTTTTTCTTCATCTATTTTTTTTTATCTTATCAACTTTGTGGTTCCTCTTCTTCATATTAATCAATGTTGTTTTTTAATATATTACTAAATTATAACAATCAACCAACATGGTGTGGCATGGTTGACAAATAACCTTGTCTTGTTGGGAGGGGTAAATTATAACAATAATAGAAATCGAATTGGATTTTATTTAGGACAATAATTTAATTGTAGTTTAAAGGATCAAAATAAGTGTGATCAGAAATTAGTTCTGTAAATACATTTTGGTTCATTACACTGTAATTAAATTTTTGTCCTAAACAAAATCTAATCTAAATTCTATTATGATTATCTATACTATTTTAAATTAAGTTATATTAGTTTTGTTACTTTATATAACGCCCAAGTTTAGCATGCTATTAGTTATTTTTCATAAATAATTAATTTAGGGCTTTGATTTATGTTAAAAATGAATTTTATTTAGAGCAATAATTTAATTGCAGTTTCATGCACCAAAATAATTAAAGATAACATATGCTGATTTCTGTAAATAAATTTTGGTTCATTAAACTGCAATTAAATTATTGTCATAAATATAATCCAATTTGAATTATATTACGATTAATTTATTTGAATTTTAATTTAACCGTCAAGATGCTATTCATTTATTTTTATAAATTAATCTCAGATTTAATCTCATTATTACTCATTCGCATTTAAATTGATTTATTTCTAAAAATAAATTTCATATTAATTAATTTTTTTAACTAATTTAGTTAGGGCAATAATTCATGTTAAAAATGGATTTTATTTAGGATAATAATTTATAATTAGGATAATTTTTTTTACTATCACAATTTTATAATAACTTACCATAATACTATTATAACGAATAACAATTGTTATTACCTTAAATACTAATTGATTACATGTTAATTATTAAATCAATTACAATCATTCTTTTATTCTATACTATTATCTTAATTACCTTAATTATGTATTTATGTATTATAATAATTAATTGATTATAATGATAATTATGAGAATAAATTATTATATTACATCAAATATGAACATTGATGTTACTGATTATTAATGGATTTTTTTTGTATTATTTTTACGCAATTTGAACATTCAAACTTTCATTTTTGAAAAAGATTTATAAGTACTATAAATAATTTATTTTGTGAATAAAAAGCTTTGCGATAGTTATTTTATAAGTAAATGAGGTATTATCATTTGGATAATTTTATCTTGATTTTATAATTTCAATAATTTTTGTTAAGGATTTTGATTTTATAATTAGTATAATTTTTTATTATTACATTATGAATAGTAAGTTATTATTTTTAAAGTAAATTATATTAATTTTGTCAATTTATTTAACGCTAAAATTCAGCATACTTTTAATTAATTTTTGTAAATAATTAATTTAGGACAAAAAATTATGTTAAAAATAGATTTCATTTACGGCAATATTTTAAATGTAATTTCATGGAACAAAATAAGTGTGATTTGAAGTTATTTTTGTAAATAAATTTTGGTCCATTAAACTGGAATTAAATTATTGTCCTAAACAAAATCCAATTTAAATTTTATTATGATTTAATTTTTTAGAATTTTATTTTGTCGATCAAAGTGATATTAATTTATTTATATAAAAATTTCATATTTTATCTTATTATGACTAATTAGCATTTAATTTGAATTATATCTAAAAATAAATTTCAATGAATTAATTTTTGTAAATAATTTATTTAGTGCAATAATTCAATAATTATACTAGGCTTATCAACAAGATTATGTACAAAATAAAATTTCAAAATAATTACATGAATCATTACATTAAATAAATTATTTACGAAAATTAATTAACATAAAATTTATTTTGAGAAATAATTTAATTTTAATGCTTAGTAGTTATAATGATATAAAATGTGAAATTTATTTATATAAATAAATTAATAGCATTTTGATGGACAAAATAAAATTCCAAAAAATCAAATCATAATAGAATTCAAATTGGATTTTATTTAGGGCAATATTTTAATTACAGTTTAGAGGACCAAAACAAGTGTAATCAGAAGTTATTAAGTAAATAAATTTTGGTTCATTAAATTGCTATTAAAATATTGTCCTAAATAAAATCCAATTTGAATTCTACTATGATTATTTGTATTATTTTAAATTAAGTTATAATAATTTTGTAACTTTATTTAATGCTCAAATTCAGCATATTTTTAATTAATTTTTTTAAATTATTAAATGAGGACATTAATTCATTTTAAAAACAGATTTTTTTTAGAGCAATAATTTAATTGTAGTTTCATGCACCAAAGTAATTAAGATAACATAGGCTGGTTTCTGTAAATAGTTGTGGGCCATTAAACTGCAACTAAATTATTATCCTAAATATATTCCAATTTGAATTATATTATGATTGTATTTCTTAAGATTTTTATTTGTCCGTCAAAATGCTATTCATTTATTTTTATATATAAATCCTAGATTTAATCTCATTATGACTCGTTAGCATTTAAATTAATTTATTTCTAAAAATAAATTTCATGCTAATTAATTTTCTTACCTAATTTATTTATGACAATAATTCATGTTAAAAATAGATTTTATACTAAATTTAAATTTACACATTTTATGCTGAAATTTAATTTTACAGATTTTATACTAAATTTAAACAGATGAGGATACGCTAACTAATAAATAAATCTAACTAAATTTCAGCTTATTGATTTGCAATGTTTTAAGTAAATGTTAAGTTTTTTTTAAGGGTTTGGTTTCATACCTATCATCTCTTACAGAACCAATAGTTCCTGTAATCTATAGTAAATTTAGGAGGTAAGAATAGCTAACAAATTGAATGATAGACTAAATTGTAACATAATATATGTCACATACAAGGCACGGGTTATTACACTAGTTATAACAATAAGATTTGTTTTTCAATTTGAAATCCTTTAATTTACTCTCGTTGTTTTTTTTTTTAATTTTGACTTCAAAATCAACTTTTAATTTTTAATTTGAAATCAATTTTTTTTTGTCACATAAAAAATTTTGATGTCTTTTTTTTCATTTTTCTTTTCATTCTTATTTTTCTTATTATTTTTGAATTAGTGATAAATTAAAATTGAAAACGTCTTTTATGAAGTTCTTTTTATTTTAATTTTTTAATTAGTCATTGATTGTTGATTAGTATAACAATATTATTTAGGGGAACTAAGCCAATGAAGCAAGAAGAAGTATTAGGCATAGTACAACTCTGTGTAATGCAAAACAAAATAAAATAAAATAAAATCATATTAACATAAGCAATGGAGGCACAAGTAAATAAATGCATATAGATAAACATGTATTCAAAAAAAAATATTAAACTATAATTAATATACAATAATTATATCAAATTTAGCAAAATAAAAATATGTTAGCATAATAAAAATAAGGACACACAGGCACAACAGTGCCTGTGTTTCTGCTAGTTTTAATAAAAATTACAATTTGTTAGGTTTGAAAAATATTTTTTATTTTTATTTTAACAATGTTACCATATTTTATGTTTTATTTTTATTTACAAAAATAGCAAACTAAAGATAATATTTTATTATTTTAACTATTTTGATAACAATTTAAAAAAAAAATTAAAATTAAAACAAAGTTATATTTTTATAATTAAAAATAAAAGAAAAGAAAAAATAAAAATGGTTTTTTTTCAAAGTAAAGATACTTTAAATTGTGAGAATTTAATTTAATATTTACAATTTTAATGATATTAATTAATCTGATAAAATAACATTTTGTTTATTGTAATTTATAACATTTTCGGTTTTAGTTTTTACAAAAAATTCTTGTCAATTTTGATCCATGATAAATTAGTCTTTGTAAAATGTTAATTATATTAATTGTAGCGTCTAAAATATGAATATAATCAATATATTAAAAAATTAATATAATCAACATATTATAAAAATTAAAGTCAAAGCCCAACTGTTAAAAGCAAAACATCATATTTTTCACAATTTAAAACCGATAAAAAAAATTTAAAAATTAAAACAAAAAATGCATCTTATGAAAAACTAAAATTTATTTAGAGTAAATTACACTCCCCTCCATTGAGAAATCTGAATATTAAACTTCTCTTTCCTCGTATGTTGAAATGTACAAATTAGTCTATTAAACTTATCATCGTTAAAGTAAATTACATTTTATTTTTCTGAGAGATGCAAGTACTACACTACCATCTCTTCCTATGTTAATATATATATAAATTACACTTTCTTCCCTCAAGAGATAAGAGTATTATATTGTCTTTTTCCTTTTATGTTAAAATATACAATTTAGTCAATTTAGCTTAACATTACAAAAGAATATTCTTTATGAGATTTTAAAATATATTTTTAATCAAATATTAATTAAATTAAAATAATAGTTAAAATAGAAATTATGCAATAAATATTATATATATATATATATATATATATATATATATGTGTGTGTGTGTGTGTGTGTGTGTGTGTGTGTGTGTGTGTGTGTGTGCACGTGCGCGCGCGCGCTCGTGTGTGTTTATGAATATATGTAAGTATTAAATTTTGAAATAATTACATTTTATTTAATAATAGATTTTCAATATAAATAAATTCATTTAAAAAGTTGTACGTCTATATTAATTTTTTTGTGTGTGTGTTTATTAGCATTAAATTTATTAAATTCAATAAATATAATATTTAATAATATTATTAAAACTAATTATATATAATAAATATAATAATTAATACAATATAAGAAAAACATTAGTTTATTTCTATATTTATATAAATACTATATTAATAGCATCAATTAAATATTACTTTTATATTTGTGTTTAATTTTATTTTACTTATATATTATAATTTGATTATTTTAAAATATGTTTTGTGAAAATAATAATAAAAATAAAGATTTTTTTAAATATATAATTAAATTTAGCATAATTCATTATATACTCAACATTTACTTATAATTTAAAAAATTATATTATATGTTAAATTAAATTTATTTAATAAAGTATCAAATAATTTTAAGCTTTATAAGAATTTGTAAACTTAATCTACTCAATATATATATATATGTGTGTGTGTGTGTGTGTGTGTGTTATAGTAAAGTGTAGAATATTTGTATTTGTTAAGGGAAGAGAGTGTGTATTTAACACATGGAGGAATGATGGTGTAATACTTTTGTCTTTAAAGGTGATAGTATAAAGGATATGTTGATAATAATTTTTTAAACAAAAATTAACGAAACTTTAAGGTCAAATTTAGAAAAAAAAGTAAACTATTATATATTCAAATTCAAATTTGTCAGGAGAGGAAAGTATACTTTTATTTTAAAAAGGGAGGAAAATGTAACATTAACATCTTTCATATTGATGGGAGTATAATTTACTTACTTAATTATCTCGAATATTAATAATCACCTTCTAAAAGAAAGAGTTGACAGTGTCAAGGTTGTTGCAGGACACGAAAACTTCAGAGGAAAGAAAGATTCTCGCCGTTTATTACGAGTACGTACTAATGCAATGCAACCGCACCTTCGTACATTCCTTTTACCCGTGTCATTCACTCAGTACCCTTCTACTCCATGGCTTCCCAAACTCACCACCCATACTTCCTTCTTATTCCCTTAATGTCCCAAAGCCATCTCATTCCCTTCACACAGACAGCTAAATTACTTGCAGCCAATGGCGTCTCTGTCACCATTGTCCTCACACCCCTTAATGCAGCCAGGCTCAACATGGTCATTGACCACGCAAAAGCCTTAAACCTCAAAATCCAGTTTCACTTAATACCCTTTCCTTCCGCAGAAGTAGGATTACCAGAAGGGTGTGAAAACATGGACACCATTCCTTCCCCTCAATACCAACCCTTGTTTTTCGTTGCTTCCAATATGCTGAAAGAGCCACTTGAGAAATGGCTCTCAGAGTTGGAAACACTACCCACATGCATCGTTTCCGACATATGCCTCCTTGGACAACAAACATTGCATCGAAGTTCAAGGTACCGAGGGTTGTCTTCCACGGAATCTCTTGCTTCACCCTCTTGTGCTCACAAACCATTAGCCATTCCAATTTCCAAGGTGCATGAAAATGTCACCTCAATGTCAAAGCCATTCGTGGTTGCGGACTTGCCGGACAAAATTGAATTCACCAAGACACAGTTACCCAAGACAATAAGTCAAGACTCAAAGGCTTGGAAAAGCGCTGTGGATCAGTTCAAAGCTACTGAACTTTCGGTAGAAGGGATATTGGTGAACACTTCTGAGGAGTTGGAGAAAATGTACGTGAGAGGGTACGAGAAAGTGGTAAATAAAATAAAATAAAATTGGTGCATAGGACCACTTTCTGTACATGACAAGTTAATCTTGGACAAGTCTGGGATAGATGATAATAAGACCTCAATGGATGTATCTGCATGTCTAAATTTTCTTTCTTCCAACAAGCCTTGTTCTGTCCTTTATGTCTGCTTTGGAAGCTTGCCTCGCATTATGGCTACACAATTAAAGAAGCTTGCTTTGGGGTTTGGAAGCATCAACCACCCATTCATTTGGGTGATTGAGAAAAATGACTGTTCTGAAGAGTTAGACAAATGGTTAACAGAATAGAGTTTTGAAGAGAGGAATAGAGGAAGGGGTGTCAAAATTTGAGGATGGGCACCACAGGTTGAGATACTATCCCATCCTGCAACTGGTGGGTTCTTATCCCATTGTGGTTGGAATTCCACACTTAAAGCAGTTTGTGCAGGGGTCCCAATGATAACTTGGCCATTGTCTGCGGAGCAGTTCTTCAATGAGAAGCTCATTGTGGAAGTGCTGAAGATTGGTGTGGGGATTGGGGTTGAAGTTGTTGTGACTCCATGGAGGTAGAGGACGCTGGGAAAATATTGGTGAAGAAGGAGGATGTAAAGAAGGCTATTAACCAATGCTAGAGATAGTTAGAGATTGTTAAAGATTAGTTGATTGCTAGTTAGGATATTAGTTATCTTGTAAGGATTAGTTACCTTGGTTAGAATTACTATATAAGGTGTATCTTTCTCTCATTGTAATCACTTTCTCATCTTGTATTTTCTCCCATGCAATCAATACATTGTTCACATATTTTTCTCTCTACTTTTTCTTCCATGGATGCCATGTTTCATAACATGGTATCAAACCAATCATGGTATCCACCTTGAGGAATGTTTTTTTGCTGCGTTCAATTTTCTTTTCCTTTTCCTTTTTCATCTATTCCTTTTTATTCTTTTTTTTTGGATTTTTCGCTCATGTTTCCTCCAGCGATTCAGTTTTATTTTTAGATTTGCATTCGATTTTGATTTTGATCTTCACATGTTTGATTCACAAGATGCAGAACTAATATGAGTCTCGATTCTTTCTTTCGTTCATTTTTGTTATTCATCTCGATTTCTTATTCGAGTTCTTGATTCATTGCGTTTTTTCGCAAGTTTTAGTTGATTTTGGTCAATTTTCTATATAAGATTCGCGGATGATTAGGTTGATGGACACGTGTTATGTGTATCAAGGAAAATGGAGTGATTCATCTTCCTTCTGTTGATGCCGCAAATTAAGCTTCAACGATAGTGGTTGTTCACTGTATTTGTTACATTGAAAAGATGATCTGTTGCTTCTTTAGATTTGGCTTCTACTTTTTCAGATCTTGCGGTGACTTAGATCTCGTTCTTCATGATTGATGATTGTGGATCTATGTGTCCAATCCACCATTATCAGATCCTGTTCTTGGTAGAAGCAACATTGTTGCAAGCTATTCTATTACTGTTATTGCAATCATAGATGAATGACAACCTATTCTTGTTCTTTTGGTAGTGATGATGATGTACCTACATTGGTTGCTGTTGTGTGGTATTTCCTTCCTTGTGAGCTTTCAACCTGTTTGGTTTCTACTTTTTGTGCACACCAACTGTTTGATGGTTTTTTCTTTATTGTTTTGTTAATTGTTCAACCTATATTGGCTTAATTTTGATGCTTCTAGCTTCTATCTTATGGTGCTTAAACATTAGTTGTTCTCTTTGGATTGTAGCTTCTGCCAAGTGTTTTAGCCTTGAGTTGTGGCTTTTGCTTGGTGGTTAAGCTCTGCTTGCCTAATTTGGCATTTGATGGTTGCTCCCTATATTGAGATTCTTGATTCTATTGGAGTGAGTGGTGTGGAGACGCTGGAAGAAGTTCGAAGAGGCCCAGAAGTAGGTTGAAGACTTCTACAAGTTATGCACCTTAGCCGCTGCCACTTTATTCATCAGTTTATGTGATTACGACTTGTATTTTTTTTGTAATTTTCATTACTCAATCACATTGTATTTCCTTTATCTTGGATTGTATTACTCGTCCCAAGCTAGAAATGCTAATCTGCACTTCCAGCTTGCAGGGGGCTGTAGAGATAGTTAGAGATTGTTAAAGGTTAGTTGCAAGTTAGTTAGGATATTAATTATCTTATTAGGATTAGTTACCTTGGTTAGAATTACTATATAAAGTATATCCTTCTCTCATTGTAATCACTTTCTCATCTTGTATTTTCTCCTATTCAATCAATATACATTGTTCACATATTTTTCTCTACTTTTTCTTCCATGGATGCCATGTTTCATAACAACCAACTCATGAAGCAAGGTGGCAATGGGGAACACAGAAGGAACAGAGCTAAAGAGATAAGAGACATGGCTCATAAGGCAGTTGAAGATGGTGGATCATCCTCTTCAAATTGCAAATAATTTGCCCAAGAAATTGTGCGGCTGGTACATAATTAATAGCAAAGTAGCCATGGTTCCATCTGATAGGTTTATTTAATAAATAAATTATTTATGGGCACATCTGTTAGCTAGGATTATATAATAAATAAATTACATTAAAACTTTATTTAAAGCATATTCAAATCTCATTTATAAAAAGTTTTTAAATCTGTTTATTTAAATAAATATGTATAATATAGTATCAATATATTTATATAGTATTATAAATATTATAATAAAATGTTACTATAGTATCAATATTATTATTATATATTTATATTACATTAATAATAATAATAATAATATAATAATAATAATAATACTATATTAAAATTTTATTATAATATTTTGATATTATATTTTTAATTTATTTAAAATTTTAAAAGTCATTAATTTATATATAAATTTAGGCTCATTAATCTATTTTTTAAAAATATTTTACGTTTATTTAAATAATTTTATTGTAAAATGTGTTTTTAAATAAGTTTTTAAGTCACTCATTCTTTTTAAACAGGTCATATAATACTTTAAAAAATATATTAAATAAATAAATTAGACCTAAATTTTAAATTTTAAAAATAAGTGAAGTTCCAATTTTTTAATTAAGTGTATACTATGTTTAAAATGGATATGGCCACAACATGTAAGCAGTGAACACTTGGTAGTGATTGTTTCATAAGAGGTGTTTATTATTGGATTTTAATTTCAAGGTCTATTATCTTTAATCTTAATACAAGAGCTGTTATTGCTTTGTTCTTATTTCTCACAATAATCAAGTGTAATCACAAGAATCACTCCTTACATACATACATACATACATACATACATACATACATATATATATCATTATTTAATTACAGTGAGTTTAGTCCATTGTAAAAAAAAAAAAACATTATATTATCAACAACTTCTTCATTGGTAATTCTTCCATTTATTCTGCTGAAAATTTAAATTTCCCCCTTCTTACCCATAGATTATTGAGGGTTTTTTTTTTCTCGATATTACAAAATTATAGAAAATCCCACTATAAATTGTACCAAAAAGTCAAATTATCCCATCTTATTACTCGCGAATTATAGTGAGCTTAGCCCACTGTAATATCGATGACTTTTTTTGATGTTGTCAGTAATATTTATCGACAAAGGAATTAACAATAGATTCGAAATCGTCAGCAAGTTGTTGGTAATGTTAGATTAATTATTTAATTAATCTATTTTATGAATTAACATTAATCTATTATTAGGAATTTTTAATTTTTAATATATTAATTATGGTTAATAGTTATTATTATAACACCCAATTATTTGATGGATGGTTGTATTGAGCTTTTGTTCTGCATAGCCCATGATGAGTTGGGTTATTCAATTGATGTCCAATGAGAGGCATTTGCCCTCATCCAATAAGCTACTTAATTGTTGTCCCATTAGACGATTAATAGATAGTTTTGACCTATTGTGTAGAGGGTAGTATTTTCTCATTCTTGTTCTTAGTCAAATGTTTCATCAAGATCTGATGAAGAACAATTTTGATTCAGTTCTTTATGTCAGGTACACAAATTTCATCATTTAATTCTTTTTAGATTGTTGGTTTAATACACCGTCATTTGTATCTATATGATCCTGTTGATTCAGGGATTGTTAAATTTCAACAATTGGTATTAGATCCAATGTTAGATACAAATTATAGCTATTTTGATTTTTCAGGATTATGTGTGCCTTGTTATAGCTTTTTTTTTTTTCTTTGGAAAATTATGACAAAGATCTGTTTCTCTTTTTATCGTGAGTAATTACCATACCCTATTCCCTTTTATTTTTTTGATTCTCTTACGAATTTGAATATGGGTCGCTCTCGATTTTGAAATTGAAGAAGAATCCAATCGATTTTCGACCTTCAGTTCACTTGATAGAATCGGATTTCCATGTTACTTGTTTATGTAAACTTGGGTTGAAGAGATGATAATTTTGTTTTTTATATTTTGACCGTTGAGGTTATCGCATATTCAAAGTCGTGTTATATGGTTTGATTATGCGTACCAAAATTCCTTGAAATTGAACCATGGTCATGGATTCCTTCTTTTGCATTCTTTTGAGAATCATTGAGATTCAATAGTATTATTTCATGTTTAACATCCAGAATTTATTGAGGGTTTCCTTTAGAAGATTATTTGTGACCAATTTCAGTAAAATTGTGACATTTTGATATCTCCATCGTGAAATCAGGTTTAACTTTTTTTTGTGATTTTTTTTTTATCACAAATTACTTTCCCTTTTCTTCATGAAACCAGAAATTAATTGACGAATTATTCTTTCCAATACCTTGTGAGCACCATTATAAAAAAAAATAAAAAATTGTACGATTTCTTAAACTAAGAGAAATCAAAATTTGATTCCGTTGCGAGTTTATGCGAAACCCCAAATTTTTTTTGTTAATGGATGAATGATTTGAAAATTTTATTTAATTGTTCTCTTGATCTCCCTCTTGCAAATTAAACCCTCAAGAAGCGAAGCGTCAATCCAATTAAGAAAATCACGGGTTATACAACCCTGTCAATCCGTTTTTTATAACGTGAATACTGTGGGTGATAATTAATAAGCCTTGATTGCCCCAATATAAACCGTGCGACTTTTAAACCTTTCCTGGACATTGAATCCCAAGTTTAATGGAAAATTAAAATTGCCACAATATATAGAAGGTCATCGGTCATTTGAAATTAAAATTTGCAGGTTGAAAAGACAATATTAAAAAAAAAAATCCCTAACGTGATGTTGAATCTTTGGATGACACTTAATGATAAATAATGATAATTAACCAATTTTGGACTTAAAATTTTTGTCAATATTTCTTGATTTTTTAAAAATATTGTACATTGTATTTTTTTTTTCAGTTAAAGTATTATAATTCTTAAATTAATTTTAAGTCCATTTGAATTGATTATTGTGTCAAGAGAACATTATTAAAATGATTTTGTTGGGCAATCCTTGTGACAAATAAAATTTGTATCATCCTTGTAATTTATGCCTCTTTAAAATGTAAATTTCATAATGATTTACTAGTATGGTTTAATGTAAATTCATGAACCATTTGATATGACAATGTATATTAAGATATTATACATGCAAATTCAATACATTCTATGCATGAACTTGTCATATTTTAGTAGGTATAATTGCTAGTAATTTGTATAAGTCAACTCACCTATCATAGGTACAATTATGCAAATTTTGTGAGTTAAATAATTAATATTGTTAATTATAATTTATATTATATTAATAATAATTATACCCTATTGGTGTATTATTATTAATATAATTTGTTAATTTGTATTATATTAATTATAATATATACCCAATCGGTGTGATATTATTAATATAATTTATTGTTATATTTCTTATTTTTCGTGGTTCGAGACCTTTAGGCAAGATTACAATAAGTAAGAAATTATCTCATCAAATGGCATGTTCTTGGCTATATGTATATATAGAACCATTTAAGTCTCTAATTGTGGGATAACTTATGCGCATTAAAATGATTTATTTGCTATTTTTAATATAAGCCTCATTGCCTAAATCTTAATTAGGTTTTTTATTTTATTTTATTTTATGCAATCCAATGTTATTTCAAAATTTTGCATTTGCCTATCGCGATACAAATTTATATTTAATAAAAAAATTATTGGAACGGATTGTGTTATGTAAGTGATGGATGTACCCTCTCAGTATGACATTACTTGACATGATCATTGTGTGATAGAGAAAATTTGTTGACTTTTTTTAATACTCTAAATATTTGTTAAATTGTTAGTTCAACTATCTTTCTCTATCTAGTAGGAGAGTATGAAAGCAATGTCTTATAAATGAGACTATATTAATTCAAGAATTTTACCTCAAGTGCCTAATTAATTAAGCATTAGAAAACCAATGTTATCATGTAAATGACTCTTATTTAATGGTATGATTTCTCATCACATACTATCTGTCATTGTTTTATTGTCAGGAACTATATTGAGGATATTTGATAGTTTCTTCCAAATAGTTATATGATAACTCTCTATTGTCTTATATTATTAATATATTGGAATCCCAAGTTTGAACAAAATAATTTCTTTATTATATACTATTATTTTGTATCATTATTAATGGTATATCAAATTATAATTTTATTGAAGCCTTTCTAAAACATATATTAGCTTAACAATTTTGGGATATATAGGTAAACCTATGTGCATTATAATTTATAGTGAGAGTTAGAGCCTATTTATCGTTATATCCTTAATACCTATTAAGTATAGGTCTTATGTGCTTCTGCTACTAGGAACCAAATCTTGTACTCAAGTGTATGTGTGATTATCATTTATTAACACTTGAGTTTGAGTTTTGAGTAAGTTATTGAAAACTAGTACATGATCCCATATTCTATTTAAATTAAAATAGTAGGGATTTTGATCTCACTCATATGTTTATATAGTGAAGGTTACCTTATTTATATAATCCTTTTGAGGATTAATGTTTGCGATGACATAAGGAGATTTTGTGTTATAAGTGTCAAGTGAACACTTACAATATCTTAATTTTATATGCAAAATATGTGGTTAGTTATGAAACTTAATTTTGTAAATTTTGTGAATGAAAAAAAAAATTATATGTTAGGTTTCATATAGTCATTTTGTAACCACTTTTTTAGATAATTCTGCACCAATATATTTCTCTAATTTATTAGCGCACTCTAAGAGAAAGTGAGTTTTTAAACTCACATTGGATATCCTACAGATTTAAGGGCTCGTTTGGTGGTCAGGAAAGAATAAGATATGATAAGATGAGAGCATGATAAGAACAGAATAGAATAAGAGCAGGATAAATTATAATTTTGTCTAATGTTTGGTACACACTAGATAACAAACCATATAATGATAGAATAAATTATAAATTATGTTCAAATGACAAGATTACTATTTCATTAAAATTACATATAATTTTCTTAAAATAACTTTTAATTTAATTTTTACAAAAATATATAATTTTAACTAAAATATACAATGTATTTTTTTTTATTTCTATAATTACTTTTCTTAAAAATTATATAAGATTTTTAAATTATAATTATTATTCAAATAATTTTCTTAACAAATATTTGAATAGTAATTATTTAATTTTTAATATTTTAATTAATAAGATTCTTTAATTGTATATGTCAAAATTATTATATATTTTTTCATAATAATGTTATATTTGTTCATATATAAATTATATATAATATTTAACATATTATATTATATATATAGGGGGGGGGTGGCTTATCCTATCTTTTTACTTTCTAACCCAGTTCCCTCCTCAAGATAAGAAATACACTAGAGCGATACTAAAGGATAAGAGATAAGATAACATTATCATATCCTATTGGTGCAACAAACAACATATTACAATAGGATATGATAATTATCATATCATATC
The DNA here is from genome assembly GCA_004329165.1 of Spatholobus suberectus. Taxonomy (NCBI): domain Eukaryota; kingdom Viridiplantae; phylum Streptophyta; class Magnoliopsida; order Fabales; family Fabaceae; genus Spatholobus; species Spatholobus suberectus. Next base: position 15,116,206 of record CM014732.1, on the reverse strand, counting down.
CTAGCCACCAAATAGGCCCTAAGATCCCACCATTTTATATATTATACCATTAGAGCATTTTAATATTAGTGGGCTCTAATGAAAATCCTATTCTTATTTTGGTATAAAGGATTAGTGGGAGTGTGTATATTTTTTTTTATGTCTTGAGACATATTAAACTTATATTGTCATATATTTTTGTGCATATTTTATAATTATATGACATACTCTAGAAGGACTTTGTTGTTTAGTCTTGTCTTATTGTATTGAGATATATAAAATTTAATGTATCTCAGCAGACATCTTAAGCAAATGTCATGGCCAGTTTGTTGGGAATTGCACAATTAATCTTTTGGCATGCAATTATGTTGTGCTTATCTTTTACCCAAATTTCACATTCTACATGAACACAAATTTATAAGTATATTGTAGATATGATATTCCTATCGAGTATGATTTTCTACATTGTAAAAATACTTGTAAATTTTATGTTTGGACCAATAATTATCAGTGCTTACTTACTTTGACATTCTTGTAGTCAAATTAATCTAGAGTATTGTTTTATTTAAATTAGGTGTCTATGTCATCCAAGTAGGAATGCCTTGGATTTCCTAATTGTTTTTGGATTTACATAGTCACTTATTTTGTGAAACTTGGATTAATTGAATGTCAAATATTATAGAACGTTAGTTATTCTAGCCCATATGTACTTACTCTTATTATTGGGCTATTGTGAGCACTTAGATACATGTGGATTATGTTTCTAGTCTTCACAAATTTTTAGACTTAGATTGAGCATATTGTTAGAGAGAACATGCTTTGTGGAGCCATTGATCAAAGACTTAACTATTGGAGTTTATCAAAATATTGTAACTCATATGGTTTGGTTAAGTTTTGGGTCAGTGGGAGTCTGAAAGTATAATATCATAAGATATGTATAAAATAACATCATTCTTAGTATCATATCTCTTGTAGCATTCTCAGATGCTTGGACCTTTTTTTGGAATTGCATACTAATCTAAATTTAATTATGTCATGCTTTTCCTTATCCATCATACTATTTATATGAAGTGTAAACTTATTGACATATGATATATGTCCCTATTAGAAGTATTTTTGCATTCTTAAGGGTTTATCTTTCTTTGATTTTTTTGGTTGGTGTGTACTTTGACTATAATTATTATTCTAGTCTTAAAGTTCCTATACCTTTGTAAATGACTAATGTTATCCAAGTGGGAGATTGTTAGATTAATTATTTAATTAATCTATTTTATGGATTAACATTAATCAATTATTAAGAATTTTTAATTATTAATACATTAATTATGGCTAATAGTTGTTATTATAACACCCAATTATCTGATAGACTATTGTATTGGGCTTTTGTTCTAAATAACCCTTGATGGGTTGGGTTATTCAATTGATGCCTAATGAGAGGTCTCTGCTCTCATCCAAAAGGTTACTTAATCGTTGTCTCATTAGACGATTAATAGACAGTTTTGATGAGCCTATTGTGTAGAGGACAATATTATCTCATTCTCATTCTCAGTCAAGTGCTTTATCCATATTTGATAAAGAACAATTTGGTTCAGTTCTTTATGCTAGATACACAAATTTCATCATTTAATTCTCTTTAGATTATTGGTTTAATATGCCGTAATTTGTATTTACATGATCATGTTGGTTCAGGGATTGCTAAATATCAACAGGTAATTCTAAATTAGATTTGTAGATTTTTTTTTCTTATTACAATGAGTTTTTGACTGTTGGTAATAGCAAATTATCTTATAGTAATTTTTATCTTAAATTTCTTAACTAATATTGTTAAAATACTGAATAGAATTTTTCATAAAATATTTAATATTATTTTCACGCCTTTTTCCAACTTCTCATTAGTAAAAAATAAAATAAAATATATATATATATATATATATATATATATATATATATATATATATATATATATATATTATAACAATTGAAGTATTTATGGCGTACCTAATCTTATTTATTTTAAAGTAAAATATATAAAATTAACATATCAGAAATTACAACATTTATACCTTATTATTTTGATAGAAAAAATTTAATTACTTTTTAGTTTCTTTAGTTAAAATTATATGTAATTTTGATCTCATAAGTTTTAATTAAATAAATTTTTTTATTTTTGAAATTAAATACTTGTGCAATCACGTTGTCAACTTGTTTTTTCTTTTACTAAAAATTTTAAATAATTATTTTCTTATTAAATTAAGGGATTTGGAATGTAAAAAAAATTAAATTAAAGTTTAGACATTATAAATTTAATGAAAATTGATAAAATTCAAAGCATTTTATAAGATGCAATTTTAGGGTTTGACGTGGAAAAAAATCATTTTTTTATTGAGTTAAATTTAATATTTTAATTAGTTAGTTTTAAACAAAAGAACGTTTAAAACAATTCAACCTAATCAGTTAATCAAACATATGAGTTAAAAATGTATATTTAAGAGTTTTTTAAGTACAAGAAAATTGATGACAGGGTTAGGTTCGCCTGTTTTAAAGAAAAAAAAAGGCATTAAATTGGGTAAAAAAATTTATAGACCAAACACAATCCAAATTAAATAGATCGAGCTACATTTAAGACAAGTATTGACATTTAACATAAAATTAATAATCTTTAAATAAGATTGTTATTTTGTAAAGATTTAAAAATATATATAAGATTATAAAAATACAATACGTAACGTAAAAATAAATTTGAAACTCTATCTATCTAACTATAAAAATAAAAAAAATAGTTTAGCGCATAGAAATCAACCTTAACTGATAATGATAACAATAATTAACTAAAGAGAAATTTTAACTAACCATTATTCAATTAGCTAATAAAAAATTTTAATTCCCTTTATACACGTAAACTAAAGGACAAATTACTTTCATATGCTAATGATCCGTGCAGTTTTAAAACTAGTTATCTAATAGAAGACTTAGTCTGTGTTTGGATTATAGTTTACAAAAAGTAAAGTTTAGTTGAACTTAATTTTGTAAACTTAAGTTTAGTAAAAGTAGATTTAGTGTAACTTGATTTATATTTGATTTTTTTTTTCTGAAAGTACTTTATCAAGATGAAACTTGTTTGAATAATATTAATTAAAATTAATAAGTTTACAAAAAATGCTAATATATATATATATATATATATATAATTTTAATTAACCAAGATACAATAGAAATGGGTTGCTTGCATCTTGTTGCGCTAATACTTTAACATATATTTTAATTGAAATATAAAACCTGCAATTAATGCCAGCCACACCCGTCCAACGGAAAAGTATTACACTTCATGTAGACCACACAATCCTCATCTACATGGTAAGTAGACAGTAAAGACGTGTTGACTTAGCATATTTCAAGTCTTCCACTAATAACAAGCCTGGACAGCTTGACTCAAATGAACTTACATCCATGACATGCTTTTAAGAGCATATCCAACGGAGGAGTTTAACTCTGGTTGTTAAGTTTAAGATGCGTTGCTTATCAAATATCATTATTGGAGCAAATTATATGGCAGTGCTTACAAATAGTGAGTTGTTTATTTAAGCAATGTTGCTTAACTGCGTTTGGAGAATAAAAAATAATTTTTAAGCACATATTCGGCAGAATCAACAGAAAAATGAGGGAAAGAGACAGCAACCAAAGCATTGCATTCATAGAAATGTAAACTCCAGAAACAAAAATTAAAAACTAAAAAAATACTTTAAAATTCATCTTCACAATCAGATTGATACTCCCCCACCAGCATCAACAACAATAAAATCTAGAAAAAAAATAATAAATATAGAGAACATCACGAAGGTTCGGCAGAAGGGGAGTGTCGATCCGTAGAGGGGGAGTGCCGGGGAGAGTGGATCTGCTTCGGGGAGAGTGGATCTACTCCGGGGAGGGTCGATCTGCGAACGGCGTTGTCGATCTCGCCATGGGAGCGTGGGCTCACCATTGGAGTGCAGGGTTGCGGTCGGGGCGCGGGCTCCCTGTCTGAGCGCCGGCTCACCGTCGGTTTCGAGCTCAACAGAAGGTGTTGGGTTTGCGAGATGGGGCTGGGTTCTAGCCGAAGAAGGGGCTGGGTTTGGGAGAAAGTGAGGCGGAGGGGGTACGGTGGGTTGCGCGATGAGGTGGATGGGGTGCGGTGGGCCGTGCGGTGACGCGAAGGGGGCGCAGCGAGCCGCGCGGTGATGCGGAGGGGGAGCGGTGAGGGTCTGGGTTTGGGAAAAAATAAGAAAGGGCGGGGTTTGGGAATAAAGGGGAAAAGGAGTAAATAAATGAGTTTTACAAATAAAAAATAATTTGTACAAATTTAATTAGTGGCAAATCTATCCGTTGGAGATGCTCTAACGTTACAAAACTATAACTTTGTTACTGTTGAGTTGTCATTGTGAGTTATTTTAGGTGTAAAAATTTTCTATAAATAGTGAAACAAATGTGTTTCAACTCACAATTATTTAGCAGATGATATTTATCCTGAGTGGGCTACATTTGTCAAGACCATTCCAATGCCGCAAGGAGAAAAGAGAAAATTATTTGCCCACACCAAGAATCAGCAAGAAAGGATGTGGAACATGCATTTGGAGTGCTTCAATCTTGATTTGCAATTGTTCGTGGTCCAGCACGTGCTTGACATATGGATACAATTAAGAAAATAATATATGCATGCATTACTTTGCATAACATGATTGTTGAAGATGAACGACATACTTTTGTTACTAATTTTGAATATGATCACGCCGACAATGATTTCTCTACAAATGAAGTATCCAATGGTCCTCATCCTGATTTTGCAACCTACTTGCAAAGGAGAGTTGAAGTTCGTGAAAAACAGCGTCACCAACAACTTCAAGTAGATTTAATGAAGCATATTTGGGAGCGTTTCAGGCACGAAGATAATGAAAATTAAATTTTTTAATTATTATAATGTTATGTACTTGTCATTTATGTGTTTTTTATCTTATTGTCATAAATAAAATAAATTAGTATTATTTTATTTTTCTTTAATCTTTTACATATTTATTATTTTAAAATTATAATACAAATAATATTTTAATCTAAAATAAAAATATATAAATATAAGTATTAATATGTGAAGTTAATTGTAGGACCCACTTAAATAAGTTAAGAACCCACTTTAAACAACTTTAGCATTGAAACAAATTTTTAGATAGAGTTTTTAAACTTTGGTAACATTATGGGACCCACAAATTTAATATAAACAACTTTGTATAAGTAACCATGGTTAGAGATGCTATAAGAGAGTGTCCAACTTTTATTAAACTAGTACAATTGAGAAGTATCCACTCGAACAATCCAAATGGCATCCCAAGCACCTCAGCTTCACTTTGTTTTGTTTCCACTCATGTCACCGGGCCACATGCTCCCCATGATTGACCTTGCAACAATATTAGCACAGCATAACATGATTGTCACCGTAGTGACGACCCCGCATAACGCTTCCCGTTTCTCAGAAACCTTTGCTCGTGCTTCGGACTCAGGCCTTCACCTCCGATTGGTTCAGCTCCAATTTCCATCCAAAGATGCTGGATTTCCAGAAGCGTGTGAGAATTTTGACATGCTGCCTTCAATGGGCTTGGCCTGGAGTTTCTTGTCTGCCGCAAACACCATTCTACAGGAACCGGCTGAGAAAGTGTTTGAAGAGTTAACACCAAAACCAAACTGCATTATCTCTGATGTGAGTTTTCACTACACAGCCCACATCGCCACCAAATTCAAAATTCCCAGAATTTCTTTCTACGGAGTTAGTTGCTTCTGTCTCTCTTGGAATCAAAAATTGGTCACTTCTAAGGTTCTTGAGAGCATAGCTACAGATTCAGAGTACTTTTTCATACCTGACATCCCTGACAAAGTTGAGATCACCAAAGCACAGACGCCATATGGACCAAAGAATGAAAACTGGCCCGAGTTTGTTGGCAAAATGGCCGCAGCTGAAACGGTTACTTATGGGGTGGTCGTGAATTCTTTCGAGGAGTTGGAGCCAGCATATGCAAGGGATTTCAAAAAGGCAAGAAATGATAAGGTGTGGTGTGTTGGCCCTCTTTCACTTAGAAACAGGAGCGACTTGGATAAGGCTCAGAGAGGGAACAAGACCTCAAATGATGCGCACAATTGCATGAAGTGGCTTGACTTGAAAAAACCAAGTTCAGTAATTTACGTGTGCCTTGGAAGCATGTGCAATTTAACTCCGTTGCAGTTGATAGAGCTTGGTATGGCCATAGAAACAGCTAAAATACCATTCATTTGGGTTATCAGGGAAAGAAATCAAACAGAAGAATTGAACAAGTGGATTAAGGAAACGGGGTTTGAGGAAAGGACCAAGGGTTTGGGCCTTTTGGTTCGGGGTTGGGCTCCTCAGGTACTAATACTGTCACACCCTGCAATTGGAGGGTTCTTGACACACTGCGGTTGGAACTCAACCTTAGAAGCAATATGTGCTGGCGTGCCAATGCTTACGTGGCCATTGTTTGGGGATCAATTCTTCAATGAAAGGTTCGTTGTGCAGATACTAAGAATTGGAGTAAAAGTTGGGGTGGAAAGTCCCGTGAACTGGGGCGATGAAGAGAAAGCTGGGGTCTTGGTGAAGAAGGAAGATGTTCTGAGGGCTATAGAGAAGTTAATGGATGAGGGAGATGAAAGTGAAGAGAGAAGGAAAAGGGCTAGAGAGCTTGCGGAGATGGCTAAGAGTGCGGTAGAAGGAGGATCCTCTCACTTCAATTTGACCCGGCTAATCCAAGATATCACGCAACAGTCCAACAAAGAGTAACGATTTTCTTCCCTTATCAAAAGCAGATTAATACTGTTCCAACTCTTTTCCGGCCAATAATGCTATTCAATTACTACCATATAACTCAGGCTTAGGTGCTGAAAGTTCCTTTTTCCAGCAAATCAGAAATATGTATACTTGTGTGCGGATATTCCAAATGACATGGTTGCATTAATTACTTTTGTTGTTGAAGTTAGTCGGCTATCTCAACTAATGAGTCCAATAAATGAGTTAATTGCAACCACACCTATGCCTTTATTGATTAGACAATTATGTTAAGAAAGAGATTTTGTTCCTCATCAGCTGATGATGTTAGAAATTCAGATTTTTTTCAGCATTTATATTAAAATATTATATGATTATGCAATTTCTGATTACTAGGAAGTTTGGTTAAAGGTTGCTTGTGTTAAGAAGCAACTAACTAATTGTAGGCTAACGACGCTTATTTTTGCATATTAGTCATGATTTCTTTTTGTTCTGTCTAATCAGGGGCTTTCATAGCTTTTGTATTTAAACTCCTACTGTAACACTTCATTTGTGTGCATATAAAATATATCAAATCAGTATCTGCTACTTTTTCTTTTTCTCCTTTAGTTTGTGTGATTTTTTTTTTTTAGTCCTATAACCTGTTCTATTTTCTAACATGATATCAAGAGCTTCATTAATCTAATAGGGTCTGTAAGGGAGTGAAAAACCAAAAATAGAGTGAGAGAAAACCAACAAAAAAACCCACACTAAAAACCTTCAAGCACAAATAACATCCAACAGTAGTTCTTTACATCCACCTTCTATATTTGCAAGAGAAAACTACATATGGGCTACGAAAATTGTAATGCTTAACTGCTTTCAAGATTGATGACTATCCCCACAAACAAATACAAAACTTTTCAACATGCTTTGTTCTCACTCACACGCTTCCTAGGAAACTTCTCAAGAGCTCACCCATATCAGAATATTACTCCAAGTTAAATACGCTTAACGGTAGAGTTTTTAATTGATAGACTATTAAAAAGTAGAGGCATCTTGTTGGTATATGTATCACTTATTAATTTCTTTTAGCTATCCTCAACTGTACAATCTCACACCTGCACAGCCTATGGATCCTTCTCATTCTAGTTGTATTCAATTCATTCATGTGTCCCTCCCACTAGAAGCCTTTCGGGAGCCGCTCCTTGTTTATGCCTCATCTTTTTTGCATCGGCAATCACTCTCTGCCCTTGTCAACATTCGGGATGTTACAAAAATGAGGACATATCTTAAAGCTCAAAGTTTGTGTGATGTAGTGGAAAATGCAAGTAATCCACCTCCTTTACCAAACAACCCAACAATAACTTAAATAAGGAATCACAATGGTGAAATGACAAAGAAAGGTAGAACACTTGCCATTATACATGCACCATTACATGATGACATATTTATCAAGATCTTGAATCTTGAGATTGCAAAAGAAGTGTGGGATAAGTTGAAGGAGGAGTTCCAAGGGAGTGAAATAACAAAGAAAATACAAGTTTTGAACTCGAGGAAAAAGTTTGAAGCATTAAAAATGAAAGAAACTAAAACTGTCAAAGATTTTTCAGACAAACTTTCAAAGGTGGTCACACAAATTAGATTGCTTGGTGAGGAACTTAGTGATCAAAGAGTTGTGAAGAAAATTCTGGTGTGTCTTTCCTATTGTTAGTGGATGTTAATGGTGTTCACAATTCCTTCAAATCTATTGCAAACAGTAAAAATTAGAAACCAAAAAAATTCAAAGCTCTAAAAAACAAAACCATTTTCATTAGAATTGATTGGATTTCGAATCCAATTTAAAAAATTGATATAATCTAATTTAAATCAAACTTTTATGTACATATATATAATTTTATTTATGAAATTGATTGCTCACTCATATATATATATATATATATATATATATATATATATAATTGCAATACTTTATTGTTTTTCTATCATTTTATTCTCAAAATTATATATCTTATTATTATTTTTACAGATACGTCTTCTTATTTTATAAGAAGTTTCAAAATGTCTGTTGCAACTCTTCTTCCTTCTTCACATAATGTGAACACTAGTGTATTTAATGCAGTTCACCAATTTGTCACTTATGAGAACATTTTTCTTATCTTCTTTTTTGGTACTTGCGTCATGAGCGTACTTGTGCCATGCAACAGATGGGGATATTCAACTTTTTTTAATCCAAGTAAGTTCTCAAGTTGTCTTGTCTTTACTTTTTTGCTTATCAAGCCATTTAATGTAGGGGTAGATAGTTTGATTGTTCTACCAAAGATGCAGTTTGAAAACTTCTAAGTTAAGCTTCTTTTCTTATAAGACTGCTTTTCCATTTAAGACCGAGTCTCCTTACAACGAAGCCAGAAAGCTCTTTAACAAATGGTCTTCATGACAAACGAACCTTTTGGACTTAATATTCTCTTTTTTGTATGAAGACTCGTTAGGACTATAAGTACATGGAAGGATTAGTATTTGTCATAATCATATAGTTTTATATTTTGTTTATTTCAATAAAACATTAAGGGTTGGATTGTCTTAGATCTAACAATTATGATTTTTTTTAATATTATTTTATGTATTATTTAATTATTGTTATTATTTTATTAATATAGGTTAGACTACGATTGAACCATTAAATCTTAAACCAATGCCTCGTAGTTTCAATGACTGATCAGGTTTTAAAAACATTGGTTCTAACTAGTGTGTGTACCTTCCAAGTCCTAAAGACCAATGTATGAGGTCAGATTTAAGCCTTATTGACTTACAGACTTGAGATTGGAAGGTTGTGTACTCTTTAGGTCCCTAAGACTGATGTGAAAGGTCAAATTTAAGCCTCATCAACTTACAAACTCGAAACTGGAGGGATGTGTACCCTTCAAACTCAGAAAATGATTGCCCCCGTGTGCATCACCTCTGTCATATACCAAGTTAGGCAAAAATTCCCTAACCATTGCCCGATGTTATAAAGTGCTAGATTTGTGCTCGTCCTTTAAATGCGTCGTTGATTTTTGGCTCTAAACCAAGTACTCCTTAAAGAGGAGCACAAAATCATTGATGGTTAAGGAGTTAAAGGTCCATTTGTTTTGCTAAATTTCATGAGACTGGACAACACAAAAGCATTTGTCCTTTGTTTGCTTAAAATAATGGTCAAAAGACAACACATAATTAGGAGAACAGAATTGGACAAAAGTCTAAAATTTTGTTACTCAACAAACCATGTGATAACTTTCTGTCCCAAGTATAAAATACTCAAAAGACAAAAATATCTCACCATCGTCATCACCATCGCATCGTCACCATTGCCACCGCCACTGTTGTCAATGCCACCATCACCATAGTCATCGTAGTCATCACCGTTATGGCTACCACCACCATCGTCGCTACTGCCACCACTGTTGCTGCCACCATTACCATAGTCATTGTAGTCACCACCGTTATGGCTACCACCACCACCACCACCATTGTCGCTGCTGCCACCACTGTTGTTGCTACCACCATTGTTGTCACCGCTATCATCGCTACTACCACCACCACAATTGCCGCGCCCTTCGCCACAACCATCGTCGTATTAAGATAATTAATATGAATTGTATTAAGATAATTAATATTAAAAAAAGTATTGTAGTAAATCTTTCACTATTTTACTTGTGCTATCTGTTGTCCACCAAATAATATACAAGATAAAAAAATTGTCTTGTAACTTAAGTATTTGTTCTATATTGTACCTTAATACATATCAAACACACCTTAAGATAATAACTGCTCTAATATCATAAGGGGGACACTTTCTTCCTGCAAGAAGAGGAAACCAACTCCACGATGTCAGGAATTGATCCGATAATGCTAGTGGAGAACATATATACCTAGAAAAACCCTAAAGGGTAGGACACACACACTTTCTTGAATGCTCTGATCACATGCTATCTCTGGGTTGTTCTCTAGAAGTATCTCATGACTAGAATAGTTTGAATTGGTTTGGTTTTCAACATAGAAACCAAAATCCAATTCAATTCAATGGGGAAAAAAAATCTAGTTTTTAATTTGTTCAATTATCATTTTTTTTGTTTAATTACTACAACTAATATTTTAGCTTGTACAATGCACAGAATATATGTTTATTTTATATAACTAAAATCTATAATAAATAAATACTTTTAAATATATAAATTATACTATAATTAAAATTCATAATAAATAAATATTTTTAAACATATAAATTATATTTTAAATTTATGTAAATAGTTTATATTGTGATATAAGGTTATTTGTAATATTGATAATTTCTTTTAAAAAAACAATTAAAATTTAATTTAGAAATAAAGATGTAAATAAAAGATTAAAAAAGACAAAAAAATTAAGAAAAATTCTTAAAATTGCTCTTGTTGAAGAATAGCTTCTCATTTAATATAGTTATTCTAATATATACATACATACATATGAAAACCACCAAATGGAAACTTTTGCCAAGTGTCATGCTAGCTTCTCCTATACACTATTAAGACATTCTAAATTTGGAAAGTTTGTACTATTTATTGTATAGTGCATTTTTTTATATCCTTCTTCTTATGTACATTTTTCATTTCATACCTCTCTTTTCATAAATATTTTCCTTTTGAACATACTTATGAACATTATTATTTTATAAAATTATATGAAACAATTAGAAAGGGTATTTTAAAATATGTAATAATGGAATGGTAAATTCATTTAAAATTATATGAATATTTATTCATACACAATTAATATAAAACTCAACTATATAATAATTTTTACTTTATAATACAAAATATATAATATTTTTAATAATTAAAATAAATTGAGAATATTTATTGTATTTAAGTTTTAAAAAAATTAAAAAATTATTAAGCTCATGTACCTCTACAAAGCTAAAAATAAGATTATTAGCCCTTGCGAGGATACTAAAGATTCTTTGCTTTAAAATATATAACTTTACTGTAAATTAAAATATTGTTATTATAATTCTCAACTTAATTATTATTATTATTATTATTATTTCATTACATTTATTATATTGTTAATTATATAACAGTTATATGTAATAAGCTATTTTATCCTATGCTTTGTATAAGTTATTTTAAGTTCTATGTAAGAACATATTATTTGACTCAATTTTTGAAAAAATAAATTAATAATTTGTTGTAAATAATATTTTTAACTAATATTTGATTTCAATAGTTTGCTTTTTATTTAATTATTTTTTATACTTTAAATTATTCAAAGTATTGTTTACAAACTTAAACTATTGCAAAAATAACAAATTTTTTTGTTTGAATTATCATTGTAAAATAATTTAATTATTTTATCATTTCATGTTTTAAAATTACAATAACATTTAATTTAAGTGTAATATTAAATATAATATAATATATTTAATCATTTTAACATCATTAGAAATCCTTAATATTGAAATATTTGAACAAAAGTATCACTATTTTATGTATTTATTACCACTAACATACTTTTCTATGATTAGCTAATATTGCACGATTATGTTAAGAAGAAAAAAATACTTACATTAAAGAACTTAAGAGTTAATACTTTTTATACTTACAAGTAGAAGATAATATTAAACACCTATAACAACTCATCTTATAAAAGTGCTAATGAAATATAATTTGCCTATTGGGTATTAAAATAATAATTAAGTTATTTTAAGTAATATTTGATTTCAATAATTTGCATCTAATTTAATTATTTTTTATATTTTAAATTATTCAAAATATCATTTATAAACTTTAAATATTATAGAAGTAATAAAATTTATTTTTATTTACAATATAAATGTAAAGTAATTGAATTATTTTATCATTTCACACTTTAACTTATAAAAATATTTAAATTTAACATAATTTATTTTTAAAAAAATTTAAACACAAAATTTTCATACAATTTTATAAATATTTTAAACAACATAAAAAATATCTGTAAATCTATAATTAAATGTATATCTCAGATGAGGATCAAGTTACTCTAAGAATAACTCTTGAGAGAGTTACTTTACTCAATAACTCTTAATATATATTAAATCTCACCAATCCAACTATTAAATTAAATAATTTTATTGAGTATATCAAATATATAATTTTTCATAAAGTTTAAAAACTATTTGATATTAGATATATTCAAATCAACATATAATATACTTGTCTAAATTATAAGTAAATGTTGCTTATAAGATTAATTAGTTGCAAATGTCCGATTTACTTAAAATTTGGTATGCATGATCATTGACATAATATTAAAATTTTCAACGGTTGGATCGTTGAAATTTGATATATATTAAGAGTTATTAAGTAGAGTAACTTTATCAGAATTACTCTTGGAGTAACTTGATCCCCCTCCAACACACACACACACACACACACACACACACACACACATATATATATATATGGGTCAAGATCCGTAGACACCAGGTGTCAAAATTAGTCAAATTACACATTCAATAACTTTTTATAGAATGCAAATTTAACTAAACCAACTGTTAAATTATGTGATATTATATTCATGATCATGTATATCAAATTTCACACTATTTGGACTTTTCTAAATATGTTCTCTAACGTTGAATATTTATATATATTTTAATAATATATTGTATGTTAAAATAAAATAATGTGATAAACTATTAAATAATTTTAGAATTGCATGAAATTTTGTATACTTAATCTAATCAATAAAAACATCAAATTTAATAGTTGGATTAATTAAATTTGCCTTCCACAAAAAGTTATTGAATATGTAATTTGACTAACTTTGACACCTGATGTCAATGGATCCTGACTATATATATATATATATATATATATATATATATATATATATATATATGGGGAGGGATCAAATGACACCAATAAGTAATGTGAAATTATAATTCAACGATTGGATCGATAAAAATCATATCCTATATCAAGTTATTGAATGGTGTAATAGTCAGTTTAAGTTACACTGGTGTCATTTGATCTCTTTCTTATATATATATATATATATATATATATATATATATGGGTGAGGATCAAGTTACTCAAAGATTAACTCTTGGTAGAGTTACTCCACTCAATAACTCTTGGTATATATTAAATTTTAACGATCCGACTGTTGAATTAAAAGATTATAATGAGTAGATCAAGTCTACAAATTTTTAAAAAGTTTGAAAGCTATATAATTCATTAAATAGATTCAAATTGACGTATAATATATTTTTCTAAATTATAAGTAAATATTGACTAAAAGATTAACTAGCTACAAATGTTTGATTCACTTAAAATTTGATATGCATGATCATTGACATATTATCAAGTTATTCAACGGTTGAATCGTTGAATTTTAATACATATTAAGAGTTATTGAGTGAAGTAACTCTACCAATAATTATTCTTAGGATAACTTGATTCCCACCGTGTGTGTGTGTGTAAAAAGAGAGACAGTGAGAGGATTTGCATCAGATTACTTATGGATCACCTCAATTCTACATTCAAAACTTTGGGCCATTTTCTATGGAGTTGAATTATTGAAGTAGTATTTAAGCGGATCCTTGGAAACTTGGATTTCCTCCTCGCAATAAATCTTCTCAATGGTAGTTGTCCGCCTACCCACTGCTGCTACCCGTTAATATGTAACATGAATAATCTGTTGGATAATGATAAGACTATTGTTTGGAGCCATGCACTGCGAGAGACCAACTTAATTTGTGGCAGATTCTTTGGCGAAGTACGGGTTAGAATTACAATCTGGTCCGAGAATTTTCGAGCCTTGTAGTTGTTGGTTGATACTGCTGGGACGTGGCTTCCCATGACAGATCCAGAAATTTTATGTCGTGCGGACAATACTCATATATATAAATTAGTATTTTAGTTTATAAATTATATATGATAAAATTTTATTTTTCTATAATTGAAATTTAAATAAAAAATAAATAATTTTTAATATATAAATTATATTATAATTAAAATTTATAATAAACTACTATATATAAATATAAATTATATTTAGATTTATAATAAATATTTTAAATTGTAATATAAGATTATTTTTAACTATTGATAATTTTTTAAAAAATTATTGAAATTCAATTTAGATTTAGATATAAATATAAAAGAGGATAAATTAAAAGAAATAAACAGTGAAAGAGTTTATGTATACAGATAAAGACAAAAGAATTATAGTTTGAAATAATTGATAAAGATAAAAGAAGAGGAAAAAAAATAATAAAATATCTAATTGAGAGAGTAGAGAAAATAAAACCAAAAGTAGATTTGAGGAGATAATATTCATATTATAAATTTATTTTATTTTTCTATATTTTAAATTATAAGAGTAATTTATAATTATACATATGTATTATAGAAAATTTTAAAAATTTGTGGGGGCAATTGTCCCACACCAATACACATGGATCCGTCCCTGCCCAGGACCCTCTAATTTTTATTTGGTCGTTTATCTTAGTCTTTGGGCTCGCGTTGCCCCTCTATCCCATCCCAAAAAAAAAAGGGTTACATAATGAGAAAATACAGAAGTGTTGACTTACCATGTTTCAAGTCTTCCACTTTTTTGCCCAACGATTTTTTTTTTCAAAATAATCATGTTTGAGATATGGTTGGTCTGCAATAAAAGAAAAAGGATATGGTTGGTCACTGATCTCCCAAAAAGAATTTAAACTTCGGTTCTTTATCTTATCGGACTAAACCCGTTGAGGGCCCTGCCACTAACATTGTAGTGCGTTTGATTTTCAGTTGAAAACTTGCAAATTTACGTTTAACGAAAAAACAAAAAAAATTACTTCTCATTTTAGTGTTTTGGAAAGTGTGAATTCCATTTTGTATTGATGCAAACAGTTTCCAAACGGAAGCGGATTGTGTGACGTTAACGCGGGATGTCACGGTGCAATTTCTCATATTTACACCATTGGATTAGTTATATACACCAGATTTTGACATGTTTTTTGACGATATTAACTTTCAAAAATAAAATATTGTTGCAACCGGGGTCGCGGCGAGACGGCGAAAAAGAGCTTTAAAAACAGGGAGTCGCCACCAATATTTATTAAGAAAAAACATTGGAAAAACCTAAAAGAAAATGGTCTACGAAACCAGATTTTAGGCTCGGGAGTCAATTACGTGTAAGGAAGGTATTAGCATCCTACAACATTCGTCATAAAGACGGTTACCTCTAATTGATTAAGCAAATTAATAATGACTTTTAAAATATTTATCTTACCCTAAAAATAATTGCAAGAAGAATTTTATTATTATAAAAAGATTTTTATTTTATCTTAAATTTTATTATTTTTTGAGATCGACAGGAGTGGGCTCCTACTCCTACGTATCTCCCAATGCAATGCAGAATCAGACTCACGTAGTTCTTTTGTAGAAAATATTTGTGTGTTGTTATTTTTTTTAATTTTGTTTATTAAATTTTAGGATTTCTAAACTGTAACGGCTTATATGTCCTAAAAATAGAATCAACAAAGGTGTACACCTAAGTCAATCCATTGAAGCAAATTAATTTTAGTTTAACATTTCTAATTTTAGAGAGGAATTTAAAGACATCAAGTTGTCACAACTTGTGTCTTAAAACCTTAGGATTAAAAAGATGTCACATCCAATTAATCATTTCTCTAAAAAATTAATTAAATATAAAATATTTCTAATTTGAAAAGGACATATAAAGAATAAAATTTAACAAAACAACAATGACAAAAGAAAATAAAACATATATATAAAAAAGATAAGGTAGACAAATTTACCTTAAGATATAATTTGTGATGAACGCAAAACAATCCACCACAAGCTTCTAGTAAAAGCTCCAAGAAAAAAATAAAATAAAAGAGATAATAAAAAAGATAAAACTTTAATAGGCTCCATGCTTTGCATTAAGCCCATAATTAATGGATGTTTTTTTTTTTTTGCCTCCCTCATTGCTTGGAAGGCACCTCTTTATATAGGGGAAGGAGAAGATGCATGAATGTAGATTGTCCAATGTGGGACTTTTAAGTGAAGGGAAGGTAATGTTGGACTTGAGTTTTTTTATGATTAAATGACTCACTTCGGGGTTGATTTTCATCAAGAGAGAAGTTGATTTTGGTTTTTGAGATAGAGAGATGAGTTGTAGATTTTTCTACAAGCTTTCCAACGGTGCAAAAAATACCTCAAACGAACAAGTATAACTCAAGATACGACATTGTCTTTCCATGGTATTTATCATTAAAAAAAAGAGCTTTTTTCTTCAAAAGTTCTCTTATTTCTTTTTTCTTTCTTTTATATTTTATTTTTATTTATCCGGACAAAATTGGGTGTTCATAGTTACCCCTCTTTACTTAGGTTTTACTAAATAATATGAATAACTAAACGTTTTCATATTGTCGTAGTAAAAGATAAGTAAAGATACGAACCCTAATTTTGTTCGAGACCTGAATAGAAAGGCAATGGATATGAAAAACCAAAAAAACACAGAAATTGAAACCATCAAAGCAGTAGGCGTAGGGACCCAAAAAGAATAAAAACAATGGGCGTGAGGACCCGAAACGTAAAAGCGGTGGGTGCAGGGACCCGAAATTGTAAAAGCGGTGGGTGTGGGGACCCGAAACGTAAAAATAGTGGGTGTGGGGACCTAGAAACGTAAAAGTGGTGGGCATGGAGGCCCAAAAACGTAAAAGCAGTGGGCGCGAGGACCGGAAAAGGTAAAAGTGGTGGGTGTAAGGACCCGAAACGTAAAAGCAGTGGGCGCAAGGACTCGAAAATGTAAAAGCGGTGTAGGGACCCAAAACATAAAAGCAGTGGGCGCGAGGACCCGAAAATGTAAAAGTAGTGGGTGTGGGGACCCAAAACGTAAAGCGGTGGGCATGGGAACCCGAAAATGTAAAAGCGGTGGGCACAGGGACCTAGAAAAGTAAAAGTAGTGGGTAGGAGAACCCAAAATATGTAAAAGCAGTGGGCGTAGGGACCCAAAAACGTAAAAGCGGTGGGCACGGGGACCCGAAACTTTAAAGCGATGGGTGCGGAGACCCAAAAACGTAAAAACAGTGGGCATGGGGACCTGAAAACATAAAAGCAGTGGGTGTAAGGATCCGAAAATGTAAAAGCAGTGGGCACGAAGACCCAAAATATAAAAGCTGCGGGCATGGGGACCCAAAACTTAAAAGACAGTGGGTGTGGGGGCCCAAAACTTAAAAGCGACGGGCATGAGGACTCGATATGTGAAAGCAATTGGGCGTGGGGACCCAAGAACTAAAAACAATGGGCATGAGGGCCCGAAACTTAAAAGTAAAGGGCATGAGGACCCGATATATGAAAGCAATCGGGCGTAGGGACCTAAAAACTTAGAAACAATGGGCATGGGGGCCAAAACTTAAAAACGATGGCCATGGGGACCCATAAACTTAAAAACAACGGGTGTGGGAGCCTAAAACTTAAAAGCGACGGGCATGAGGGCCCGATATGTGAAAGGAAAGCAGGTGTTGAGCAAGAAAAACCAAAAAGTTAATGACAAGTGATGCAATGTCATGATGGAATGTATGCGTAATGCGAAATGTTTTTGATTAAAATACTCTCTCTCTTTTTTCTCTCTCTTTTTTAATGTATGTGTGTTTCTCTTTCCAACCTTTGACCCCTTACGGTTTCAAACACCCTGAGCTGTGAAGAGGATTCAGAATGAACTTTCTTTCAATCCACTTTAAATCATGCTTGGAGACTTGATTCCTGGCCAACCATGGCTAAATTATTCAATGCTTCAAACTGTCAATTAGTTGTTACCCTTATCAGAGTTGGTTAAGAATTCACCACATTTCTAGTGGCTTTTGGACTATTCATCATAATTGTAATGCCCTTTTAAATGTTATTGCATGCTTCATTTTCAGTATATAATGAATAAATGCGGTGAGCCAATGAATTGATGGTGGAGAACAAAGTATTTTATTGCTTCAAAAGGGAATTATAGATACAAGAGCAAGTTTCACACAAAAGCAAAATGATAAATACAATGATAACATAATGAGAATGACAAAACAGGTCAGATTAACAATGTCAATTTCCCATGTCTACAACTTTGAGAACCCGTTGGTTGGCTTTTAAGGACATCAGATGCTTTGGTAAACCCATCAGCTTTCTCTTTTCAATCATCAATTTTCCCCAGTCTTTCTGTTGCCATTTTATTTTTTTACCCACTTTCTTGCACAGGTAATTCTAGTGAATAGCTCTAACTTTTGCCTAGATTGTCTTTTCAGGTTTTCAACCTAGCGAGCTTTTTTCTCACTTGACCTTAACTTTTTTCTAGGCCGCTCTTTTTCGAGTTTTCAGCCTATCGAGTCACTTTAACTTTTGCCTAGACCTCTTTTGCAGGTTTTCAGTCTAGCGAGCTCTTTTTTTTTCTTTTTCTTTTTATTCTTTTTTTTGTTTTCTTTGTCTTTCTTTTCATGTATAATATTTCTTGACTGCATCAGAGTTTACGGGAAGCGATAAATCTTCGTCATCCATATTTGAAAGGATTAGAGCTCCTCTTGAAAAGGCCTTCTTCACCACATAAGGACCTTCATAATTTGGAGTCCATTTTCCTCTGTGATTTTTCTGGGTAGGCAACATCTTCTTAAGCACCAAGTCGCCTTCTTGAAACTCTCGAGGATGGACCTTTTTATCATAAGCTCTCTTCATCCTTCTTTGATATAATTGGTTGTGGCACAGAGCAATCAATCTTTTCTCTTCAATGAGGTTCAATTGATTATAGTGAGTTTGAACCCATTCGCCTTCCTCAAGCTTCATTTCTACCAATACTCTCAACGAAAGGATCTCTACTTCGACAGGCAGTACAGCTTCCATCCCATACACCAAAGAATATGGAGTTGCCCCAATAGAGGTGCGAACGGAAGTGCGATAGCCGTGCAATGCAAAAGGAAGCATGTCATGTCAATCCCTGTATGTTACCACCATCTTCTGGACAATCTTTTTGATACTCTTATTCACTGCTTCTACTGCTCCATTCATCTTTGGACGATATGGTGAGGAATTGCGGTGTTGAATCTTAAAGTGACCACATAACTCCTTCATCATCTTGTTGTATTGAAGGTATTTAGCCACTGTAAGGAATCCCGCATCAAATTGTTTCTTAACCTCTTCTTTGAGCTTCAATGACACGTCTGGTTTCATTCACCTCTACTTTTGCTTAACTGAAGGATATTCAGGCTTCAATGGTAATCTGTGCTCAACTATGCCAGGATCTAGCCTGGGCATATCCTGATATGTCCATGCAAAGATATCAACATAGTCAGATAAAAGCTTAAGCAACCTGTCTCGCCCACTCCCTTTCATGGCGGTGCTAACTTTAACTTCCCTTCTATCATTTCCCAGATTTACTATTTCAATTTCTTCTTCATGGGGTCGAATCATTTTGTCCTCCTGTTCCACTAACCTCTTCAACTTAGATGGGGTTCCTAAGTCATCATCGTCCTTGTCAGCTTGATAGATAGGGTGATCAAAGTTGTAATATAGAACATTAACACTGTTATTTTCAAGATGATTATTGTTAGATCTGTAATTTAGGGTTAATGAAGGAAACAAATAAATATTAAGATAGTAGGAGAGAAAGGAAGAGGATGAAAGGGATAACTGGAAAGTTCTGAAATGCATTTCATTCATACAATACCAAAAAGTAACATGCAAGCCCATTTAACAAAAAAAATGATACTGAAATTATGGGCATAATCATAGAGTTTGCATTACAATTACTTTGAAAGTGAATTAAAAGCCACAGGAAATTCAATTATCTCCCAATTGTGCAACTCTTCATTAAGGTTACATGGGTATACCAAGTTGACGTGGTTGTTTGCATTTTGATCTTCCTTAGCCATAGTCACTTGATCTGTATGCACCAATCCTCCACTTCGGAAGCTCTGGTAAAGGTCACAAATGGGAATTCTCTCAGTTTTCGGCTCAGCATGAGGTATTGGTAGAGACACATTTCTAGTGAAGTGAATTACCAACGACCTCGAAGTAGGCACACCTTGTTTTTCTTTTGACTAGGCCATTAGCACATCATTCGTTCTTTGTGATTGGCTTACTTGGACCATGTTTGAGTCCATCAACCCTTGCAAAATCCGCTTAAATTGATCACAATCCTCGATAGAGTGCTCGGCTCTTGGGTGAAGACCACACATTCCTGCTTCAAGGGACTGTCCCTCAATCATCTTATATTTGCATAACTTTGAAAAGATGATTCCCATAGGGGTTTTAACTTTCCCCACCTCCCTTATTGGTTGACCGACTTCATCAATGGCATTTACCGATGCACTTCCATGACCTGGCAGTGGATTATTTCCGACGTTTGGACTGTCTTCTTTGAATCTTAACAACCCCATATCTATTAAGTCTTGCACCTTGAACTTAAACGCCCAACACCTTTCTGTAGGATGCCCTATAGACCCTGCATGGTAGTCACATTTGGCATTTGGATCATAGCTTTTTGGATATGGCGGTTGAACAGGTTTTAAAGGGTAAGGGACAACCAAAGAATTGCAGACCAAATGCGGCAAAAGTTCAGTATAGGTCATGGGAATTGGGGCAAGTGTTCTTTGTTGGTTATTTGTCTTTTTCTGAGTATTGTTTGTATTGGACTGTGGGACTACTGGTTGGTTTGTCTGAGGCACAATAGGTGACGAAGCTTGTGGTGGTGGTGGTCGGTAGACAATTCCAGGTTGGTAAGGCTGTTGGTATGGTGACTGGGAAACTGTCGCTATTTGTGGATTGTGTATGAACGGTGGTCGATAATTTGGTACAAAATGGATAGGATTGTAATTGGGTATGAATGGTCCTGGCATTACCGCATTTGTTTCTCCTCTTTTTTTTTCATCTGTGGTTATCGTGGATTTCTTTGCACTTACAAATCCTGCTGACAGATGAGCAATCTTCCCACTTCTTACTCCCATTTCAACCTATCTCTAATAACCACTAGGTTTGATAAATTCGATGACACGTTTCCAATCATCCTATCGTAGAAGGGTGATTGGAGTGTATCAATAAACATCGTGACCATCTCCTTTTCAAACAATAGAGGTTGTACTTGAGCAGCCACACCCCTCCAGCGTTGGGCGTATTCCTTAAAGGTTTCATTCTCTTTTTTCACCATATTTTGTAACTGCGTTCGATCTGGAGCAAGGTCCATGTTGTATTTGTACTGTTTCAAGAAAGCCTCCACCAAATCCTTCCATGTTCGTACCCGTCCTTGCTCTAAGTTCATGTACCAGCTTAGAGCAACCCCCATAAGGCTCTCTTGGAAGAAATGAATCAACAATTTATCATCATGAGCACAGGCAGCCATCTTCCTACAATACATGGTGAGATGGTTCTTTGGACAAGTGTCCCCTCTATATTTATCGAATTCAGGAACCTTGAACTTCGGAGGGATCACAACATCTGGCCCCAAACATAAATTAGTAGCATTAAAGCCATAATGGTCAACTCCTTCGATAGCTCTCAATCTTTCTTCCAGAATCTGCAGCTTATCTTTGGACTGGGTGTTATCAAACTGGCGAGGGTGGATGATAATAGTTGACATTAGGTTAACGTCTTGATGGTTTGGGGGCCCTCCAAGAGTAGTGTTAGGTTGAGGCAAATAGGGTATGTGGGTGAGCTGTGGTGGAGGGACTTAGGTGCCATCGATTTCAAGGTTTGGGTCTTGGGATTGTGTTTGGTTTGTGGGATTTGAGGTGGAGGTTTGACGGTTAACCTCTAGAGTGTGGATGGCCACAAGTTGGGTATAACCAGCAGGGAGGCCATATGGAGGCCATGCTTGAGCACCATGATTAACTTGTAGGGGCGGAGTGAATCCTGGAGGATAGTTAGGTGTAACTTAAGGTTCTTGAGACAAATTCCCATTTGCACTTCTCCTTGATTCCATCATCTGTAACATCTCCAAGATCTTATTCATCTGCTCCTTCAATTGGTTCACATCTCCTCTTAGCTCCTCGTGCTGCTGTCCCAGATCTCCCACAATTCCTTCCATGATCTTTTGTCTTGGCGCGGGTCTCGTAAGGGTATCGTAGGGATGCTTTCTCTTTCTTAATATTTTTCCCTTTTTCTTTCACTCTGAAGAAAAATATGCTATGAGTATGCGATAATCATGGGTGAGATAAGAATGCAACATGCCATGATGATTCTCTGTACAACAATGCTTTTTTTTTTTTTAATGATAAAATGCAGGATGCCTTCCATAAAATGATAAAAAAACTTTTGTACTTTCTTTTTTTCTTCTTTTTCTTCTCTTTCTCTTTTTTTTTTTTTTTTTGAATGAACTAAAATGCATGATCATGAAATAGGTAAAAAAAAAGAACTTTATTATATTTTCCCTTATATATATATATATGCTATGTTATTTGAATGCAGGGGTAGATATTGCTCCATTGTAACTTGTAAGGGTTTTCCTAATAGTTGACAGCTCTACGAGTTATTCTAAAATGTGCTTCTCCCAATAGGTGGTTCTATGGTTCTAAAAATGGGTTCTTAGAGCCAAGGACCCTTTCTTAGAATATTAATCACGACAATAGGTAAACTATTGGAAGTGATAACACCTTCGAAAGGATCAAACTCTAGGTAAGGCCTTCATGATAACCAAACTGGATGTACATCCAGAAGGTTACCACTACTCAACCTCGTAACTATCCTAAGCTGCACTCAAGTCCGGGTATAGGACCCCACTCATCAATGTGTATAAGATGTGTACGTGAAGTGTGTGAAAGGAGCAATTTCTAAACTACCCAACCTGCAAAACAAAAAACACACATACAATATAATAAAAGGTTTTCTATCCTATGGTTAAAAAGCATGTAAAACATATTTACAAATATTAAGATATGTAATGAATTAAACTTTGTAAAACAACAAGGCAAACAACAATAAAAGAAAAAGAAAAGGGTGATATAAATAAATTATAAGTCAAAAATTTGCTTAATCAATTATGACAGGCTTGACTCTTAAAATGTCCCCAGCGGAGTCGCCATCTGTCGCAACCGGGGTCGCGGTGGGACGGCAAAAAAGAGCTTTAAAAACAGGGAGTCGCCACCAATATTTATTAAGGAAAAACATTGGAAAAACATTGGAAAAACCTAAAAGAAAATGGTCTACGAAACCAGATTTTAGGCTCGGGAGTCAATTACGTGTAGGGAAGGTATTAGCATCCTACAACGTCCGTCATAAAGACGGTTACCTCTAATTGATTAAGCAAATTATTAATAACTTTTAAAATATTTATCTTACCCTAAAAATAATTGCAAGAAGAATTTTATTATTATAAAAAGATTTTTATTTTATCTTAAATTTTATTATTTTTTGAGATCAACAGGAGTGGGCCCCTGCTCCTACATATCTCCCAGTGCAATGCAGAATCAGACTCATGTAGTTCTTTTGTAGAAAATATTTGTGTGTTGTTATTTTTTTTTTTTAATTTTGTTTATTAAATTTTAGGATTTCTAAACCGTCACGGCTTATATGTCCTAAAAATAGAATCAACAAAGGTGTACACCCAAGTCAATCCATTGAAGCAAATTAATTTTAGTTTAACATTTCTAATTTTAGAGAGGAATTTAAAGACATCAAGTTGTCACAACTTGTGTCTTAAAACCTTAGGATTAAAAAGATGTCACATCCAATTAATCATTTCTCTAAAAAATTAATTAAATATAAAATATTTCTAATTTGAAAAGGACATATAAAGAATAAAATTTAACAAAACAACAATGACAAAAGAAAATAAAACATATATATAAAAAAGATAAGGTAGACAAATTTACCTCAAGATATAATTTGTGGTGAACACAAAACAATCCACCACAAGCTTCTAGTAAAAGCTCCAAGAGAAAAATAAAATAAAAGAGATAATAAAAAAAGATAAAACTTTAATAGGCTCCATGCTTTGCATTAAGCCCATAATTAATGGATGTTTTTTTTTTTTTTTGCCTCCCTCATTGCTTGGTAGGCACCTCTTTATATAGGGAAAGGAGAAGATGCATGAATGTAGATTGTTCAATGTGAGACTTTTAAGTGAAGGGAAGGTAATGTGGGACTTGAGTTTTTTTATGATTAAATGACTCACTTCGGGGTTGATTTTCATCAAGAGAGAAGTTGATTTTGGTTTTTGAGATAAAGAGATGAGTTGTAGATTTTTCTACAAGCTTTCTAACGATGCAAAAAATACCTCAAACGGACAAGTATAACTCAAAATACGACATTGTCTTTCCATGGTATTTATCATTAAAAAAAAGAGCTTTTTTCTTCAAAAGTTCTCTTATTTCTTTTTTCTTTTTTTTATATTTTATTTTTATTTACCCGGACAAAATTGGGTGTTCACAAATATCATTTAGGTATTGCCAGTTCTCATGAGCCAAAGCTGGCCATCACCCATTGACACGATTTTGTGGTTTGGTTGAATTATAACTTCACTTGGACAAAATGAATTTTATATTTAAAAATAATTATTATAAATTCCATGTAAAAATTATTAAATAAATATAAAATAAAAATAAACTAAAAATTTGACATGGAAATTTAATAAAAATAATATAAAAATTTAGTAAATGACCATAAGAAAATAAAAATAACAAAAAATCTAGAAAACACTCTTGATTTACAAATCAGCGTATTTCACTGGAAATTTTTGCACCACCAATATGCATAGTTTTGTTGCTAGTTTTTAAATATTTTTTTTGCGCTACCAATACATTTTTTTGGTCCTTCTATAATACCATATAACTACAATTTAAATAACGAGATATTTTAGTAAAAAATTAATTAATATAAATTTTGTTAACAAAATTTTTGAAAATTTGTACTATATATAAAATTTTATTAAAAAATTATAGTATTAATTTTTTTACTCAAAATTCTGTTAACAAAAATTTTTGAGTAAAAAAATTTAAATAATTAAATAATTTTTGTTAACAGAATTTTTTAAAAGAAAAACTAATTTAAAAAGCAAATAAAATAATGAAAAGACTTGATCAAAGTAATCCTCTATCTCTCTGTGTATAAACTAAAATAAAATAATAAAAAGACTTAATTTTAATTTCAAATTTAACTTGGTTCAATTAGTTCAATTTTTTTTATTATCTTAAATCACTCTCCTCTTATTTTTTTATATATTTAATTTTCTCAATTGCTTATATATTTTCAGCTATCTTTTTCATATTTATTTTTAAATTAAATTTTAATATATATTTTTTAAATTATGAAATAGTTAAAAATAATCTTATATCACAATATAAATTTTTTATCATAAATATAAAATATAATTTATAAGTTCCAAAGTATTTATTTATTATGCATTTTAATTATAATATGATTTATAATTCCAAAATATTTATCTTGTGCATTGTATAAGCTAAAATGTTAGTTATTAAAAAAGTTAAAAGACTAACTTGGAAGAAAAAAATAATATTGGCGAATCACTGTTATTATAGGAGGAAAAAGATGTCTAGGTGGCGCAAAAAATTATTTAAAAACCGGCAACAAGACTATGCGCGTTGGTGGCACAAAAAATTTTAGTGAAATACGATTATAATAAACTCAAGAGTGTCTTTTGGATTTTTATTGTTATTTTTTTATGGTCATTTCTTATCAATTAATTTGTTTTCCTTTTTAGAATAGTTTTTACTAAATTTCCATGTCAATTTTTTAGTTTATTTTTATTTTATATATATTTAATAATTTTTACATGGAATTTATAATAATTATTTTTAAATATAAAATTTGTTTTGTCTAAATGAAGTTATAATTCAACCAGACTACAAAATCATATCAATGGGCGATGGTCAGCTTTGGTTCATGAGAACTGACAATATCTAAATGATATTTTATTTTTGAAAGTTAATATTTTCAAAAAACGTGTCAAAATCTGGTGTATATATCTAATCTAACGGTGTAAATATGAGAAACTGCACCGTGACGTTCCCGCGTTAACGTCACAGAATCCGCTCCCGTTTCAAAACACAGTCGTATAAACTTGCATAGGTAGGAGCTTACATCACAGAAACAGCTACGACGACGCTTTTAAGAGAAATATCCAACAGATCATAAACAAGTGCAATTGAGCAGTGTCCACTCCACCAATCCAAATGGCATCCCTAGCACCTCAGCTTCACTTTATTTTGTTTCCGCTCATGTCCCCAGGCCACATGCTCCCCATGATGGACCTTGCAACAATATTGGCACAGCATAACGTGATTGTCACCATGGTCATGACCCCACATAACGCTTCTCGTTTCTCAGAAACCTTTGCTCGTGCTTCTGAGTCAGGCCTTCACCTTCGGTTAGTTCAACTCCAATTTCCATCCAAAGAGGCCGGATTTCCAGAAGGGTGTGAGAATTTTGACATGCCGCCTTCAATGGGCATGGGCTTGCGCTTCATCCTTGCCGTAAACAACATTCTACTGGAACCGGCTGAAAAAGTGTTTGAAGAGTTAATACCAAAACCAAACTGCATAATCTCAGATGCGACTTTCCCATACACAGCTCAAATCGCTACCAAATTCAACATTCCCAGAATTTCTTTCTACGGACTTAGTTGCTTCTGTCTCTTGTGGCAGCAAAATTTGAACACGTCTAAGGTTCTTGAGAGCATAGCCACAGATTCGGAGTACTTTTTCATCCCTGACATAATCGAAATCACCAAAGCACAGACGCTGGGACCAATGAATGAAGACTGGAACGAGTTTGATGACAAAATGACCGCAGCTGAAATGGTTACTTATGGGGTGGTCGTGAATTCTTTCGAGGAGTTGGATCCAGCATATGCAAGGGATTTCAAGAAGGCCAGAAATGATAAGGTGTGGTTTGTTGGCCCTCTTTCACTTAGAAACAGGAGCCACTTGGATAAGGCTCAGAGAGGGAACAAGGCCTCAAGTGATGCGCACAATTGCATGAAGTGGCTTGACTTGCAAAAACCAAGTTCAGTAATTTACGTGTGCCTTGGGAGCATATGCAATTTAACTCCGTTGCAGTTGATAGAGCTTGTTATGGCTTAGAAGCATCTAAATTGCCATTCGTTTGGGTTATCAGGGAAAGAAATCAAACAGAAGAATTGAACAAGTGGATTAAGGAATCGAGGTTTGGGGAAAGGACCAAGGGGGTGGGCCTTTTGATTCGGGGTTGGGCTCCTCAATTGCTAATACTACCACACTCTGCAATTGGAGGGTTCTTAACACACTGCGGTTGGAACTCAACCTTAGAAGCAACATGTGCTGGTGTGCCAATGCTTACGTGGCCGTTGTTTGGAGATCAATTCTTTAATGAAAGGTTCGTTGTGCAGATACTAAGAATTGGAGTAAGAGTTGGGGTGGAAAGTCCTGTGAATTGGGGGGATGAAGAGAAAACTGGAGCCTTGGTGAAAAAGGAAGATATTCTGAGGGCTATCGAGAAGTTAATGGATGAGGGAAATGAAAGGGAGGAGAGGAGAAAAAGGGCTAGTGAGCTTGCGGAGATGGCTAAGAGAGCTGTAGAAGGAGGATCGTCTCACTTCAATGTGACCCAGCTAATCCAAGATATCATGCAGCAGTCCAACAAAGAGTAACGATTATCTTCGGTTATGAAAAGCAAATTAATTAATATATACTATTTTCTGAGAAGTTCCTAATTTGCTTAGCAAATCAGTAAAATCTATTGGTATCTTTTGTATTCTTCATTTGTGTGCGTGTGCAAAAATGCATAACCATACTAAAATGAGTTGATATAAAATGTTCTTCTTGTTACCATATTTGCCCAAGTGTTGAGAAATAAATAATTGAATTATATTTGAATGACACGCATGTCTTATGTCTTATGTCTTGTGGATGACATGCCTTATGTTTTGTGTTCAATTATAATATTTGGACAAAGAAATAAAACTACATAAAACATTGGTCAAGTAAAGGCTACATCAAATTACAAACATTCTCATTATGTGGGTAATGTGTTGTTAGATACTACTAATTGTTTGCAATATTAAGTGTAATTGAATATTATTGTCAATGTTATAAGATCCTATAGGGTCACATATATATATAGTGATGGAGACCTAGGAGGCTCATGTGGAGTAAAGCTTGAAGAAGCACTACAAGAACTTTGGAGACCCAGGACAAGATCAAGAGCTAAGAAGGCTAAGGAAGCATAATTTGGATTAAGGATAACAATGGGTAGGGTTTGGGTAATGTAATATAGCACCTTTTTCCATACCTGCATTTGAAAAAATTATCCAGCACTAGTAACAACTTTAATCCTCATCTTTGTACTTACTGAAGACCTATATACTGATACTTGTACTTGCTACTAGCACTTTACTTAAGTGTAAAATAAATAAATAAATAAATAATGTTAATTAAAAAAATTGCTACAACTAAATTGAAAAATTATTCTTAAAACATAACTATTCAACATTAGTAACATAATCATTTAGCATAATCATTCTTAAAGTTGATTAATATATATATATATATATATATATATATATATATATATATATATAAGTGTGGGTATAGGGTGGGGTAGACACTATAATGCTTATACTCGCATTCATTCCCATTAAATTTTACGAGTAAATCCTAAGCCTTGGACCTATTCTCATTGAATGAGTATTTACTCTACACATTGTGAATATTTTTTGTAGGTACCTATAGGGTATGGATAAAATTGTCACCCCTACTTTGGATCAAGAAGTGAACAACTTATTCTCACTTAAGCTAATTTTAAAAGGAGAAGCACTTAAGTTGGTCCAAGTAATCCAAGTTGATGAAGAGCCCAATGTGGGGCAAGACTTTAATTACCTATTTTTATTTAGTTATGTAATTAGACCTTTTATTTTCTATTTTGTTTAATTTTGTAATTTGGCCTGTTGTTTGGGCTTAAGCTATGTGCCATGTAACGCCCGGCCGCTTTCAGGATGAGTGACGGTCCCCACAAACCAACACAAGACTTTTCAGCGTGCTTTGTCCTCACTCACATGCTTCCCGAGAAACTTCCCAATAGGTCACCCATCCCTAAATTGCTCCAAGTCAAGCACGCTTAACTATAGAGTTCTTAAGTGATAGGCTACCGAAAAGTATATGCATCTTGTTGGTATAGGTAGCACTTATTAATTCCTTTAAGCTATCCTCAACAGTACAGTCTCATACCCACACAGCCTTTAGATCCCTCTCGTTCGGGTGTGTATTCGATTCATTCATGTACCCCTCCTGCTGGAAGCCTACCAAGAGCCGCTCATTGTCCTTGCCTCATCTCTTTTGCATCGGCGATCACTCCCTGCCTTCATCAGCGCCCGGGATGTTACATGCCCACCAGCTTCCGCTTGGTTCGTCCTTGAACCACACCGTACTGGGAGAGAGGCCCTGCTCTAATACCACTTTGTAACGCCTGACCACTTTCAGGATGAGTGACTGTCCCCACAAACCAACACAAGACTTTTCAGTGTGCTTTGTCCTCACTTACATGCTTCCCGGGAAACTTCCCAATAAGTCACCCATCCCTAAATTGCTCAAAGTCAAGCACGCTTAATTATGGAGTTCTTAAGTGATGGGCTACCGAAAAGTAGATGCATCTTGTTGGTATAGGTAGCACTTATTAATTCCTTTAAGCTATCCTTAATTGTACAGTCCCATACCCGCACAGCCTCTGGATCCCTCTCGTTCGGGTGTGTATTCGATTCATTCATGTACCCCTCTTGCTGGAAGCCTGCCAAGAGCCGCTCATTGTTCGTGCCTCATCTCTTTTGCACCGGCGATCACTCCCCACCCTCGTCAGCGCCCGGGATGTTACATGCCACATAGAGAAGGAACTCGGGTTAACCTCAATGTTTGATATAGGTGTTACCTCCTTATTGGGCTTGGACTATTTTGTGTTAGGTTAAGCTTATGCTATAGGTGTTACATAGTGCTAGAATTAGGGTTAGCCATCAACCTTATTAAAAGGAGTGCTACTTAGGAATTCTATAAATAGGGATGTATTGGGAAATGCAAACCAAAATAATCATGGCAAAAAATTTTCCACCATTGGATCCTTGTGAAAGAGCATAAAAATGTGTTTAAATTATTATTATTTTTACCTCTTAGAGCATGATATTGTCTTCATACCACATAGTTTAGCAATCACGAGTTGAACCTCTACTGAGTCTACATGAATAGACTCCTCTATCGTCTTATGATCGAGGAAGGGAGAGCAGTGCCAACTGCACCTTTAGAAAGGTCTTTGTTGGCTAGGGTTTCTCACGCACACTAAGAGTAGTATACAGTTAAAAAAGTGATCATTTTTTAGGGCTTCAGGTGCTACCTATATAGGAGCTCCTTAGCACTTTAACCTAGAAATATCGAGCTCTTACATTAAGAGTTTGACCCATGAGAAACATGACGTGCTGTTTCTCATCATTTAGACTTTTCCTTACTTATACCTTATGAGCCCAACCCATAAGAAATATTATAGTCATATTTAATATTTCTTTTCTCCTTTAATCTACTCTACGTGTGTAACCTTATAGGTTCTCATTACATTGGCAATAATATTAAATCTTATTTAATATTATAAACAATAAGCAGTATCTAGCAATACATTACTATTACCCAAGTAATAAAAATGTCTTGTGATTTGACATAACCTTTCTGTGACATATGTTCTCATGTAACTTAGTCCCTTTGTTTTGATATCATCATTACATATAAGGCATAGATCATGTCATCCTTGTATAGTTCAATTTATCTATTTCTTGATACCCACGAAGACATTAAAATAAATGAGATTAATATCCCATATTGTCTCATTTAGTATGGCCATGCATAACTGTCTTACTCTATCAACAGGACCCACAGATATTACTCCTGTTATGAAAGAGGGACAAATCTCATTTAGATCACTCATATCCTTTTTCACAATTTGTTCTATGTCTAATAACCAGCTTTATAATCACATTATTACAGGCAACGTTTGATGGTATTAAAACATACAACTCCTCGTGTAGGAATCGTAGTGATTTTAGGTCTATAGACTGTATACATCATATTCACTTTAAGAATCATTTATAACACTTTCATAACTCTTCTATGTAGCTTTCTCATAGTGGGTGAATCCAGTACATCATTACACTTAATCATGTACCCATGTAAAAAATTGATATTTGATAAATCTACATTTTATGTAGATCTATAGAGCAAGTTCACATGATTTTTGCATTAGCTCATAGAAAATTTATGAGAAAATAGGCCATTAATGAAGGATTTCATGTGTTGTACGTTTCTAAGTTTTCTATTTAAATTTGCATGAATTGCCTTAATTTTGTTTATTTTTTTGTGAAGGAAAGTTAAATGTGCAAAGGAAGAAATTACAGTCCATAAGCAAAAGGCACAAAGGAGTATTATACTAGTCAAAGAGGACTTAAAAAAGCAAGAACCAAAGTGAGGAGCGCAAAAGAGGCCCACAAGCACAAGAACGGACCAAAAAGGAGATTAGAAGTGCAAAACGAAGTGTACGAAGTCGTATCTGCCCGACGGGCTTGGTAGGTCACCCAGGGATCTTGCTTTAGTGGTACCAGACAGCAGGTCAGCATGCCCGATGCCAAAACAGAGCAAATTTTTTCCAAAAAAATCGCCCAGCGAGTTTCCAACCACGCTAGGCGGGTTCGAGGTCCAAATTCTAATTTTATTTTAATTCTCAATGAGTCTGGGTTGTGCGAGATGGACTGGGTTAAGCCTCTTTATCTGAAATTCTAGAGATAGATTACAAATACCAAGGAGCTTAACCTCATCTCTATTCTACTCTCTCTATTGGATTTTGACGGAAGAATGATTCCCCTAGAACCTCAAAGGATTCTTCCTACATTCTAGTGGACAAAGACTGAAGGTCATCCTTTTTGTTAAGGTTTATCTTTAGTTTCTAATGATATATATTATAATGGGTTACTTCTCTGTTGTTATGGAGAACTAATCCCTAGGCTAAGATTGTAGTGTAGCCATGCTTGAGATAACTGGAATCCCATTTTGATTATTAATTTTATTTCCTTTTTATTTCAATTGAATTGCCTTAGTGTTCTTTATTATATTGTTTGGAATTGATCACTCCTTACATTTCTTTAATCAGTTAATTAATCGGTGATTGTACCATAATTAATTGGTAGATCTCTAAGGTAATTGAGTTTAGGACGTTGCATGATCAAATTGCGAACTAAGCTTTCAATCGAATTCGTTCACCCTCTTTGTTATTAATCCTTTCCTGGATTAAACCACTGCATGACTAACCAGGGGTTTAATACAAGAAAGAGTTTCTATAACCCATGACCAAAGGTTGTGAAAGAACTCGGTAGAGGGATATTAACAATTGAACTTGGAAATAAAATTACATTTTAACTTAGGAGGAAGGAAATTAAAGGCATAGGTGAACCCATAATCCTAGGTTCTTAACTCATTGAAATCCAATTTAATTTTAATTATTCTTTTTTGCTACCCCTTGCATTTTAATTCTTTGAACTCAACCCATAATTGAATAACCTAGACAACGTACATAGGAATTTCCCTGAAAGGTACTCCATATCAGTCCTTTAGGTACGATATCTGGACAAGTCTATTGTTACTACTGCGATAGGGAACACTAGCCCTTAAGCGTGTTCTAAACGTATCAATATCTCATATCCTTGACCCATGATACGCGATCATTAGTTCACTTATATACTAGTCTCAATGTATTATTGTTGTCCGTATTGACAATAATACTTGACTAGAGATATTTAAGAATAACATTAAACAAACTATTCTATGGAATTTATTGTGTTCCAATACACACAGAATAAATGAAATGTCTTATATCATTAATAACTAAATAAAACAAGATACAAATGTAAACCATAAAATATTGACCTCTAAAGCTTATACCAACAAGATGTACTTCCTATCATTTGCATATTTGGATAATATTTGAAGTTTGCTCACTGTGAATGTGAAGAACTATGCCTCTTTGTGGGTTCTTGAAGTGAATCTCTTGGTTCTTATCAAAGGTTTCCATACCTTTATGGTAAATCCTTACTTGGCTTTTCACTCTTTAAGAGTGTGGTGCTTTCTTCCCTTTTCATATCTATTTCATATATATGTTATTTAATTTTGTTATTTAAATCCTTTGGTTTTTGATGTTGTTGTGTCATTGTTAGCTATTCTTGAAGCTTGCATTAAATTCATTCTCTTCCTTTATCTTGCTTCTTGTTTTATTCTCATTTATAATTGTTAATTGAAAAATAACCAATTCAAGAAAGATCTCTAAAACAATATTAACACAACTTGGTTCATATCATATAGGGTAAATTAATTTGAGCAAGGAGAGAAATTAAGTTGGACTATAATGTATAAGTCCATGAAAGGTTAGGTCAGAATTATTCATTTGTGATAGGAATTTTTTCATGACGGAGTGTGGTTTTCGTTGGGCATTTTTTCTTCCTTCTCAAGTTTTCACCCCATCATTTCTTTTATATTATTAATAAAATAAAGAAAGCTTAAAAATTACGCACACTGTAACTCATAAAAGTTGAATGAAAGGTTTTCTCGAGGGTTGTGCATTCTTTTTTCAATTAAGGTGTAATGCCTGTGGTGTGCAACATTTTTTTGTGAGCAACAATAGTTATTTTTGGAGGAGAGAATCTTTACTTATTGTAAGATCATTTTGGGTGTTCATTTGTGCTCTATTTTATGTGAAATTTTAGCATCTTTATCCCAAGGGCGTGAACTCTTTGTAGGTATTTATTGTTGTTTGCTACTCTTAGTGACTTCCATTCTTTCTTGGTAGTGAGTAAAGGCAATTTGTGTTTCCTAGTTGATTGGAGAAAACTTTACAATACTCATGATTTTTCATAGTGGATTTTTTTTGGACTAGGTCTCATGGTTTTTATCTCTCACATTAAGGGGGTTCTCCACGTTAAAAATTTGGTACCCTTTGAAAAATATTTATCTATTTATTTGTTTGAGTTGCTTGAATATTTTTCTGTGACTATTTATTACGCTTCTTATAGTTTATCATAATATAAGGTAAAGATTAATTTGTCCATTTGGTATTTTTATTACTTTGTTGCATAAGCTTGTCTTTCTCAATAAGTGACATTAAAGATGATTACCTATTTATTTTTTGTGAGTTTACTTGATTGAGTGATGAAGTCTAATTACAATAGAATGACCAATCTAAATGACATTGATTACCATAAATAGAGAGGTAAAATGAAGGATTTACTTATTGCAAAGAGATTACATCTACTTATATTTGTTTGTCAAAACTAGATGATAAATCTAATGAAGAATGAGTTTTTGAGCATAAAATGATTTGTGGCTTTATTTAGCAATAGATGGATGATAATGTTCTCGTTCATATTTCCAATGATTCACATGCTAGAACTTTATGAGAGAAACTTGAAATTATGTATATCTCTAAATCCGGTTATGCACACAATTGCATGAAGTGGCTTGACTAGCAAAAACCAAATTCAATAATTTATGTGTGTCTTGGAAGCATATGCAATTTAACTCCATAGAAGCATCTAAAATTTCATTCACTTGGGTTATTAGGAAAGAAATCAAACAAAAAAACATAGAACAAGTGGATTAAGGAATCGGAGTTTGAGGAAAGAACCAAGGGGGTAAGCCTTTTGGTTCAACGTTGGGCCCCTCGAGTACTAATACTATCACACTCTACAATTAGAAGGTTAATTCTTAATTCATTGTAGTTGGAACTCAACCTTAAAGGCAATATATGCTTGTGTGCCAATGCTTAGGTGGACATTATTTGGGGATTAATGCTTCAATGAAAGGTTCATTGTGCAAATTCTAAGATTGGAGTAAGAGTTGGGGTAGAAACTTTGGTGAACTAGGATGATGAAGAGAAAACTAGGTCTAAGTGAAAAGGGGAGACATTGTGAGGGCTATAGAGAAGTTAATGGATGAGGGAAAGGGAAAAAAAAGTCTAGAGAGCTAGTAGAGGTGGCTAAGATATAGTGGTATCTTTTATAATCTTGATTTGTGTGCGGATACCAAATGATATGTATGCACTAATTTTTTTATTGTTGATGTTAGTCGACTAACTTAACTAATGAGTTTAACAAATCAATTGATTGCAAACACATTAATCCCCTTATTGATCATACAATTATGCTAAGAAAGAGATTTTGTTCCTTAAGTGAGTCCCAAGCTATTCCAAAATGTGTCTACAATTAAGATCATTAGCATCTTATGTTTGCATTGAAGTTAAATAAAAGTACTGGCAGAACAATAGAAAAGAAAAGGAATGAATAAAGCTGTAAATTCGTGGAAGTAAAAGAACAAAAGAATAAAGGATAAATGTATAGTATTGTGTTTGATTAATTTGCTTGGGATTGGTTCCTTATTCTAGGTCATTACAATTGTTGTTCAATCAATATTTATAAGCCTAAACTAGATGTTTTCTCCATTAAACCTTTCTACCATGTTCTAACCCATTTAAACTTGCATTTACAATCATAGACAATTATGATTGACACTGATAGCGTAGATATCATCCACGTCAACTAATTCGCAATCAAAAATTCATTTGACAGTTAAGATTACAACTGACTTTGTCATTGACTTTGTTACCAGCCCTTATTTTTAAGGAATGACCATTTAACCTTATCTTCAAATTTTTTTGATGCACAAGACTTTCAGGTCTACAAATTTGACCCTTGGTATCAAGGAAAATATTAATTCAACTTTGATTCTTATCCCTAAAATGTAAGGGTTGGTTATGTAGCAATTTCCTTATCTGTTTACTTGGTCAAAACCATATTGTCCTACAACATTCAAACACTTTAAATCTAATATAGGAACCCTGAGGCATAATCTTGATTTAGCTTATTCCAGAATTACCCTTTTAGGTAACCACTCAAACTCCCCATATATTAGATAATAGGTCTTCCAACCAATATTCAAATCAAATGATATATCTTGTCGGCTTCAATTATTGCTTGATTCAACCATCAATTAATCAACTACTATGTTCCTTAGCGACCAAGCATTTCAATTAATATGTCCATTGATTAACAACCATTTTGACTAAGGTTTGTTAGCCACTAAGCTTCTTGGATGATATGTTTGTCAACTATAAGCTACCAAGCCTGTTGATTGTTGTATATGTCAATTGTCAACAACGAAGTGTGTCAAATGGAGGCTCTTTCAGCTAAACAACTAATTTCTTGAATCAAACACATAATCCAATAACACTCCTAAGTGCATCTTATCTTAGCAACTTTGTTTAACACATTCTATCTCATAACTCTAATATTTTTTGTCTAGCAACAACTTTTTAGCTAATATCTTATCACTCAATCTTACTCATAATTTTTCGTTCTAACAATATCTATAACAACTCGTGGCATTACATAACCAAAACAACTTAAATATCATATTAAAAAACAATTGGTGGAAATTCTGAAGTTTAATTACTAACAAAATACGTATACATTTTTTTAAAACAAAAAAAAATAACAAAAAACATGGTGTTTTAAAAACAAAACTAGATTCCAATGCATAGGATTAAACTACTTTATATAAAATCACATTAAAGAGATATAGTCAAACACCTGAAGACATTACATCAATTATCATAAATCCACAAAAAATATTAACTTAAATTGATTATCATTAAACCCAAAAGTTGGACACTAAACTAAGAGACATACAATTATAATTAGTCCAAAAGAGACAATCTTACTATGACCACATTAGAAACATTCATCTAATAATATATAATAAAACAAGATTTGACTTTCCTAAACTAACCATCTACCTAACAAAACATTTATGAATCAAGGTCCTCGAATATGTCCTTCCCCTTGCTAGATGAATACATTATGCATGCGTCGAGCCATGAAGTGCAATCCTCTAGCCGTCGAGGTACATTTTGCTACATGTCATCTACTCGTCGAACGAAGAACATCACCAAACAAACATGACAAAATGCAAGCATATAGAAAAAGTGAGAATCCATACTCAAGTACCATATGAGGATATAATGAGCAACACATAAACATATATAAACATACATGTCACTAATACAAAAATGATAGAGAATATACTCCCAATATAAGAATGCATAAGAGCATACTTTATGGAGTAACCTCATTATGTGGAGCGATAATAGTGTCCCTTAAGATAGCAACATCATAATTAATATTGATTATTCATGTAATCATTCCATGGTGACATATGACATAAGGTATTCAAAATGACACACTAGAATTGATTATGAATGTGACAATCAATGTTCTGAAAACCGAATCAGATCGGACCGACCGATTCAACTGGTTTGACCGATAACTGGTCTAGTAGCCGGTCCAATAGAACCTTAAAATCGATGCTTCAAAGAACTAGTAAAAAATTGTTCAAACCAAACAAAAACCAGAAAAATTGGTGAAAACCGAGGGTTTTCCAGTTCAAGCAGGTTAAACACCTATGGCCAAAATGAGTTAAAAACATGGGTTCCTTAATCTTTACTTTTCTTTCCTTCGTTTGTCCTTGTAAAGAGCCCTCTTCCAATCATTGAAAGTGTGAAACTCCTCTGCTCTCCAAATCTTTCTTCATCCTTCTTCACCTCACCGCGAGGTCGCCGGCTAGTAAGTTGAGAGTTCGTTGAAGCTGCTATGCGAAGTCAAAATGTCTTGGTCCTAGTGCTTTTATTGATTTTTAATTTTATTAGTATTGTAAATTGGTTAAGTGCTTTATTACAAAGAGAAGGGCTTTTGAAATGTCATGTCATGTAGAATATAGGACCTTGGAAACTCGAGAAGTATTTTTTAATTGACAATAGATTGCTTTTAAAATCTGCATGATCTTTTTGTGAGGTAAATGACAATGTAATTGTCCTAAATACTTAATGCGTTTTGAAAGATAAATGATTTCTTATATTGGTATTTCACTTGAAAATGTGAGACTGTATTTAAATGAGGTGGGATAGTTCAAAATGATCTCTTATTTTTTATGAATAATATATAAAATATAATACAAACATTATTAAAGTTATTATTTAATTAATATCAGTTCGACCATGATTAGACCATTAAACCTTGAACCAATGTCTTGACCGGTTCAATCACCGATCTAATTTTCAAAACATTGGTGACAATAACTTGTCATAATATTTGTGCAGGGATAGTTGACTTACCACGACACAAGGGTGCACCAATCTGACCTTTAGTGGACTTTCAAGCCCAAACATCCCCTAGGTCTCCCACTGACCTCCACCTACCCCACCCACACTCCCCCTCTTAGGGAATACAGCTTTCATTATAATGCACCTTGTATGCAATATGCATGGATGCATAAAGGTCATTCAATAGTTCCATCGTTAATTTTCATATAGGATTTCTTTCTTGTTCCTTAGGCCCTTGGCATTTCTCATCTCAACTCTCAAATACTCATCAACTCAAGTCATTAGGTAGCAAATCCTCCTCCATGTTGTTATGTCCATTATTCATTTTTTATTAATATCTTTAAGTCTTATGCATCTCAAGCATTTTATGCAAGTCTTAAAGTCTTATAAAAGTATTGGGTACATTATGAAGGGCCTAGAATCATTGATTAAGTTAAAGTAGTTTGATATCTAATTATTCATTGGATTGTTTAACTTATGTCTTACTAATTAATTGATCATTAACCGAAACATCCCATTAAGTCTTAGACATTGCTTGACCATTAGTCAAGCTTTAATTAATTCTTAGTAAATCCTTGATTAATTACGTTCAAATAATTATTATCTTTTATTCTTTCAAATTTGGACTCCTAACACCTTAATCAAGGATCTAAGGCATCGTTGAATTACTTCAAAGTCTTATACATAATGTTTGCTTTACGTGTATATGTGCACTAAATTAATTATGTGATTACTTTTCTTAGTGAATCACTTCTAATATCACCACATGATATTAATCATAATAATTAATGATTAATGTTAAAATTAATAATTTTATTTAAAAGTTTAGAACTTAAATTTTCTCGAATATTAATAATATTTTCTTTTTAATTAAAAATCACATCAGGTTTGTAAATGACTATGTAAGATTTATAAACAAATATATGATCTGAATTATCAATTTCAATATAGTGATTATAATTAAATGTTCTCATTAATTTCTCATAATAACACCAAGAGTTCTCTCTCTCTCTCTCTCTCTCTCTCTCTATATATATATATATATGAGAAATGAGAACATTTAAATATAACCTTTAGATTAAAATTGACAAAATTCAAATTGCGCATTTAATTACAAATCTCATGTGATTTTCTTTCCTTTAAATTAAAGATTATGTAAAACTTATATATATAATACATTCATTTAATTGGTATTAATGTTATAAAATATATTAACATAAAATGCATGATTGATACATGATTTGAGTTTATTTATAATTTCAATGACAAAACACAAGTACGGTATTTTAAGTATTTTTCTTACAATTTTTTAATCAAAATTAGAATTTTATCTCAATAAGTTATATGATCAAGGTTAACAATAAAAGGTCAACACTAATTATTAAGGTAAAATTTTAATTTTAATTTTGATTAAAAAAACAATAGTGAAATCACACAAAATTTGTCTTAATTTTTAAGACAGTGACTAGGGTGGACCACCTTAATAGGTAGTCCACGGTGGACCATAAGTTTTAACCGTTAAATTAATCTTATTATTGTAGGCCTTTCCACACCAGATCTCATTTTCATTTTATTTTTTTTGCCATTTCTCCACTACCACTGCCCCTTTCCCTTACTTTAGTCGTCGCCCCCTCATCACCAACCGTCGTGCGCCGCCGTCGGAGGTGATTTCCAACAATGCCGTGTTATTTTTTTCTTCTTCTCCTCTTTTCTTCCCAGATCTAGCAGAAGAACACAAATACTTGCCGGCACCCACTCCCGATCTTCCAATCTCACCTTTTTCTTTGATGTCCTCCTCTTTCCCATCCACCACTACTAGCGACGACAGCACGTCCCCTTCCAAGTACTTCACCCCTGTCTCATAATGGGCCTCTCCTCCGGCCCCTCTGTGAAACACACCAAAAATTTCATATCTACACGCCAAACAAACAAAACCAACAAAATACACAAAAAATGTCATATCTACATAACTCCAACACCTCCAGCAACATCATACGCCAAACAAACAAACCAACAACAAAAAAAAAAACTTTAGATCTACGCGCCTCTTGTAGATCCTGAAAATTGAGGGGTCTAGAGCGAGAGGCAAAGAAGGCTGTCGAGGTGGGAGTAGCAGATGGCTTTAGGGGGTGGAAGGATTGGAGGAAAGGGGAGAGGAGAATGACGAGCACCGCGGTGGAGAAAAATCCCGAGAATCTCACTAGCCACAACATTTTCATGGAGAGGAACCCCCTTGTTGTCTTGTTTTTCTTGTTGTTGGTGGAGTTGAAATCGACAAGGATGGAGGAGAGGGAACGGTGGCGCTAGCGCCAGTGGCTTCCAAGGGGACGTTGGCGACGGCAGTGGCGGCTATCAGGAGGGGGTGTTTGAAGATGGAGAAAGAGAGAAAGGGGTGTGAGGGAGGAAAAAATCTAAGGTGGGAGGATATAGGATAACATGTGCAGTAAAGATTAATCCAATGGATGTTAGTTGTGGTACATGGTGGATCACCTATGACGGTGTGACAATAGTCCACCTAGAATCCATCAATTTTTAAATGGTTAAAATGTTTATGGTTCATGATGAATATGAATAAACGGAAATTTTAGTGAATTCATTGGTATGTAATTTGCTAAGAAACTTCTTCATTAATTTCTTAGCATTGGATTACATACTTGAGCGAAAATTCAAATTTACATTTGCTAAGAAACCTATATTTCTTCTTTTCAATGGATTGTATATTACTCTTCAAAATCCACGTATTAACGTAGTTTACTTGGAGCGACGAAGGAGCCTTCGTTTGAAACTATGCTTAGAAAATCTAGTAGCCAATGGACGGCATTCTGGATTTTGTCCAGGCATTATACTTTTCAGTGTTTACATTAATCATCACAAAATTCGCGTCCCCAATATGATTAAAGTTAACATTATAGTTATTTTCCATAGATAGAACATTTATTATCTCATATTTTTTTAATATATTGATAAAGTATTTTTGAATTGGCAAATGCTAACAAGTGCCCTTAAGGCACTGTTTAACAAATAAAAATGAAAAGTTTTTGTTAAAAAAATCATTAATACACATCTACTGTGATTTCTAATACATTTCAAATGTGATCTTCAATAAAAAAAAGTTCATTTTGAATTCTTTAACCAGTGCCCTTAGGACACTGGTTAACAAGATCCTTTTGAATTTTATCCAATAACGTCTTCTTTAAAGTAGTCTAAATAATATTTTAAATATAAATTTTTATACTATATGCATGAAGTAATTAAAGGAAAATATTCAGGATATATAGATTAATTTTAAAAAACAAAAAACTTAATCTATTTTTAAACTTCAATATTAATACGGTCATAGGTACTTTGTAGAATACTTCCTCCGGACTCAAATATAAACAAAATTAACTAACTATTGCGCTAATTAAGAAAGTTAGTTAATGTAATTTAATTCTACTAAACACATTTAAAAATTAATTTTTTTCCTAAAGTGTCCTTCATTGAAACTTGATATGAAGAATAAAAAAGAGTCATTGGAAATAGAATATCAATTAATTAAAGGGTATTTTTGGGATAGTATCATTAAAAAGGATAAAAGTAGTTAAAATTTGTTTATATTTGAGTCCACTAAACTTTTTTGTTTTTTTTTTTTTTTTGCTTATAATTGAGTCCTGAAAGATTGCTGCATATGATATTTGACAGTGGAGATTTAGGTAATATGAATAGAAAACAAAACTTGCTTTGCCCTTTCCTCATGCAACTTCTGACCTAGTCAATGAGGAATCCACCGCTTCTGTAAGTCTTATATTGCGTATTTTGAGTACGAAAGGAGATTCAAATCAATAAAAGTTATGTAGATGGATGGACTTGTGCATTTTTAACTCCAAGTCAAAAGACTTGTGAGGGTTAATTTGTTGACATTCATGCATGTGTAATTCTTTGAACGATAGGAGGTGTAGTTGTGGATCTCACACGGTGGACGTTAATTAAATTTTGGTTGTTTTAGTATTTTATCACCATAAAATATACTTTCAACTTTTGAAGGTTTGACATCATCAGCGGTTTAAAAAGATAACGTCATATGTGTGACGCATGGCAAACAATATATTGGCCTACTCAATTTATCTATACCATGTAGCATACCCATTTTATTAGCCACATTTTACTTCATTGTGTAATGGCTCTGCCACTTAAGCAGCCTCATTTTGTGTTAGTTCCACTTCTGGCTCAAGGCCACATGATCCCCATGATAGACATGGCAAG
This sequence comes from Spatholobus suberectus, assembly GCA_004329165.1. NCBI lineage: Eukaryota > Viridiplantae > Streptophyta > Magnoliopsida > Fabales > Fabaceae > Spatholobus > Spatholobus suberectus. Next base: position 15,073,027 of record CM014732.1, on the reverse strand, counting down.
GATTTTGGCAGAGAGAGGGGTTATTATCACATTGGTAAGTACCCCTTTCAATGCCTCAAGATTTGAGCAAACAATTATTAGAGCAGCAAAATCCGGGCTTCCAATTCAACTCCTACAAATCCCATTTCCATGCCAAAAAGTGGGACTTCCATTTGGCTGCGAGAACCTTGATACTTTACCATCAAGAAACCTACTCAGAAACTTCTATATTGCCCTTGACATGATGCAAGAACCTTTGGAGCAGTACCTCCAAAATCATCCTTCTCCTCCAAGTTGCATCATATCAGATAAATGCCTCTCTTGGACTTCTATAACAGCCAAGAAGTTCAATATTCCGAGGCTTGTCTTTCATGGGATGTCCTGTTTTTCATTACTTAGCTCCTATAATATCAAGCTCTACAATTCTCATCTTTCTTGCTCTTCTGACTCAGAACCTTTTCTCATACCAGGACTGCCTCAGAGGATTGAGATAACCAAAGCACAACTCCCCGGAGCATTTTTCGCCCTGCCTGATTTGGATGATTTTAGACACAAAATGTGCGAGGCTGAAATGTCTGCTTCTGGGGTTGTGGTAAATAGCTTTGCAGAATTGGAGCACGGGTGTGCTAAGGAGTATGAGAAGGCCTTGAACAAGAGAGTTTGGTGCATTGGTCCTATGTCTTTATCCAACAAGGATAGTTTGGACAAGTTTGAGAGAGGCAACAAGCCTTCAATTGAAGAGAAGCAATGCTTGGAATGGTTAAACTCAATGGAACCAAGATCAGTTGTTTATGTGTGCCTTGGCAGCTTATGTAGGCTTGTTACATCACAATTGATAGAACTTGGGTTGGGTTTAGAAGCATCAAATCAACCATTTATTTGGGTAGTCAAAACTGCAGGAGAAAATTTTTCAGAGCTAAAAAATTGGTTAGAGGGTGAAAATTTTGAGGAAAGGGTAAGAGGTAGAGGAATTCTCATAAAGGGATGGGCTCCACAAACTTTAATACTGTCTCACCCTGCAGTTGGAGGATTTTTGACCCACTGTGGCTGGAATTCAACAATAGAAGGTGTGTGCTCCGGGTTGCCAATGATAACATGGCCTTTATTTGCTGAGCAATTCTTAAATGAAAAATTTATTGTGCAAGTTTTGAAGATTGGAGTTAGAATAGGCGTTGAGGTTCCGGTAAGGTGGGGTGATGAAGAGAAAGTTGGCGCTATGGTGAAGAAAAGTAGAATCATGGAAGCTATAGAGATGTGCATGGGAGGAGGTGAAGAGGGTGAAAAGAGGAGGAGTAGAGCAATAGAGCTTGGAAAGATGGCAAGAAGTGCCATAGTGGAGGAAGGTTCGTCTCACTTCAACATTTCAAGCTTAATTGAAGATATTATGAAACATTAATATATTAAATGGGTGGGTTAATATAATCTTTGATACAGCTGGTGGTGATTAACAAGCGATGTTTGTTTTTCCTTGTGTCTTTTTCTAATGGATGACTTATAACAAATAAAATAAAATAAACTTTTGGGTGCCAAGAAAAGTAAGAGACTACAGTATTTTTTATGATAAAATATATGGTACTTCCGGTGACCGTTTTACGTATCTAACTGCGCATATAAATTGTATACTTTTTGGTCTTTCATTTGACGGTATGAAGGTACTTTTCTCGTTTCTGTTTATTCGTCGTACACAGTAGCTATTTTATATTTTATGATTATTAGAGAATATTCTTGCAGGTATTAAAGGAAAAAGTTATGTCCACCGGGTGCATATTCGGACGTATGGATAATTACGTGTATAAATGAGGGTGGTTTTGTGAGGTGACGTTAATTACTATTAGATATTTTAATAATTTTATAATAATATTAATTATTTTTAAGATAAAGTTAATTATCTTTATTTATTTTAATAATCTTATAATACTATTAATCACATATTGATAATTGTTTATAATTACGTTTATTTGCTCTTAACCAATTGTAAAATAAAATTAATCATATTTACACATTTAATTAACCACATGTAATGATTAATAATCTCACATGATACTATTAAATAATTATAAGGTAAAGTTAATCATTATTATATATACATCTTAACAACCTCATGACACTATTAACCATATATTAATAATTAATTATATACAATCACGTTTATTTATTTTTATCCATTTGTATAAAAAATTAATTATATTTATATACGTGATTAACCAGGTGTCTGCGTGGACACCGAATAAAAAAGCCACTGGTACGATAATCGGAACTGGGTGTTTTCATTATGAACTACCGAATGAGCCAAAAAAAAAAAGACTTGATTGTACTTATTGGGCAAATATGTACAGACATTTGGCAGTTGAGCCTTATTATTTCCCATTAGATATATGAAGGGTTAACATAGTTGTGAAAATAATTAAGAAGCCAATCATTTCCATCAATGTACGAAATAGTCATGTAGGAGTTTGCTTCGTAATCCCTGAGTTGCTTCGCATAAGAGACTCTGGATGTATAATTTGCTCCAGGTCCAAGACAACGGTACTCCCCAAAGAAGACGCTCCTGTATTAAACCAAAAATAACGCTCAATCAAACCAGATAGTGAATAACATAGACGAGCGTTTTTTTTTTTTTATTTCCCTATTTGGTTGGCTATTTGAAATGTAGGACAATAAGACATCCTATAATTAAATTATCGAAAACTTCTACCATTTTCACTTTTATTGACTGAATAACATACAAATTATTCAGTTTACGAAAAATATGTATACTAATAGGTAGGGCCTACTAACGACACTTCTTAGTTCTTTCCTTTTTTTCTTTCATAAACTGTTAAATGTGTTTTAAGAATAATCAAATTATATTAATTACTCTAAAAATAATTAAAGAGCCATAATCTGTTTTATTTAGCTCTTTTTTTCCATATTAATGCAAAAACTATTGATCTCCTTAAAAATTTAAATAAATCAACTATTTTACCCGTGTTTTAGATTCTCTTATTTTATATTTAAAATAATTTATGATCAAAATCTTAATTAATAAAAATGTTGTGGGAAAAAAAGAAAGTAAATTTCGAAAATTAATGAAATCAAAACACGCAATCCTAGAGAGTATTTTAATTCAATGTGAAGTAGATGAACGTTGAGTAAAATAAGATTATTGGACTTAAAAAAAGCATGTGTTGAAAGTTGAGTTGAAAGATAAAAATTATAAGGAGGAAAAGGGATACAGACTGGTCTCTAGATGGATCTCTCCAGTCGTTCCATCCATCAGGAGCTACGACTTCAGACATGAATGTTCTTGAGAAGACCACAGTGGCAAAGGCTCCCCATGCTCTTCCAAGCCACACTCTCCCACTCCCAACAACGCTACAATTCACAAAAGAAAACCCAGTTTCCTCATTAATCGATTGTCGGCCCTGAGCTGTGATGGAGCCGCTAACCCCAACCCCCTCTTCTTTTGCTACACAGTTTATGGTACAATCCTGCAGGTGTCACAACTTAAGTGGTGTGTTTTCCAAAACTATATATCAAATTTTGCCTAAATAATATCATATTAATTATGCGTACTACAATTCTAGTGTGTGTCTGTCTATAAAACAAACAAAAAGAATGCTTTCAATCTAATTTAAATTATGATGCGTGTGTGCGTGTGTGTTTGACAGAATTATGATGTCTGTTAAAGTCAGGATTTCACTTCTTTACAATGAGATGTATATTTAAAAAAAGTAAATTATAATAATTGGATTGAAAAATGAATAAAATAAATTTAAATTTAAATATGTACATGTATTATCATAATCTTAATTATTAATTGTTTTAATTAACAATTATAATTATATGTTTCTTTATAAAATACCTTTTATTTTAATTGAACTATATATAAAAAAATATCCAATTCAAGAGCACACATAAATATAGGATAACTAAGTTTTTTGGTTTTTTTGTGTACAATGATAGCACTAAAATTAGAACCTATGATTTCATGTATACTACTCTAATCTCCCACTACTAGGCCGGCCCTAGTAGGTAGAGGTGTCAAAGTGGCCAACCCAGCTCACCCGAGTTGGCTCACCACAAGTTGACCTCAAAAACGAATCAGCCTAACCCGGCTTACATTTTGGTGAGCCAAGAAAATTACGCCAACCTGACTCAACCCACCACAGGTTGGTGGATTAAGTGGGTTGGCTCACCAAATTCTTAAAATAAATAAATAAATAATGTTTTTCTCTTCTTTTTTCTTAAAAAAAGTCACATTTTTCTCATCAAGCCCTTCAATATTTCAAATAGAAATATAAATGATTCATATTTAAGTATCAAATAACAACAGGAATAACGTGAATGCTTGATGGGATCAGCTCTTATGTATAAGTGTTTTTATTTTTAATTATTATAACATTATGTTTTTAATTAAAAAAAAAAAAAGAGCCAACCCGACTCAAACCCATTTGGCTTACGGGTTAAGTGAGTCAGGTTGTCATTGGGCCAAAATCAAAGTGAGTTGATTTTTTTGAACCCGGCCTTGAACACGTGGTGGGCCGGGTAGGCCCATTGGGTTCTAACTCGTTTTGACAACTCTACTAGTGGGTATATGGGATAACTAAGTTAATTACCTTATATTTAATTTTGGCATCTTTAAAAGAATAAGATCAACAAGAATAAAACTTTAGAGCACTTGAATCATAAAGATTTTAACGTTATGTCATGAACTCATTATAAAAAAAAATTAAATTAGTTATGTGATAGCATACAAATTATTTATAAGATGATTGCAAATGTTTTTAGTCTTTGTAAATATAATGATTTTTAGTTTTAGTCCTTAAAAAAATTATTAATTTTAATCCTTATAAAGTGATCTTTAACATCATGTTGCATCTATATGCATGTTATATCATCATTAAATAATATACCAAAATGATTAAAAAAATGAAGAACTAAAACTAAAATTAGTTTGTCTTATTTTTTTATAAGGTAAAATAGGCTATACATTGACAGTGTAAAGTCGTTTTACTGTCATCCAATCATAAACTACTATATATGGTAAGTTTGTTGATATTTATAATAACTACATTAAAAAATCATACTAATAATAATTTCTAATCGGTTGACAGTATAAAATTTTTTACACTGACAATGTATAACAATTAAACTCTTATAAAAATTAAAAACATATTTAACTCTTTTATAACATATTAACAATTTTCTCAATAAATTATATTTTAAAGGTATTATAAAAAGATTGCGAAGAAAAAACTACAGACTTGCTAGAATGACATTACTTCACTTTGTCAAATATATGATATCCATTTATATAAGGTTAAATTAATTTGTAGGTCTTTGAACTATATAAAAAAAATTTAATTAGGACTTCAAACTAAAAAAAATTATAATTAGGTCCTTGATCTTGTAAAATTTTTGTAATTGAATTCCTATAGTTTTAAAACCACCAAAATTGTCATTTTCTGAACGTTTCAAGCTACTATAAATTAACATCAAGGACCTAAGTACAAAAATTTTACAAAATTAAAGATCCAATTATAATTTTTTTTAATTTAAAGATCTAATTAAAAATTTCTCAAATAATTTAGAAACTTAGTGATTAATTAAACCTTTATATAAATTGCTGGGGCACAGACTCCTCCATATAATAACTTATCATTTAATTAATGCCCCCATTTGAGCATTACTGGTTTCACCTAATCTTTCAATTATGATGGGACCACTAAAATTTAGAGCCATATTGCAGGATCTGAACAGAGTGTGTTAATTTGTATATGTGGTAATGGATTGCGGTAGACAAGAAATACTTTAAAGGGAAGGCAGTTTTTTTTTTTTTTTTTTACCTCATAAAGTGATCTAGCATTTCCAAATATGAAATCAATGGATCCTTGGATGAAACATTCTTTAAAATAATGCCTCCCACTGTCATCATTGAGCGTGTCCTGCGCACCATAAAACCCACACCCATAGAAAGCGGCTTGATCACCGGTAACCCTAAGTGCCACTGCTTGTGCCCCAACCAGTCCTGGTGACGGTGGAGGAGCCGTGTTCTTTTCAGAGAATCAAAACGGAAAGATCTCTCACAAGTCACAACGTATCCATGGCAATAATATCCACCACCCATGCAGGAACAGGACATTGAACAAAGTAAGTAACCGAGGAAATTGCATGCATGCATAATTACCTTAAAGCTGATGTTGTAAGCAGTGAACTTAGAAGCAAGGATGGCAAACGAGTAGCTGTAGGAAGTCCCGCCGGTGGAATTCGCGGTGTCATTCCATTCTATGATTGTATTGAGATACCCTTGACCTTGAAGTATCAAATTTGTTTTGTTGGCCTGCACCACTACCTTCTCCCTGTGATTTTTGTAAAAACTTATCAAATATTTGAAGTGATATACAGTATAGAATTGAAGTTTAATTAGTGTAAAAATTTATGCGGTTAAGTAATTAGAAATTATCCTATATATGACTTTTTAAATAATTATTAAAAAAATCAATAATCTTATTAAACATAATAAACTAAGATTAAATGATAATGTAAAAAGGTTTAACCTTTATACGCTGAAATTCGCTAATATAATTGAATCCTAAAAAGTATTTTAGGATTATACACCAAAATTTTGGGTTGGGGAGGTGGGAATCCAAATCTGTTTTAGAAGCAACAACTTCAAGGACATTTAAGTCAATTCATTTTATGTAAAAAAAGAAAAAAACTGTTGCACGCTCTTTCTCCTTCCAACAATGTTCACACAAACAGAGAACTCTCGGGAGCGAAGATCGCAGGAAAGTGAGAAAGAATTGAGGATTTTTCTTTTAATTTAAAAAAAAAAAAATTGATTTAAATGTCCTTCTAGCGAGGTTGTTGCATCTAAAAGTTTGAGGTTTTTCTTTTTCAAAATTTTGGTATATAATGCTAATTTTTTTTTGTTACATTTGGTATATAAGAAATGTTACCAATACACTATCTGACACACTCTTTTGAACACACAATTTTTTATTGGTTGAAATTTATTGAAAATTATAAAAAATTGTGGATCTCATATCATATTTAATGACTCTTTATCATGATTTTGTAGTTTTCAATAAATTTCAACTAATAATAGAGAGTGTTAAGAAAAGTGTATTAAAAAACATGTTTCTAGCACTCCTCTTCGGTATATACCAGCGAACATATCTAATCATGCCCTACAACTTGGACTGAAAACACTAGTTAACTGTTAGTGATGTGAGAAAGAATCATTCAAGTATCTTCACCAATTAATTTAACCTTTTGGGGTAGTAAAATCATGACATGGAATAAGAACCTTTGGGACCAAGTCATCCAAAATTTGATCCCTTACTGCCTCCATTCTTACCAAAATTAAATTTTACTTTAATATAAGGTAAATAAACCGTGCATTATTTACCCTTCAGTCTCAGAAAGAAGACTCTTGCATGTAAGAGAGTTTCTGAGATGTAATTAATATAAAATCATTCATTTGTTTTTTTACCTAATAATGTAAAGTTTTAAAATTGTTAGATTCATAATGGTTTAACAAATGAAAAGGAAGGAAAAGAAAAATGGAGGTGATTTGGCAGAAAGGATGAATAAAAATGGTGACTAGGCAGAGAGACAACGACCTGTATGTACCAGAATCGATTATGATAAGGGTGGTATCAGAGCAAGATTCAGGAACAGCATCAACGGCTTTCTGCACGCTACTGAAGTTAGCACAGCCCTTTAAGCCAACCGTGAGAACGAGACTCACATTATAGTCTTGAATAAGCCCGGAATCCCATTTGTTTCCGTCACATTTTTCCTTATGTCTCCTCCGGTGATGATGTCTTCTCCTAGCTATCCTTGTTAGCAGAGACACAAAGTCTTGAGCGCCACTAAGCTTTATAATCTTACTAAATATTCCAAGCTGGAAACTGAAACTATCTTGAGGACTAATGGCCGTGCTAGCGGTGGGGGAAGGTGGCGTGGTATAAAGAACAAATATGATCGAAAAGAGAAAAATGACAAAGCCAGAAAGCCAAAGATGGTTCTGTTGAATCCCATCTTTTAGCTTTATAAAAAAATGGTTAGTATATTTGTGTTATTTTGAGCTTAGAAACGGGTTTGGGGTGGAGAGGAGAGTGAGGAATGCTTTTATCATGTGCATGTGAAAAGGGTGTGTTAGTGATGCTTGATTGGAGTGGGAGGTAAGAAATGTATGGGCTGTGTCATGTCTAGCTCTAGGCGTGTAGTGGTTATTACTAAAGCCTGCTTTTAGAAGCATTATGGATCTATGAAAAAATTTGATGATTAGACAAAGATGCGCAGAAATAGAGATTGGAAGATGGACACGCTAAGTCATTACACAAAGAATGAAAATAAAAAATTATAGGTGAGGATAGAATAAATGAATTTCCATCCATTATTGGGGCGGTTTGAGTGAAACAATGAATAAATATGATTATTTTGTTTCGTTCTAAAGGAGTGAAGTTGGCTTCTTAGCTTGGAATGCACTGTGCTCAGTTTCTATTACGGATACTTCGAATTGAATCCGTTGCAACCGCCCTTCTTGGACTGGTGTATTGCATATTACTTGTTAATTAAAACTTGGCTGAGAAAAATTCAGGGTCTTTAGTGTTGCAAAACCAAACGGTGACGGTGTATATACATCGACAAATATGTCGGCACCAACGAAAAAGTATTGGTACAATATGCTTACGCAGCGGCAAATTGGTAAGAGTATGTTTGAAAATTATAAACCTACTAATCCGGATTAAGAAACATAATCTAGTGCATTACTTGCGAAGAAAAAAAAATTGGAAGCTACGAATTTAATCCTTCACAACTTTTGGCCGTCTGTTAGGTCAAAATAAACTAAGAGTTTTTAGCAGATATATTTCTGGGTACATCAAGAGTACCGCAATGAGCTATGCCAGTGATATTTTAGTACATATATTGGCATATATTTTAGTACATATAACTCTTTGGATTTAGGTTCGTATTGATTTCTAGGAGTATCCTGCGAGTGTATTCTCCAGCGTAAACACGAACAAATATATTTCGTATACTATCAATCTCACTGAAAACTATTTTACATATATGATCCAATATATTAATAAATTTAAGTAATGTAGAAACATTAATATTATAATGCATTAATTGGGTGAAATTGTAAAGCAAAGCATACATAATACCCAAGCAACTGTGCTGGTACGGCGCACCAAGAGACTACGATTAACACGGACCCCACACTAATATATGTTTGGTTTAGAAAAAAAATAAAAAATCAAATAAAAAATAAGATGATTTTATAAGTTGTTTAATAGAAAAAAAAAACGAAAGAAAAGAAAATTAAAACTTTTCTATCTTCTTATTTGATCTAAGGAAAGCGGAATATATATATATATAACATAATTATTCTTAATAAAAGAACAAAGTATGCAACATTAAGGGCAATTTGGTCTTTTAAAATATGAGCGTGCTTCAGTATCTTTTCTGTCAGATTCTGGAATCTGGAGGGATGATAAAAAACGGACGGACGGGTAGTTGCTGATGCTGTTTTCTATCCTTCTCTAATCTGTCCCTCGTCATTCCTCCATTCCAAACAAAGCCTAAACCATTTTTCTCGATTGTAAATTTTGAAGTAAAAATCCTGGATTTGAGCCATTCAAGCTGCTGGCTGATATGGTGTTGTGTTGTTCTTCAACGATTTGAGAAGGAAAGGAAAGGAGTAATAGGTATATGGCACTGCTTTCACCTACCAATCCCTCATAAAGATGACGAGGATTTCTACCTCTTCATAGCTCTATGCACTTCAATAATTTAATATTAATATGCCTCAAAATTCTAAAAAAGTATTACACCACCCCCCCCCCCCCCCCCCCCCCCCCCAAAAATCTAAAAATACAAGAAAACTGCTGCTCACTCTTTTTATTTAAATGTCATATGTGAAGTTTTAAGACAATAAGATAAATTTTGATGGTCATTAGAATTTAAGACAAACAAAAATTGTTATTTAAAATTTATAATAAATTGATCATTTCTTAAATATTAAGTAGGTTTTTCTATTTACTAATTTTATAACATTTTTCTCTTTTTTAATTTTATATTTGATCATAAGATTTGAAAAAAAATTAAAGCAAAAAAAAATTAAATAATTTATAATTTTTTTTAATGAGTTAGCAGGTCCAAGGCTGCTAAATCAAAATTTTACCTAGGATCAAAAAGGGATAAAAAAAATCGTAACTTAGAGATTGTAACTTGGACCGTAAGATCCTACGTTCTTACCTAAAATTCTAATACATAATACTTATGCATAAAAAACTACATGGATAAAGAATATAACCTATAAATCAAAACATTAAACTACCTCTAAACCTCATAATCATAATAATAAGTCATAATAGTTCATACTTCATAACATAATATCCAAATTCCAAACAATCAAATACATAATAAACCTCAACTCATAATAAAAAGTTCATAACCTAACACAAAAATAAATTCATGTGAAATTAAAATCATCTCAAGAAAAAAAAAAAACAACAAACAAATTTTAATTCAAGATGACTTGACAAGTCCCAAATAAGAATGCACACAATAGACAACTTTCAAACAAAAAATGAAACTGAAAAAAGAAAGAAACAAGAGGCCCTTTATTTAAAAGAAAACAATAACGAAAAAGAAGAGGGAAGCATAAGTGCTAAACATTTAAACTTCGAAGTTTACGTTCACTTTCATTCGAACAGAATAGAAGAAGTCACTGTCGACGGTGGCGAGCTTGGCAGCACAAATCAAGAACAACCAATAGCGACGCAAATAGGCAACAGTGCAGATCGATGATGGCAATGTAGATCAGTGGATACAACAAGGAGGTCGCGACTTGCAATCGTTAGCGAGAATGGGGATCACAAAAGTCTCGAAGCTGTAAGTGACAGGCGAATCGCAAATGGGCAATGTTAGGGTTTTTTTTTCCCCCTTCGAAACCGGGTCAGGGAACCAACCCGGATTTTTTTGGTCTAAAAGTTGCCACCTTTAGGAACGGCGATTACACATTTTTACGTGTATAATCACGATTTCACAACAATCCTACCTCCGTGCAATTCTACCACCGATCCAGCATGGAAGGATGCCGTCAATGCGTAGGATCGTGCAATCTCACGAGGAAGATTGCGATCCTATCAACCATTGGGTTGGGTTGGGTTGGGTTGAGATTCTCAACTCAACCAAAAAACAGATTCAACCTAACCCAACCTGTTTTTCAGCAGGTTGAGAGCGGGTTAAGTTGACCCGTTTTGATACCCCTACCGCTCAGCATATAAAACTACACTAATGCAAGTCACAATGTTACATCATGTTTCCCAATTAGTCGTCTTTCTATGGTGGGCAACAACGAACTAGTGGTGCAAGTAGTATCAGGTAAAATAGAGATATCTTATATTTCAAAGCACTTGTCCAAGATCAAGAACTTGTGTATTCTTACCAAAATTAAAATAGAACACATGGCATTATAAATGTTTAAACAAATGGCAGGAACGTTTCAGGAATGGATTCGAATGGCCAAAAGTTAATATATGTACAAAACCTGAAGGGAAAAAGGAGGCGCAGGGGTTTTCCCTTTCACTACTGACTTTTTTCTATGGAAAAAATAAATAAATTGTCACGATTGATTATTGATGACCCGACACGGAGGTACCATTTTATGCAACATATTTGTCCCTTTGAAAGTGACCATCTGATTGCACTTCTTTCTATAGTTGGTAAGCTGCAGCACAAGGATGAAAATTATTTATTTTTTCAAGTTGGTGTTATGACAAATACTGCAGATCGTTAAATTATCTGGGACAGTAACCTAGTTAGAGCTAACTAGCCAAAATGCTGGACTGAAAGAAGGGGGCAAAAATTTTAACATAGCTACCACCTCAGAAGTCTATAAAAGTAGAATATATACCTGATCTGGTTTCATCTTGCTAAACCCAAATTTATCCGTCCAAATGGATTCTGCTTCTTCTGCAGCGGGCAGCACAAGGTTCTTCACATTCAAGAAAGCCAACAGCCTCTCGATGCAGGAGAAGAGTGTTTGGAAGTAGCCCTGCTTGGATCAAACCAATATAATTATAATTAATGCACTACCAAGACAGCAACCATAAGTGATCATAATATACATCAATCAATCGAAATTCTAGAATGCAGAAAATTTCAAATAGAGGAAAGAGTATGATGCAAGCAAGGCAGACAACCAAAAGTCCAGCCTCATACCTTTCCGTGGCTCCTGTTACTCGTTGCAACTAAAGGGAGTTCAGCAATATCTGTGCCAAAAATCCGAAGCATGCCCGCAGATACCACAGATGAACTTCAACATCAAAAAAACAAACTGTAAGCAGTACTGTAAGTATTAAATAAAGTTAAATACAGAAATCCCCTTCTTACTTGACTATTAGTAATGCACAATACATTCCTCCAAACTCCTGACCCCGCACATTCCTCCTGGATATGGGTGATACGTTAATTGAGACAAAGAAAAGAAAGAAGACAGAGAAAAAAATGAGACAAAAAATCGTTTAAAAGGAGTATCTAACCCATAAACCATGGCTGGAATAAGGTCATGACCACTAGCTGCATCAACTATAGGATTAAAGCATTCCTGAAACAAGCAGGGGAAGTCTCGTCTCAATCATCAATCCAATTAATGTATTAAATGATCAAAAATGGTTTCCCAAGGGATAAAACAGAAAAATGGCACCATATAGACTGAAATGGTAACACATTTCACAAAAGCAATGCCCTGTGCAAAGCTCATATAAATAGAGTACAAAAATGTATTCAAAAACTTATATCCACGTTGAAATGAAGGAAATAGGATTCAGGAATATTTTTCCAGTTGGGTCTTAAGGAAATCAAGTGGGTCTCAATTTTTCCCCCTCCCAGAAATGACTTCTTGAGTAGACATGGTGGGAAGTGGGATCACACGATCCTACATCTAAGATCGTGCAATCCAACAAATCACACCAGAACGACTTTTGTAGGCTGATTGGGATCGCTGGGAGTGTGAAAAACTGCGAAATTGTGCGAGCTCACAAGGAAGATCGCAATTTTGAGTGCCGCAGGTATGACCAAACCAACCCTTGCCTAAAAACAAGGACGGCATAGCCAGAAAAAATGGCGAAGCTCAAACCAGAGGGGAAGGCATGACAGAAATCAGAGACAAATTCACAAATCACCAGCAGGGGCTGCACAGTGATGGCCACTCGGTCAAAACAAAAAATGATTATCAATAAATTCAAAAGGGTAAGCAGTACTTACATGAAAGATTGAAACAGCCTCCAAAAGCAATGGTCTAGTTTCAGGAGAAGCAATTTTGCCATTAAGAAGTCTCCATCTTACATCAATATCATTGATGGGTTCTAATCCTTTTTCCAGTTGCTTTTTCTTTATGACACCCAAAAGAGATTCAGGGAGTCTCTCAAACCCCCTAACTAAAAGGTTCTCCAAAGTAGAATGTATTCTTGTGCAATCATTGCAACAAAGCCAATTACCTTCCGGCAATTCCTGTAATATGAGATATATTATATCCAACAGACAAAAGAGGAGTTGGTGGCAAAAGTAACATATCCATATATAAAGACATAACAAGAACTGCGTACCTTTAAAAATGCCATCTTGTGATCTCTCAAACAGCCAACATGATATTCCTTTTCACACTGCAGCAAAAGCAAGGGGGCCAAACAAAAAATTGGCTCAATAAAACGAAGAAATAGATACTTCATACTTGCATCCCCCCCCACCAAAAAAGAGCAAGGGAAACTAGACTCAATATGTTACAGGGGCCTTGTAGGTGACATCAAAATCAAAACTGGACCAGAATGCATACCTGGTCACAGAGTATTATTGTGCGTGGGCCAAAGCCAGATCTGCTGAAATCAACACCCCTACATATACAAAATTTTCTCTTTATATTGTATAGCACAGTGCAATTCAGTGCAATCATGAATATAGAAAACTGGTTTTCATTAAATTAAACACCGAAGCATATCCGCAAGGTGACAAAAGCCAATTTCAGGTAGAATGTTAGATAACAGCTAAGTCCATAAAATGGACTCTAATCTTTACAATGAACTTGTTACCTGCATAAAGCACACCCACTAAGCTCAGCTTCAATGTCTTTGACTATGCGAATGCATCTACTGGTAATCTGTTCAATAGGATCAACTCCTTCAACCCTTCCAGCTGCTACAGCATTGGCATTGTGTGCCACAAACTTTTCTCTTTGGAACATGTTTTGGCAAAATTGACAGTACCAGTCACCACGTGGAATACTTGATAGAGCTGCACATTCTGTACATTTTCAAACATAGGAACGTAACAGTTTGCTTAGAAGATGACTATCTCATAATTTACCAAACAAACAAATATTCTTCATGCTTCCATTCAGTAAATCTTGAAACAAAATTTAGGTATCAAAAACAAAAAGTTTCAGCTATTTCAATATGAAATTAAAGATTAATACCATTTAGAAAGATATGTAACAATATAATAGTTCATACACAACTTTCCTGAAAGCATGGTGAGGGTACAAATTCCATTAGATAAACAATCCCATCCATCAAATATATACAAAATAAGTTCAACGGAAGATTATGCTAACTTGTAAGCATTTAGCTAACAAATCAAGTATAACACAACTATTAATAAGATGTTTACCCAAGAAGGAAAAAAATATTAAGTATGGCAAAAAATAGATAAAGAAGAAATTCTCTAGTTCTTTCCCCATTTTTATTTTTATTTTTATTTTTGCAGAAAGAGGTATAGAAGAGGCATATGCTGGATTACAAAAAGGTGTCTTACATTTTAGGTAACCTATGAATTATAATCCTGATCTTCATGATCACTTAAAGTCTTCTGTTCTTAAAGAACCTAACATATTAGCATCTTAGGCAGTGTTTTTGAACTCAGCCTAGCCATCAACTCAGTCAAGGCACTAGGTCAACAGGTCAACCAAATAACATTTTTTAGACATCAATAACCTATTGAATAAAGAACTTCTTAGTCCTTACAAGTTACAACAGTGCAGAGGAATAAACGATAAATAGTGGGAAGAAAGATGATTCCACTCTTCAAACAATTGTAGCAAATAGATAACTTGTCCATCAAGGTTTTTTGTAATGTATATCTGACCTTTATGAAATGCTCTTGGGCATCCATCGCAAAGCAACAGGTTACCACCATCCCAACAAACAATGCATAGATCATCATTGTCCTTTGCAGAGTATTTTCGATCTTTCGAGAGAGATATTGCTAACTCATGGAGAGACACCCCATTTGACGTGTAAATGTATGCATAACTGCCCAACATTATTGCACTTCCATTAAAATCTGTATGCATAATCAAAAAGCAGTTTAATATCCCTCCCATCAACTCCCAAGGAAGAAAAAGACTCACGGTTTCTTGCGGGAAGCCCAGCCTGCATGAACCTCAAACTGTGAGGGGCTGATCTGCACAACATTTAATACATTTAAAGAAAATTATACTTACAGATTTTTAAGGAATGACTACAAACAAACAAGTGTAAGGAGCAATACCTCAGTGTTGCAACATCGACAAACAATTCCAGAGCCCATTTTGAAACCTTCAAGCAATTTCTGTCAACCAAAATGTGACTGTTAACAGAATAATAGACATATAATAACCTGTCCGGCATCCACAAAATACACACAAACAACCTGTCCACGTGCATAATAAGCTACTTCAGTTCCATCAGGCAATCCATTTTCCTCAAAAACTAACTTATGCAACCGCTGATCCCTTGAGAAGAAGACATTGGATTAACAAATAAATGAATAGTGATTATCATCACCAACAAGTGATAAAACAATACAGCCAGATAAATACACATAAATGAAAATGGTGTATGGAACTAACTTCTTAGTTATCCTCCATTGACTTTTATTAGATAAACACTTTGAATTTGAAGTTTTTTCCCGGGACTTCAACTTTACTGACAGTGACCTAGTAATAAAAGTTGATTAGAATAAAGAGGGGAAAAAAAATTTGCCTGAAAACAATTCACCCACAATCATATTATCCTAACTACATCAAGAATGCCAAAAAATAAAGGTAGATAACAAACTTCTTTTTCATCTTCGACAAATTTTTCTTCCGGGGTAGAACAGCCACAGAAGCATTCTTGGAAGAATTTGAACTGCTAATCCTCTTTGATGACCTTAATAACACAGTTGCCAGCATGTAAGTTCAAAGAGAGAGAGAGAGAGAAAGAAGAGCACATAACAATTATCAAAGAAACATTATCAATTCATGGAATCTATGAAGTTTGAAACCATGTAACCACATAGACCACTGGTTAGTGAAAAATACCATGCAAAAATTTGTAAGATATATAGGATAGGAGAAATGGATATGAATACCAACTTTGTTCTTTCCTTCCAGTGTCTCTTAATTTGTGAAGAGACAGACAGCTCAGAAGTACTGGATGGGTTGGAGAGCAACACTGGTCTAGGGGACCTGACATATTGTTATAAAATGATAAAAGAAATATAAAATTAGAGAGAGAGCAGGGGAAGGAATAAAAGGCAAGTCATTGCACCTTCCACATGGCTTCAAGTTTCAACATTTTGAACCTAGCCTTGACTTCCATTAAACTGTGACATTATGTCATTTCATATGATTATATTCCTAGCCCTAGCTTAACAAAATAAATGGCAAAATTAAGTTATTACAATTGTGTACAAACTTTAAATTGGAACCTTCTCGTATACAAAAGCAATTACTGTATGTTCATAAATCATAACCATTGTGTGCTCAGTGGCATACACTAACATGATAAAAACTCAAATAATGGGGCATGGAATCATATATGTACTGGTTACTACTTACTGGTTAAGATAATTCAATTTAAACAGAGCTCAATGACAGCGGACAGAAACTCATTAAAAAGAAAACTTAAGAACAACAAACCAATTAGATAGATGAGAAAGAAAAAAATAAAATGTTTCACTTTTCTGTATTAGCCTGCTTAAAAAAAGCTGACCGAATAATCAAAAATCAATTATATCTAGAATTTCATTATGATGCAGGTCGTCAAACACGAGTATAACTAACAACTTAAGTAGAAAAAATGAGTACCTAACTCTTTTGCCAACTACGTTATTTGAACTTTCTTCAGATTTCCTTGATTCCACACAAGAACGGCATATAGGCCCCACACTTTCCACAAATGAAGAAGGGAAACATCCTATGGAAAAAAGAATAATACTAATAGTAAGTACACAATAAAAACAAAAAAAAGAAAAGAAAACTCTATTGCATTTTCCCCTAATTTTTGCACATAAAATTATGATCAGCATGACAAACTGGACAACAAAAAACCGATGACTCTGAATAGCAGAAGGCCAGAAGCAAATCTCACCTTTGCACCTTTTACAAGTAAAATATCTTTCTTCAGGTGGAGAACAAACAAAATTTTGAACTGTCGCCTCCAAATTATGCAGGGGAACTCCCCTGCTTGCTCTCAACAGATCAAGCAAGCTCTTCCCATTTTCGAGGCAAATATACTGCGCTGCTCTCCTATATTGTTTGCAAGCATGGATCTCGAATTGGGAAGGTGGAATAACCTACGTATGCAGGAGAAACATAAAAAAAATAAATGACGGGAACACTCTCAGACCTAAGAAACAAATGGGTATGAAAAGAAAGAATCGTAACTCACCCTGCGTCCATTGCATAGACAGCACGAGCACAATATTCCCCCATCTTTAATCACACCTCGTAATCCCGAAGCCTATAATAATAATAATAAACAATAAACAAATAAAATATCAAACTATCAACTTGTAACCAAAAAAAAACCTATCAACTCTAAACACCGCGGGTATTAAATATACCAAAGCAACCCTTTTTCAAACAGAGTACCGAGCACCAGCTAGAAGGATAATTATGAAATAATTTTACAGGGTCGAGTTCTTAGATGCTCAAAGAGCTAGTGACCATTACTCTATATCATTATCGTATCCCACTTTTAACTACATTTATAACGTCATGACTAAATTGGTAAATGCCTTGCTCTAGCTGCAGCTAACAAGTCCTCCTAACTATAAAAAGGTCATTGACTCGTAACGCTTCTCCTAACGACCCATTTAATTACTCACTCAATAAGTCCTAAATTACTCAATTACTTCTTTTTATAAAAATAAATAGAGTTTAATAATCATGTACTGTCAGTGTAAAAAATTTTACACTATAAATTAATTAGAAATTACTATTGATATAACTTTTAAAATATTTATTATAAAAGTCAACAAACTTACAATAAATAATTGTTTGTGATTAAATAACAGTGTAAAATTATTTTATACTATCAGTATATAACCTATTTTTTCAAATAAATAAATAACTCGTGGCACAATCTCTATTTTTTGTGCGCCCAAGGTATCCAAGAATCAGAGACTAACTCCTATATTACGGGACTATATTTTTTTTAAGAATTGTTCTTTCACACAAAAACTTTTGACTACATGTTTAAAGAGAGTGTAATTATCCGTCAATTATATCACACTGTACTGATACATGTGGCATATATATTATATATCTATTACTAAAAAGTGAGTGAGTTTACCTTCAATTTAAAATACATGCTAATATTTCCCACTAAAATTGATAGCTCACTTATAATCTTACTATAAAAGACTTTTATTAAACTTTTTTTCCCAGAATGTAATCTTCTTCATATGAAAACGAACCTTCTTAATGCCGCCCATGTAAACCACCGAGACCCCATCAAGGAAACCCGTATCGAAGAGCTCTTTCACAGTCATAGGCTTCCTGTTGACCACAATCTTCTTCGACATCTTCAACTCCAACTTGTTCCTCGGAGCTGCCAATGCACCGTTGATTCCACTTCCGCCATTCGCAACTTGTTCCAACTCAGTCACCAACGTCTGATCACAACACTCGACCTTCGCTTCCGACGCCGACCGCCGGTACCGCTTGCGCGTCCTCACCGCCACCTCCGAGGACTCATTCTTCAGCTCCTCACACTCTTCGTTCTCTGTTTTAACTGCAAGCTCCGCACTCGCCTTCGCCTTCAATTCCACGTGTCCAGAAAAACCGTTACACGAATCGAGAGACCTCTTGGCTCGAGTGTAAACAATGTAACCATTCACGACCGAAACTTTCCGAGGCTGATCCGTCACAACGGCCGCGGATTCCGATTCTGGCTTCACGGCGGCGTCCATGAACGGCTAAATCTGCGAGAAATTGAGGTGAGCCCTAGGGGATGAAGAGGGGAATTGAATTAAGAAATTGGACATAATTGAGCTTGAGAATCAGCGCAGGGGTTTTGGTTTTGATTGGATTGGAAGAGAAAGGGAGCGAGGGAGGAGAAAGGGGTCCACTGGTTTCACTCACTCAGTGAGGCAGAGAGAGAGAGAGAACGTATAAGATGAGGTTTGAAGACAGGGGCGAATGGCAGATCCGTAAATAAATTCATCAAATTAAAATGAAGCGCTTAATTGACCGAAATGCCCCCGTCACTTCAGAAATCAGGAGTAAGGTCTGGCTGGCATCGTGAAAACTTACGTCGGACCATGGGTCATGTTTGGTAAGATAAAAATTGGTGAGAAATGGGAGGAAGAAGTGAGAAATAAATATGTGTAGTTGTTTGGTAGAAAAGAAAAGAGAGAAATGTACTAAAAAATGAGATGAGTCTTATAGGTTTGTATTTTTGCACTGAGATAAGCAGAAATGCAGAGGTAAGAGGCAAAATTCAACAATTTGTAGAGGTTTATTTTTTAGCAGTTAAAAACTGTCAGAAAGTATTATTTTTTGGCCTTTTTTGACATTTTGTGATGCTTTAAAACTGTCACAAAGTGTAATAGTTGACTATCTGAAATAATAAACACATAATAGTCAATCATTTGGCCTGTAACTCAATTTTTTTAAAATCAATATATAAGTTAAAAGAGATATTATCCCAAAAAAAATCCCATAAAATCATATATGAGAAGAACAAATTAGTTTAAATTAAAATCAAAAGATAAAAGAGGAAAAAGATAAATTTTAGGAGAGAATTTTTTTAGAACAAACAATATTTGTATAAAGAAGAGTGTAGTTCACCTTTGTTTGAGAGAAAGAAATTTAAACAAAATAGAATGTGAGAATATAGAGAGAGTAAAGCTTCTATAAATCAATTCAAATTCATCTAGAGAGAGGATTTTAGATTTACAATAAATAATTTATACTATAATACAAGGTTATTTTTAATTATTGATAATTTCTTTTAAAAAGTATTTGAAATTCAATTTTAAAAATAAAGTTAAAAATGATAAATTGAAAAATATAAGCAGTTAAGAAAATCAATTATACAGATAAAGATAAAAGAAGGGTGGTTTGAGATTATTGACAAAAGAAAATTATACTAGTTGTTAGATTAAATTAAATTTGAAATTAAAATTAAGAAATAATTTGTATATATAAATTAGAATAACTACCTTGAATGATAGCACTTTTAGATGTTATTTTTTAACAAGAACATTTTTAGGAGTTTTCTTCGACGAGATCATTTTTAAGAATTTTTCTTAACGTATTCTCTCTTTTAATTTATCCTTTTCATCTCTTGTTTTAAAATTGAATTTCAATATTTTTTAAAAGAAGTTATCAATAATTAATATAAAATTTTCATTATAAATATAAAATATAATTCATATGTTCAAAAATATTAATTTGTTAAGAATTTTAATTATAATATAATTTATATATTCAAAATATTTATTTATTAACCCAATGGGTGTAGCTCAATTGGTAATACACGTTGAGTTTGTAGGAAAGAGAAGGACCTTGGTTCAATTCTTGCAAAATACATTCTTGGGGAGGGTAATGAGCTTTAAGTATGACTAAATCCTAGACTGAAACATACTCAATATATAGTATTAGGATAATACATGTAGCTTAATAAGAATGGAAATAACTCTTAAAAACTCTCTCATTAAAGAATAACTCCTAAGAGTGTGTTTGGCCCAGCTTTTTCTTTTAGCTTATTTTCACCTCAAAAGAAAAAGTTGGGCCAAACACAGTTCATGAAAATATCTTAAAAAAATAAGCTACTTATTTTATAGAACAAAATTTGAAAATAAGTAGCCTTTAATTACGTTGGCAGGAGGAGTTTTTTTAGCTTATACAGAACTTATTCAAGTAGTTTTCTCTTCAAATCTCATCATAACCAAAAATATCATCTTTTTTAATTTTTCATTATTTTTTCAATTTGAGTGTTTCACCGACTTTCATGTTAAATAATATTTATATATATTAGTTTATTTTAAATTATGTTTATTTATTGTAAGGTTTTAATTTGTTTTTAAATTATTTATTTTAGAAAATTGAAAAATATTATTTATTTTTTAACTTTTTAAATATTCTTTACATAAAATAAAAGAACATTAATGAAATGAGTAAATAATATAGTTAAATAAATTTTTCTATTTTAAAATATTTATAATTTCAATTCTTTAAAATTAATTTAGATGCCATATTTGTTAAAGTTTTTTAATTTATACTTAAATATTTGAATTCTTAATTACAATAATATACTTATTAAATGCTTTTTAAATTATTTATTAAATATTTTTTAATATATATTGACATTATTGAATTTTGTTTAAATAAATTATTTTTTATCTTCTAAAAATATTATTGAACAATAATATAATAGTTTTTGAATATTTTAACTTCTATAATTAATACTTAAATTTATTTAATTAATATAATATATAATAAAATATTTGTAAACTATCTTTAAAATTAATTTTGTTAATTAAATTATTTTTTTACGTTTTTAAAATTAAATTTTTAAATGTATTTATTACATGAAATAAAAAACTTACTAAAATAAGTAAATAATACAATTAAATAAAAATTTTATATTTAAAAATATTTATCATGTTTTTTCTTTAAATTTAATTTAGATTTCTGATTTTTTTAATTTTTAATTTATAGTTATTTTTTCATTCTTAATTACAACAATATATTTATTAAATAATTTTTAGATTATTTCTTAAATACTACATTAATATATATTGAGATTATTGAATTATGTTTAAATAAATTATTCTTATTTTCTAAAAATATTATTGAATAATAATACAATTTTTTTAAATATTTTATCTTTTGTAATTAGTATTATATATAATAAAATATTTATAAATCATATTTAAAATTAAATTTTATTAATTAAAATAGTTTTTAACATTTTTAAATTAAAATTTTGAAATTTATATATTTCAATACTTTTATGTATTTTTGTTATTATTAAAATAAATTTATGTTGATTAAATTAATTTTACATAATTGTAACTAAAAATTAACTTTACATAATTTTTTTTATTTTGTCAATATATATATTATTCTATTGAGTGAAACAATTATTTTTAAGTAAATTTAAAATTTTGAAATTTTTTATCAAATAACTTTTAGCTCTATTCAAAAATAATTATTAAAAACACGCTCATTTAAGAAGAAGATTCATATTTATATTATAAAAGTATATTACTTTTATGTTTTTGTTTCAATAATGAGTGTGTTTAGTAAGACACTCTAGTAGCTTGGCCTGTTTTGATAAGTTTTTTCAAAAACTAAAATTAACTTACGCATAAGCTAAATTGTAAAGGGGTTGTCTAACCTACTCCAAGTAAAAATGGGATTAAACAACCCCATCAAAGATGATTGGTATAATTTTTTATGTTGTACCAACCATCTTTAAGTAGACAAAAAAATTACACCAATAATTTTTAATGGTGTTGTTTAACCTCATTTTTACTTGGGATAAGTTAGACAACCCCAATTGTAGAAGCTCTTTCCTATTAGCTTCTCTAAAGGTTAATTTTTAATTTATGGAGAAGCTAAATTTAGCTTATGGAAAAGTATATTTCATTTTTCTTTGTTATTTTCTTTTCTTATAAGTACTTATAGATAAATTTAAGCTAGTTTTATCAAAATAAACTTGTTCGGTATACGAACTTATTTTAGTAACTTCAAGCTTATTTTCATAATCTACTTCAACTAGCTTATGAAAAAAAGCTAGATTATAAGCTACTAGGTTTTTTATTTTCTATTTTTATCCTCACTAATTTATTTGAAATCTTTTTTTTTCTATTTAGAAAGCTTTTTTTTTTATCCTCACTAAATTATTTGAAATCTCTTTTATCCTTTATTTTTTTTCAATTTAGAAACCAGTTTGCCTATTTTGTCGCTCCCACATGTGCACCTACAACTAACTCGTCAATTGGGGCCATGCTACCCCTTAACACACTCTTTCACTCACATCGCACAATTGAAGGTTAGAAATCCTTTGAATTATATCAATTCTAGAATCATGAGCTGAACTATTTTGTGTGTTTTTTTTTTTTAAATTATATGACCTAATTCAATGTTCTAGTATTATTGATACCAATGATATGATACCCCTTTATTTTCAATTCAATTATGAAGAAAAATATTTTCTGTTTTTGTTTTAAAATAATATTATTGAAAAATTATTCAAATGTTAAAAAGTTGATTTTAAACAATATAAGTTTATTTAATTAAATTATATTTTTTTTGTAAAAAAGGAAAGAACACCACATAAAAACAAAAGTAAAACAACTACAATCGTCCATTGCTTTCAAAACTGATAAATCATCACACTTGAGGAAGATTGAGCAAAATCATCAAATCTTCACCATTCTGTTATAATATAAAATCAAAAATTGTTGTCCTACTTTTTAAGATGATAAATTAACGAAATAAATTCAAATATATATATATATATATATAATCAAATAACTAAAAATGTTCTTTATATTTATCAGCTAGGTTTTTAGTTAATCTTATCAAACACTTTCAATTTATTTATTAGCTAGCTTATACTTATAAGCTTCAGCTAGCTTATAAGCTAGTTTTACTAAACATACTCATAACTCTTTTTTTTTTAGTTACAGCACATAACCTTATTATTATGTAACAATTTTGTATTATTTTTTTCTGTATAAATGCTTACAGATTTAATAAGCCATCACCTATTTACTATCATGAAAAGAGAAATAGGTACAAAATTTTCATAAGATAAGGTCATATACAAATTTTAATTTGAGATCCACTGCCATGAACAGCCATGGACATAGAGGCATTTTTTTTTTTTGGTACATAGATGGAGGCATTAAAACAACCGGTAAACAAAGTTTTATGAATCATTTACGTCATCTTATAATTAAAGTAAATTCATATTCATATTAATTTACATCCGAGGGTGTTCAATCAAACCCATTTGAAAAGTTTTCACATACCTTTAATCAAGCATTTGGAAGCAAGCCCAAATGATTGGACACATATAAATTGATGAAAATATTTCCATTCCGGTTTACCAGAACTAAATCCTCGTTCCCAGCATATGCACAAATCATCTACCTACCCATTGGCCATTCTAATTTCAGTTTTATCTCTAAAACCCGATTTGATTGTAGCCTATAGCTTCGGTTATCCTCTCTCTTACACAAAAGTGCATATACCAGATATCTATTCAACGAGAAATTAGTTACAAATTTAGCAGTAACTGCATCTAGCTTATATTTTTATTAGCACAAGTAGCAGGCAGAAGTCAAAAGCTCCAGTGCTAAGCTAATTTGAAAAGGTTTTCTCATATTAGCTTCTTCAAAATTTAATTTTTAACTTATGTATAAGTTAATTTTAACTTATGGAGAAACTTATTTCATTTTTTCTTCTTATTTTTTTCTCTTATAAGTAGTTTATAGAGAAGTTAATCTAAACAGACCCACTAACGCCCTAATAACTTAAACAAAAAATGGCATAATGAATGTAGCTAGCTGATATACGAGAACAAAATTTTGTAGCAAGAAGTCTCTCAAACGCAGTAAGTACGTCAGTTGGAAATTTAACTATCAAACCAGATAGATTGCATGCTGTAGACGTAAAACTACTGAGCAATCATAATATTAATTATTAACCTCTATTTTAAGTGCGTAAATTTAGATAATTTGCCATTATCTATAATAAATTATGTTAGTCAAATGTGCTTAAATTAGGAACTAACTTGCAAAATTACAGGTAATCTTCAAGAGTGGGGGTTTGGGAAATAAATAAATAAATGAAAAGAGGATTTTTTTTTAATTTTTTAATTAAGAGAGTTATTTAATATTTATAAAAATAAACAAAAATTGAAACATTAAATTTATATTAATATATCATTTTATTTCTTTATTTTAAAAAAATTACGAGACGTGCTTACTAAAAAGATCTAGAGGGGAATGAAAATAAAAGAGAGTGGGAGCGAGAAAAGGACAAGTCGCGTGGCAAGTTCCAACATGCAAATAAAATCTGCCGGTTATTTTTGGCTGAGCAGGGAAGATGAAGCTAGAGACTTGGAGTACTACTGATTAATCAATTACTCAAAAATAAGATACGCTTGAAATTTTAAAACTGCTATTTTCACCTTATATTCCTGGGAAGTTGCAAAACACGTTTACCACACTAGCTAGATAGTGGAGAGCAGCTTTAACTTTAATAAATGCCATACATACCCATTAGTAGTTTGTGCAATTGTGTCCAATTCTAGACTGTTAAGTAAGAAGCAAAATAACAGGTCAGAGACACTTACCCACGTGAACAACAACAACATACCGTGACAAGAGTTCTCTAAAATCCAACATTTATTGGTTGCCTACTATACTATATAGTCGGCGGCATCATATCATATACATTGATACATATAAAATGCAGCTCGAATTGAAGCACAAAGTACAAGAAATCAAAATAGTACACAGTAGGGATATTATATATATTGCCAAAGTTCCCTCGAGAACTTGATTCACACATAGTGAAGTGAGTTCGAGGAATTGGAAAATGCCAAAGGATGGAAGTTGCCCTTTTCAAGAGAAATCGCCCTTAAGAAGGACGGTTCAAATTATTATTCTTGCCTCCACCATGAATCAAAAGGAAACATTGACAAAAATGGAGGATATATAGCCATTACCCACCATCTATATGCATCTCCATCACCACCTCCGCTGCCACGGGGCAGGGAGGTGGCAGAGAAGCAGCGAGGGTTATTCGAGATGGGGTGCAGTTTGGAGAGGGTTCGAGAATGAATGTTGGATTGGGTGTTATAGGATTTGTTTGATGGTCATATAATGGCAACGAAAGTGTGAGATGACTTGCGTATAGCTTAGCTAGTCTAGTGTGAGGTGGTGACTTTTTGTCAAAGGGAACATAAATAAAATAGAAAAAGTGTGAAATGGATGCTCTTTATTTAGCATCTTCCATAGCATATGCCATTGCCGCCTCTGTTGCTCTCCACATCTGATATACACTTTTGCGTAAATCTCACGTCATACATATTTTCCTTTTGGCAACACACGATGGACCGTTTCCAAAATGATTTAGTTGGTATAGTATTCCCTAACCTTTCTCCTAACTAGTTACTCGAGCAGTTGAGCCAACGGTTTCTTGTTACCTAAACTACCTAACTACCGACTTGCCCAGTTCATCACCCCAGTTACATTAATTACCTAGTTATAATGCCTAACTTACCTTTCGGAGAACACCCAATATTTATAACAATTATGAGTAGGGAAAACTCGTTTACACAATTCAGATAGATAACTCCATTCGTGTTATAAATCAGAAGGACTTAATTACATGTTATAAACTATAAGGACTTCCACATGTAATGGTATACTATATGTGTTTTTCAAGGATAAAACTTAAATACAGTTCTATAAGTATTTTTAATACTATTTTTCAATTAGAATTGAAATTTTATTTCGATAGTCTTTGTTGACCTTTAATGCAAACTTTTATTTTTATTGTACAAATTATTGAGATAAAACTTTAATTTAATTAGAGAATAACATTAAAAGCACCTAAAGAATTGCATTTAAGTTTTATTTTTTTCCCTTAATTCTCAACCTTACTATACTGACTAGCGTGGATTCTAACACTCCTCATAAGAGAACCGTGCCTCATTACTTCCAGTTCCAGGAATACCCGATTCACAAAGATTCGCGGATTGTATCGCGTGATATGGCTGCAATTGGCTTACATTAAATCAATACAACGTCATCAAGACTGTAATCAAAATTTAAAATTGTTATTTATTATAATAAAAAAATGTTTAGAAAGAGGGGTCCCTTGCTCTATTTTAGAAGGAATAGCATCAAGGTTTTAAATTGCGGTTGTGGTCACTATATCGCTATGTTCCTTAATATTATAGGAAATTACAGACAAATTGCGGCCAAAATCATGATCACAGACTGTTTTTTTAAACCTTGGATAGCACCATTATCAAGGCATTTGAAGTAGGGGAACTAGGGATAACAAAGTTCGTCCACTATGATATCTAGTTTGTGCTTCATTTGTCTCCTTCACTTCCCCATTATTTTATTTACAGATAAAATTTGCAATTGCAATCTCTTTGTGATCCTTGAGAAATTACAGACAAATGAGACTGGCTGATGCAGCTACAATTGCAATAGTAGAGACTCAAAAAAATTTGAAGTTATGGGTGCAATTGCCTGTGTGGACTGCTTTTAAAGCCTTATTTACAAAACAATATTCCTTGTACATTTATTGCTCTATAACTATTTTACACCATCAATTGCCTCTTGGTGGCACCCTAAGTTGTTAATAACTTCTAAACAATTGTTACTCATCAAACTTAGAACAACATAATGAGCTGAAAATTTCCTTATTATGGTTTGCTTGACGTATAAGTTTCTTCTCTTTACCTTTATATTTTCACACTTGCAAGGTTTTCTCCGTAATAGTATTACAAAAAAGGAAAAGACAAGAACAACAAGAACAGCGTGTTCAGCGAAGTTAAGAGAAAGGATGGGTAAAGGCATCAAAGGAACAACTTCTATCACGCGTCATCGAATATTTTATTGTTAATTTGGGCAGTTCTGTTCTCCTTTACAGGGAAAAGAAAGCATCAACTTTAAAAAAGTTTCAGTTGTGTTCAAGTGTTAGGTAGTTAGGCTTTCGCTTCCTTCCTTTTCTTCTTTTTCCTATATATCTTAGTGCATTATATTCTTTATGACAACAGCGGCATCATTCTTTGCTCCCTTTTAGACATATTCTACTCTCCATTTCATTGCGTAATGCATTCCTTGACAAGAGGATTTACTCCTTGAGGAGCATTTTAAGACGAGTTTTAAGTACTTAATTTGGGGTTTAAGAAAGACTCCCCCATGATTAGCGAAGAAATAAGTGGGTTTAATCACAAATCAATAGCTGATCCAAAACAAATGAATGAAACCCATAGTGCATTAAGCCAACCAATTATATTTAAGAGTGTATTTAATAAGTCACTCTGATAGCTTATAAGTTATTTTGACTAATAAGTTAGTTTAACCAAAACTATCTTGATATGTAAAAGTTACAAATATTAGTATTGGTGTGAACATGGATATGTGTTGTCGTGATGAGAAACCAAACGTGCACTTAGTCATTGATAGGAAAATTAACAATTTTTTTGTTTCTCACATATAGACAATTCAGTTCGAAATACAGTTAGATATTAAGTATGGACACTTCATTGACAGGAATTTGAGCCTTGATTCACTACGCCCAACATACGTATATAATAAATCATGAATATATTTAAATATCAATTATTGATTTTAGAGATTAATTATTGCTTACTTTATTTTTATTGATTTTAAAGGAGCCAAATCCTTTCCTCTGGACACATCATCAATCATTTCCTCTTTTTATTCTTCTTCTTACGTACATTCGCCAGAGTAACAGAACAGTTGGGTAAAGAAAGGCCAAGTGACATTTTGAATACGAGGGAGAAAAGACGCCAATTACATGTAAACGATACCAGCTTATCCGAGCTAAGCATTTTTTTATTTCCATTTTCCACAACGGAGGAATTCCATTTTCTACTTTGAACAGAAAGAAAGGGATAGTAGATGCGCCACTTAATGACATACGTCAGTGGTGTACTTTGAACTTCCAGAAGAGAGGAATATCATTTGATGCCAATAAGATACTTTCACCTGATTTTTGCTTCTTCTTATTTTTTCCTTTTTTGCTTTTGTCTGTGCGGCAGAAAAAGGTGACGCATATTATAGAAAATGTTCTATAAAAAAAGGCCTATGTAGCCACCCTCGTTAGTCGTTACCGTATGGTCATCGCTAGACACCAGCACTGACTATATGGCACACTGGTATGTGATCATGACTCATAAATTCATACCTCCTTTCAGAAAAGTTAAATGAAGAACAGTGACAGAATAAAAAGACGAGGGCGTGTAAACGTAAGTTAATCAGGTGGCAGTGAAGAAGTGTATCAAATTATTTATCGGTAGATCATTTTTTTAAATTGTTAAATATATAAATAAAAAAAAATTGTTGAAATTGTGAATTAGATCAACAAATTTTGACTATTAATTTTTTTTATTCATATATTTAACAGTTTAGAAAGGTAATCTACTAGTACACCATCTACATAGAATTTACCTGTTAATCAACGCATAAGAAGGAAAAGAACAGTATTTTCCCGTGATATGAATCAATGGTAACAACTAAAAAGAATATTATTACTAATTTACTTCTCTAGCAGAAATACTGACATCATACTATCACTGGAAAGGATATATACGTAAAGAATATCATTTTTTATATTTCTGAGCCTTAAATCTTATATCTGTTGATATTGATTCAATTCCACTCGGCAATGTAATTAGATTCCCCCTTGATTTTGAGGAGGAACCAAGCTATATTTGTAAAAAGAGTGATTCTTGATTATCAATGCCAGCACGAAGTTAGAGTCTATAGATGAACCTGTGGTAAATAAAAGCACGATTCGGCATTTGCAACCTCTTTTTGTTGTATTTTTTCCCCCTTCATCAACTACACTTCTCATATCGTTTTTAATAATCACTAGCTCTATGTAGCATGCGAAAATATGTATCCTTAAATTTTACACTATTTTCTTCGGTAAGCTTCAAAAGAAGCCGGTATCCATCACAGTTTGTTGGGTGAAAAATTAAAATATCGGGCCGGACAATCAAATTAGACTATCAAAGGGGATTGCTATTTGCACCTTCTTTTTACTCTTCACACTTACCATATATTTTTAAATATAAGGCCCAAAAGATGGTTTCGCACTTTCAAATGTAATTTTTATTTTGTATACATTTTAATCAGTGAATTTTTTATTTTATTAAATATTTGATTTGTATCTCTCGTTCATATTTTTCATTCAGTTTTTAGTTTTACTTAAAATATGTATGTGATTTTTCTTGTATGAGGTTGTCTAACTTACCCCAAATAAAAATATAGTTAAACAATCATATCAAAGATGATTAGTGTGATTTTTTATGTATTTAAAAATGGTTCGTACAACATAAAGAGTTACATCAATCATCTTTGGACTATGACTAGCATGCAAGACCTGAATAGGTCTCCCACGGTGGGCAACTTCATATGGGCCATTAGATTAAGTTAGTGACAATCGAATGGCTGAGAATTTATTATGGGAACCAATTCTCTAAGGTATTTTAAGACTTGTTTTTTTTTAAGTGAATGCCACATGTTAAAACTTAAAAAAGTCCATTTCGAATCTATACTCGAAGCTCTCATCGGTTTTTCCCTTTTTTTGACCGGAGCTTTCTTAAAGCCTTTACTTTACTCTCTCTCTTACTTTCCCTTTTTTTTTCTCTCTCTACAGCCTCCTCTGCTAGAGGATGGCATGCTGAAAATTGATCGCTGGGAACTTGGATCCGCAGAGAAAGAGAAGTGGGGAGTTGAGGACGAAACAGACTAGAAGAGGATTGTGCCATGGTAGTTAGGACTTGGAATCTGAACTCGCCAGTAAATGCATACTCTCTAGCTTTGATACCTATCCTTTTGTTTTTTTGTTCATGCATGCTATTGTTCTTCCATTAAGTAAACTCTTGCGTGGTTTTGAGAATCCCCGTTGGTGAAAGAAGAAGATGGGATTTTTGTTGAAAGAAGTTTTGAAGACTCTCTGTGATTGGAATTAGTGGTCTTATGTTGTGTTCTGGAAGATCGGTTGCCACAATTCCAAGCAAGATTCATGTGAAGATATCAAAACTAAAATGCTTTATTTTATTTTGGTTTTTTAGTTTTTACTTTCTGCATGCACCAAACTTTGGTTTGGGTTCTGGGAAATTCCAAGAAAAGCTAATAGAATGGTTTTGCTTAATTGTTTCATCTTCTTTATGTTGTCACTATTGTGTGTTGCTATTTTTTGTGTGTACTCTGTGTTTTCTTAGTGATTTTATGAGCTTGATAAATAAGTAAACTAGGATGGAGTGAAAATTGTGTGAAAGTTCTGATTTTTCGAATCAACTTTGGTTAAGTGTTTGTTGTTATACGTTTACTTTGAAGGGGGGACAAAAACAAGGCCAAATGGTGACACCATGAAAGCTCTGGTGAAAAAAATGGAAAAAGCTCCCGGTACAGATTCGAAATGGACTTTTAAGTTTTAACACATGGCATTCACTTAAAAAAATAACAAGTCTTAAAATACTTGGAAAACCAGTTCCTGTAATAACTTTCCAACCATCCGATTGTCATTAACTTAATCTATTGGTCCATATGAAGTTTCCCACCGTGGGAGACCTATTCAGGTCTCACACGCTAGCCACAGCCTCATTTTTTATGGGATTATTTAATCCCGTTTTTACTTGAAATAAATTAGACAACTCCTTTTTGTATAAACAAGGAAAGTAGCAATAAATTGCCTTGTGTCAAATTTAATTAGGTAGAGTCAGTGAAAATCGACCCATCACTTTCCACTCAGCCTGGGGGGTTGGCAATTTTTAAAAAGTTATATTATTTATACATCAATTTTTATAATATTACTTTTTTTATTTTTCTTAATCATATCAAGTATCTTATCACATTTTTTTCTCTTCTTTTGGTTTTACTATTCTACAAATTTATGTACTATGGAATTATATAAATATATAATTTCTCTTTTAAAAAATAATTAAATATTATATTCTTGTAAATAAGTTGCTTCAATCACCCCTGTTCCTATATTTTCAAAGACAAGAGCACACAGGCTAATTGAAATAAAAGTTTTATATTTATTTTGTATGAAAATTTATAAAAAATAATTTAATGGACAGTTGATATCTCATAACAATGAAAAGCTTTTATTTCTCCATGTCACTATCCAGTGGTTGTTAAACATAGTATACTAATCAAAGTTCGTGATGGAGATTTATAAGGAATCAAAGTTTAAAAAGACTGCGCAGTCTTTTTCTTTATTATTATTATTATTATTATTATTATTATTATTATTATGAGCTGAGGGTTCTTTTTCTTTATTTAAAATTAAATCTCAGTGCTATTGGGTATGGAACTATTATACGAAAGTTATATAAACGTTGAATAACAAATTAAGACAGAAGAGAAAAAAAAATTATAAAGTAAAAGACAACTAATAAAATGCAACAAAACTTTTTTTGTTTTTTCTTTTCATTATTAGTTATACAAAAAAAACAACAACCATACATTAGTACTACTAGTGTAAATCTTTTGTAATATCAACTATTGTTCTCATAATTGTAATTTAGTTCAATTAATACAACTATATTAAAGAAATATATTAAACTATAAGTTAAGTCCCGTGCATTGCAAAGTCATTGTGCATGTGAAAAAAATTTAATCAGAATACATTACACTGTTATTTAATTATAAATTGTTATATATAATAGGACTGTTGATTTTTTTAAAAATTACTTTAGAAGTCATAACTAAATTAATTTTTAAGCATAAAAATTAAGCTGTTTTTTTTTTTTTTTTGATGCAAATCTAGCTAAATGGAGGCTCTTTGCGGGCCCTTGCGTGGATATTTGATCTTTTTTCTTTTTTTAACAGAAGGAACTGACTATTTTATTGGTGGGATCCATATCAACCACCGAATGAAGTCAACTCCTAAAAGATTTTAAGGATGAGATCATGCCAGGTCAGTAATTAGCATGATAATGTAGTATAAACTATAACGTGATATAGATGTAGAATTTTAAATTAAGTCAATTCTGTAAAAGACCTGCATGTGAACATGGCTTGCTTGGTCAAGTCAATTTGGCACATATGGTTCTAACTTCTAACCCCTACCAATCCCATCAAGGTCAAGGTATACGCACAACGCACCTTCGTTACTAGTACTGCATGGATTTACCAAGACTTGCATGGCGGCTTAAAATATCAGTTTGGACTTCTGAAGTTTTGGAGTTGGACTTTCAAAACACGACGGAGTTAATTTTCTAGTCTTACCTAAAAAACACCACGGTTTACACGTTGCATTACGTTGATTAAACTTATTTATCGCAAGCTGTCGACATCGACTTTTCTTTTTACAGTAATTAGAATTGTTCTTAATTAACTTTTAGCTTTCCCATTCTTAAATTTATATGTTAGATTGAGTCAAAATCCACAAAGTATAATTGGCTGATTTGACTTTATCTGTTCTTCTTTCTACTTTTATCTTTGACGAAGGTTTATTGGAGGTAAAAAATAGTGAAATAATGCTTCCAACGGTTTATAGAAGGTACAATTGTTGGTAACACTTTTCCTAGATACACGGACAAATAATTAATTGCCTAAAACTTTTATCGATCATATTATATTCCGTCAAAAAAACAAAAAAATTGCGGCTAAAACTAATTTTAATTTGGTGTAGTGATGACACTTAAATTTTTGTTTTAAAAAAGTTTGCAGTGAGAATTTTGATGTGTAGGACGGGATTCTCCAACAACACTGGCTCAAGTTCAATGTTATATATGGTTCGGTGAAAAGAAAATGGAATAGCTATGCTGAACGCGCCGTAGATTCTAAAATTGTGCTGATATGTAAGGTAGGGCATACTCAAACTATTGCTTGAAATACTCCTTAAGGGGTCGTTGCAACAGAGGCAACTGATGAAAATATTTGGTGTGTGCAAACTACTAGAGCTCAAATCCAAAGAAGCAATATAAGGGTGCTTGCGAAGCCATGCATAATTGCATACGGGCCAAGATCTGAAGTCATGGCAATATAGCAGCTAACTGTGCATCATATGTGGATTTACATTGATTATTCGGTTCAAACCTTGGCCAATATTTAAGATAATTTAAAAAGTTCTTGTAAGGCGTTGACATTTTTGTTCACACTCACTTCACAGTTCACACCTCTCTTTATCTATCCTCTTTCGTGTGATTATATATAACCTTCAAATAGTGTGAAACATTCATTTACATCAAGCCAAATTGAAGGTGTGGCATAACAAGTACATTTATTTTTATAATAAGCAAACGAATTTATTAATATAGTAATACAAATGAAACTGCAACGGTCCAACTATACAATCTTTTGATAGACTAAATCAGACTTTACGTCTTGACCACATAATCTCTACAGGATTAAAACACCGATTTGAAAATAAAATTTCTGTCCAATCCATCCTTCCTGCAAATTAAGACCAAGAATGAATGACTTATTAATCTCAATAATTTCAAAATTTGGCTGAAGTATAAAGCCCTAAATATGTGGTCTTGAATTTGATATAAAAATTTATGTATATCAAAAAAAAAAAATCCCATTAAGAGTGGGATCCTTATTTTGACGCATGCATGTAGTTTGATATTAGCTTCTCACCTACAGATAGAAGGATGGAAAGTACAGTACACATCCTAGTAGCTAGTGTATTGCAGGGCTGCAGGGGTGATGTATGTCATGCACTATATAATTGGAGTATGTTCGTCTGTGATTATAAATAAAAAAATGTATATTCCCACAAGAGGAAAATTGACGTGCTTTCCATCTATATAATTGGAGTTACTAAATAAAAAATTTAGCTAACTTACTGGACAGACATGAATTTCCGGTTAATCATATGGGGATGCTATTATTTTTCGCTATCAAGCTAGAGGCCCTGTATATGATATGTTGTTATGTGAGGCATCTAGCAGAAGAATATTCTTTTTATTTTTTGGGTTTGCATGTAGCTTCTTATCTATGATTTTAAATCTACACATTGAAAATTCTTATGCGCGCGAGAAAGTCTTCTGCGACGTAACAGTTGTGAATGTTTTTATGGGACCCACACACAAAGCACATTAAGATGTAATTTTCACAAGAGAAAGTTATTTACGTAAAAAAAAATAAAAAATCAGACATAGGTGTAATATGAAAGAATTAAAAATCACTAGAGCAGCCTAATGATAGGGAGTTTGAATAGTTTGCACAAAATTTCAAATTTAAACTTTATTGTCATCGTTATACACAAAAAA
Source organism: Spatholobus suberectus (assembly GCA_004329165.1). Classification (NCBI taxonomy): domain Eukaryota; kingdom Viridiplantae; phylum Streptophyta; class Magnoliopsida; order Fabales; family Fabaceae; genus Spatholobus; species Spatholobus suberectus. Next base: position 15,037,775 of record CM014732.1, on the reverse strand, counting down.
AGAAGATGTAATATGAAAAATATTGATTAATATCATCAGGGTGAGAAAATAAGAAGTAGTCTCTTTTTTATTTTGAGGTATATTATGCATGTGTAAAAAAAGATTAAAAAAAAAAGTGAGAGATGAAAATAATTATATACAATGTTAAATACGGTGTTAATCTTTTGTGTTTAAATAATAGAATTTAAAATATATAGGGTGTAAATCGTATGATGATGAGTGAAGTAAAGATTTGACAATTATTTGGAAAAAAAATCTAAATAGATATATAAGATATTCTAATGCATTTTCTGCTATGTTCAACACGGAAATGTTAACTTCTATATTTGTATTTCTTATTTTTAATTGTTGTGCTGAAAACTTTAAATATCCTAGTATTATTTGACGGTAGAAAATTTCACTTACCATATCAATGCGATGGCGTACAAGACACTTCATAATTATTGCGTAGCATATTGAAATCAAGAGAGTAGTAGTTTAACTTCACATTAATCTTTTATGTTTAAATAATAGAATTTAAAATATATAGGGTGTAATGATAAGTGAAGTAAAGATTTGACAATTATTTGGTAAAAAAATCTAAAGAGATATATAAGATATTCTAATGCATTTGCTGCTCATATTGGTTTGTTTGGTAGCGCGGAGGTTGGTGAGAAATATTTTATTTTTTTATGAGTCCCATGGCAAAATTGCTGTCCCCCAAAACAATGTGAAAGTGCGAAAAAAGACATAAATTTTTGTTAAATGCTCCACAGACAAAGTGGAAATGGGACATAATAATCGAACATGTAAAACACATTTGAATATGTGTTTTAGATATTGAAACCTGAAACTCGATTTTTAAAATTAAATAAATAGATAAATAATTACTATAATGTGTGTGTATATATATATATATATATATATATATATGGCCAACTAGCAAATTCAAATATTTGAATATGCAGTGATTATACAAATGTCATATAAATATTCAAATATGCATATTCGAATAAATACCAACGTCATATAATCGAATATACAAAAAGTATATTTAATTATATGACATTTATATTTTTAATAAGACGGACAAAAATATAAAAACAATAAAGGGTATAAAAGTCTTTTTATTTTTTTATTCAAATTCCAAAAAAGTCAAAATGTACACTTCTACTTTATTTCTCTTCTATTTTTTTTAACCAAACAACCTTAATTTCCACTCTATTTCTCACCTATTTCTTTTCTCTTCTTTTCTTACCTACCTATTTCCTCTCCCTCTATTTCCTTCTTCTTTATCAAACACACTCTTAATTTCAACATAGTTATCACTACTCAATTTAATTTTTGAGTAATGATGAATTATCGATGTCAACTTGTCAAGAAAAAGCTTCTTTGTCTTCTGTCATATGATTATTGCATTCGATGTATAAGTACTGCACATTCTTCTAACTGTAATAATAATGTAGGTACATTACTTCTTTTTTTTTGGTGGGTGGGTGTTGGGGGTTGCAATGAGCACATTACTTATTAACATATGGGATAAAAAGAAAATCATGAATATACATATGGATTGCAATTTTTTTTTGGTAAGCCATACGGATTGCATAACCTTATTAATTGGTTACAATGAATGGGGCGCATTTGACAAGTCAATTGACACCAGAAATATTATTCTTGGAATTTTAGTTTAGTCAAGAGCAAACCATGTACGGTTTTTCAAAGAAGGACAATTCTTTACCATGTACCCTTTATTTGTCCGTATTTTTGTTGTGACGTATGTGAAGAGTAAGTTTGTGCATGATTCCAATTCATGTGAAGTTAAACCTACTACTCTCATGACTTCAATATGCTACGCAATAATTATGAAGTGTCTTGTACGCCATCCCATTGATATGGTAAGTGAAATTTTCTACCGTCAAATACTAGGATATTTAAAGTTTTCAGCACAACAATTAAAAATAAGAAATAAAAATATAGAAATTAACATTTCCATGTTGAACATTAAAATTCATTACTTCTCTCCACTACCATGCAGTTTTCTTCCCTTCTCAACATCTTCTGCCCTACCAAACAGTGCGTAAAAGAAAGGATAGAATTGGAGTTTGAAACAAAATAGTTAAAAAAGTACTAAAGCAATTTATTGATTTGTTGAACACGGATTGGATAGCTTTTGGATTGGAGTATATTACTTCCTTTCTTCTAAAGCTATGGATGTTTTAGTTATTTTGTTTTGTTCCCGAACCTTTACTCTGTGTTTGAAAGAGATGTAAAGGGGAGGAAAGAAAGTAGAGATAAAAGAAAGTATGGATAACGATGTCTTTTATTTTTGGTTTAGTTAGAGAGGAAGTAAAAGGAACAAAAGAAGGAAAATTGATTTTTAGAAACAAAAATTAAAAAAAATTCTTTTACTTTTTTTTCAATTTAAATTTCAAAATTTTCTACTTACTCTCACTTTCTTTCCTCTCAACCAAATGAAAATGTTTTATAAATTTCAAGTTTTATAAACTCCACTTATACTCTATTTAAAAAACACTTCAACAATCAACAAACCACATTTATATCTTATATTAAATAAGAATATTTAGACTAAATACATTAATATTTTGCACTTATTGAATGCTCCTTAATTTATGTGCACTAATCATATAAAGATCAATAATTTTGGAACTAAGAGAGTATTGACTTTTAAAATTTAACCGGGTGCCTAAGTTTTTAATGAAAAATTGTTTTTGAATGTCAAGTGTAAGAAAAGTCTTATATCATGTGGAAATAAATTGTAACATATAAGTAACAAAGATTTATATGTTTAATACCTTAAGATTTTAAGTTAGATATGATGTTCAACCTCTATGTGTGTGTGTGTGTGTAGTTCATTGTTAGCCCTTTAATGGAGAAGATATTCCTGGTATTAGTTTTTGTCTCCCCTTGTGAGCACATAATGGTATCAAATTCAATGGAGCAACTAAGGTGACCAACTTGAATGACATTGAAGTCCAATAGAGTTATACGAAGATCCTTATATCAAAAGTTTTCATAGTGATGTGAAGGTCAAAAGACATGTCCCCTTGATGATGATAGCCAACAGTCATACAAGTATATAGAGAGCATTGGTGGTGTCGAATAACTTTCTCTTCAAAGGCTTCCGTGTTACTAGTGCCAGTATTAAATACTAACAAATGAAAGCCTACTAATTAAAAAGAGAGCATATTAGATGAATGGACTCACATTGATCAAGAGGAAGATTGATGAGCTATCAAGTGTGAGAGAAGCCCCACACTAAATGTGAATAAACAACCTGAGTAATGTATAAGTGACATGAACCCATATACTTAATGTCTTAAGATTTTGTGTTGAATGTGGTGTTGTGATCCGCTGATGTGATTCACTCTCAACTCATTCATGAAGATCTCCCTAGTTAGAAAATTTTGACTATCCTTCTAAGTCAAGTGTGCAAAATCTTTTAACTTGACGGCATTAATTAAAAAAAAAAAATAGTTAACTCTTGTTTGAAAATACCATCACCAAGACACCAACCATTTAAAATTAAGGAACATAGAAAACTATACTTCTATTAATCATAATAAGTACTTAATTTTATTATTGACGACTTGATCCATATGAGATGAATATATTTTTTGAGACAAAAATTTGAATTATTTGTGATGATTGAGAAAATTAAAATTTTGGTTAAGATCAAAATGACGACAAAGATTTTGAGAAGTAGTAAAGTAAAAGAACCCGCCATCAAACCTGATAAATTTTTGGGAAGGTCAAGATGTAAAGCAGTAATTTGCTATTAACTATACATCTCAATAAAATAATATATTTGAAAGAGTTATATTATTGATGTAACATTTTTTTATAATATTTTCTATAGTTTTACTTTTTTTATTTTTCTTATATTAATTATTTTATCACACTTCTCTCTTTTTTCTTCTTATTTATCTTTTTATTGTAAAACAAACTGTATAAATTTATTGTATAATTACAAATTCTCAATTTGAAAGGAAGAAACAAACCATGATTGAGATGGTTCATGAATGTATGCTGTTTGAGAAAAGGATGCTTAAGAATTTTGGCCCAATTACTATTAATACATTTGTATACTTAATAAATGGATGAAAAGTTGTATGTTTAAGCTTGAAATTAATGGAAGAAAGCTTTCGCTAAACTATCTTAATGCAAGTATATTAAGTTTAATTTATTTTAGATAAAAAATATTTTTTTATTTTTCTTTATTTTTTGAGAAAGCTTTAAAAAAATTATTTCTCAAATTTAATCAGTTGCCATACTAGCAGTTAATTCAAAATTTTGAACTTTTTAGCTATGCTTAGATTCCCAAAGAAAAAAAATAACAAAGCTTGAAGAAACAAGTAAAAAAAATATAACTTTGTTTATGTAAGTCAAAGGACTATATTTAGAAAATGATCAATATTAATTACCAAAATGTTGTAATTAGATATTGTTTAATTGGCCCCTTTTGATTTTTATTTTCTTTCCTCTAATTAATTTTTATAAAAACTTTACATTTTACATTTTTGTTCATTAAAAATTACTTCTATTTTTTTAGATTTTTTTTACATTTGATTCGATTATAATTTTGAGAACTACTCTTAAACTTATAAATTTAATTATGTGTTAAACCAGTATAATCACGTCAAGAGACGTTCAGCTCTAATACTCTTCTTTTTAAAATTTTGTAGAATATTTACAAAAGAAAAAATCCACAGTATCCATTAAGTCTTGAATTATTTAATTAAACGTATAAATACCATCTTCAGAATATCACCATGTATTAACATAATCACAATTTACAAAATTTTCGATCACACCAAGAACAGTGAAACAAGGAACGACAGCGAGACTGTTATTTATGATAGACATTCAAATTCAAATCATGGTTGATGTTACATTTTGTCTCCCTCACTTTAATTAATATCTGTAGTTCTTGTTTCTTTATTTTGCTTTCTAATTATGTTATGTATCAATAATGCAACTTTCTAGACTCCAGGAAATCCTTTTTATTGGGCTCTCCGGTGGATACGTACGCAAGAAAGGTCCCAAAATCTGTGTCCATGTAACGCTTGGGATTCGCTTCGTCAACGAGTTTTGGCGACGGTCTCACCGTACAGTTGAAGGGAAGGCTATGCAGCGAAGCCACCGATACCCTACTCTTAACTTCATTCACCAGAACTCTATGCAATACGCTCTTGTATTTTCCATTGCTATATATCTGATAATTCCAACCCAAGAAATAAAATCAGCACAATACAAACCACAAATATGATTTAATGATATATTTTTGTATAAAAATAATATAATGTATTGTGTACCCACTATAGAAATTATTACATGACCTGCGACTATTGTGATCCCGACTAATATTTATATGATATGTATTTGAATTTTATTAATTTTTTTAAAATTAAAAAACTATACTATATGTCGCAGAAATTAACCGAGATCATCGATAACTCATACCCGCTGAACATAAGATTGAGTGTGCATGTTCCCAACTTTTGACAATGAAGGAATTTATTTATTACCTCTAAGTGATCACCAATATTGACAACGAAGGCGTTGGGAATGGGTTGAACGGTGACCCATTTGTCTTGGTATTGGATTTGCAAGCCTTCTACCTCGTCTTGTAGGAGAAGAGTGAGGAAGCCATAGTCGGAGTGAGGGGGCATACCCAGGGTAAGGTCTGGTTGAGGGCATGGTGGGTAGAAATTGGCCACCATCATCTGGCTCCCATTTTGCAAGTCTTTCAAAATATTGTCCTCTACTTCTTGGTTGGTTTCCATAATTCCTAAGCTCTCTAGGATGGCTTCCATTACCACCTGGAACAAATGTTTGGTTTCTTCTGCATAGGTGGCCACCACTTTCCTGGTTTAAAATAAAAATAAAATATATATATATATATATATATATATATATATATATATATATATATATATATGTGAAAGTCTGCACTTGCATGACATGTTGTAATTAAATTAAAATATGTACTATTCTCACAATATTTTTTTTTCTTTATTTTTCTCTATTACATCATTTATTTTATTTTCTTCTTATTTTTTTATTGTAGAAATTATTATTATTATTATTGAAAACCAAAAGTGTTGCTGTTGGGCCATATTTCTATATAAAAAAATCAATAATAATTTGATAATTTACTAGAAAGTAAAAGCAAATGTATTATTTTTTCCTTTTTTATCAGTCACTTTAAAGAATATTTTATTTATCTATCATTCTAAAATTTTAAGATAACAACAAATTATAATTTTTTCAATTATATTTATAATTATAATTTTAAAATTTTAAAATAACCTTAATTACAATAATAAAGGAAGTGTTAGAGAAATAAATGAAAATAAAATTATTTAATGAGATATAATTATGAAAATATAAAAAATATAATAATAAGTTAAAGAATAAATTTTAAATATAAGATATTAATTATATTTTTTAATATGTATATCATTATCTTAATCAATAAAAAAAAATTCTTTATATAAAGTAATGGGGCTGATTGATCAAATTAGAGTACTTTTAGAAACTAGATACCAAAATAGGGTTGCTTTGAAATATATTATCTACATGGAGTTGTTTTGACCATTGACCAGGTCAATTTGTAAGTTTGACTTTGACCACTTACATAACAAGGAACTAGCTAGTTTAACTATCATGTTCTATGGCACGTGGCATTCAAAGCCATACTCACTAGTTTGATGCCACTTGTTTTTTTAAACCTATTTGAAATATGTGATAAAATTAATTTTAATTGTAAATTTTGCATTGAAATGTGCATACAAAAGAACTGATATGCAAGGTTAACTACCACGTGGCATGAAACGTGCTAATCAAACTAGTTAGTTTCATATCACATAAGTAGTCAAACTTGTTAGTCAAACTAGCGAGTTTAACTTTAACCGTCTATGTGACATAGAACGTGCTAGTTTGACTAATGAGTTGACCTAATCAACATTATATTTCAGTAATATGTTTTAGTGTTTAATTTTTTAAAAAGTTTCAATTTGGTCAATCAGCAAAGCAGTGGATTACCAGCTAAGTAGAAGATGTATTTGTCCACTCCACTCAAATACAGAGGGAGGTTTAAATTAATGAAACTAATTAATTAATATAGTTATAATTCTATATAATGAATTAAGCTGAAAGCCTTGCTTGTACTACTGTACTCACCGAAAGTCCACTGGGGAAGCAGGCCAATGGGGGAGGAAATCTAGTAAGGGATGACACAGGAGTTTCAAGAAATCCCTCCAACACAACACACTGTCTTTGGTTTGGCTGAAGCTGGTCCCACATCGAACCGGTGCTCTCATATCGGTTGTCATGTACTTAGCTCTCTCCTCGAAAGGGAGATCGAAGAACCTCCCACTCACATCTATCATGCTCCTCACAACATCATCCGAGATGCAATGATTTACCAGCTGTATCATATCAATCCAGCACAACAAATTAACTTCAATCACATCAAATTCTAGTTAATGATTACTAATATTCTCCACGCAACTAGCTATAGTCCTGAATGATTTCGTCCCTCAAAATCTAAGGTCCTTTGTACATATATTAATATATGTAGCTTTACATACATGCATGAGGCTACACTTCATATCATATCATACACACACATAGGTAACATTAAGTGAATGTGTTACACATTTTATGTTTAATACGTTTTAAAAATAAAACAGAACAAAAAATGGCATTAAAAAAATAATATATTTTAATTCCATTAAAAGGTTAGAGCAGCAAAAAAAAACAGAATCAGTCTTCAGTCCATGCAACAAATACTTACCTGGAAAAATCCATACTGTTCACAAGCATTGGCTAGGGATTGAAGGACTTGGGGCCTATTTGGACCAAGCAATTCGGCAAAATCAATGATGGGTAGTTGAAGGTTTTGCTTGGCAACATTTGGATCTTCCACACTCTTGGTGGGTCTGTCGGAAACAGGGAGTATGTACTTCTTAGGTACCGCGTGAAGATGACCTTTCTCGCACAGCTGCTTCACTCCTTTCTGAAATTGACTTTCTGGTATATCATCTTTGCTCCTCTGCTCATTTAGTGCCATTGCCGGACACATAAGCTCTGCTAAATGTAAAGTAACATGTGGAAGTAAATTATATAAGAACATGCATATATATAACTAGAGAGAAAAAAAAAAAACACTATATATGCTTAATTTTATGTAATTACACTAATTAAGTGCTCGCTTATAACAGCCTTTATGGCCTTTCTTTTCCTTATATCTATATATATAATTTATACATATCTTGTGTCTGTGCGTATTAGGAGAGATCAAAATGTGCTCTTCTTTCATTGGAAAAATTAGAAAGATGAGCTTAAATTGAGTACCAACTAGTAACTACCTTGGTTGAGAAATAGGTAGTATAGATATAATGAGGTTTAGAAGGAGAGAAACTGAAAAACAAGCTTGAATTGGGTGTAATGTTATCAATATTTTGATGTATATATAGTGGAGGGAAGAAGGAAAAGTGGGGCAGGGTACAGCAGCAAGTTTTGAAGAAACGGGCTTTAGAGTTCTGAATCGGGCGACTAATTCTATTCCATTCCACGTTTATTAACAATACCGTTGACAAAAGTTCAGTCAGACCACGGGCGAGGACAGATACAGAACCATCCTTAATAAAGTGTCTCTTTCTTGGCTAGCACCTACTACCTCTCTTTGTGTTTTTCTTATTATTATTTTGATTTTGTTCTTTTTCATTATTATAAAAGTCTGAAAACGTTAATTTAAAAAATTTGTCACTATAGAAATTCATATATAGATATAGCTGACTTTTTGGCGTACGTATTATTAATATGGGTAATAATACCCTACACTCCAAAAGAGTATATAATGTTAGGAAGAGAGAAAAAAAAATGACTGATATAAAAATGATGTACATGTGGTGAAAAAGAAAGTAAAAGATAATACAAAAAAATGAGTGTATATTCATACTTATTCTATTAATATATTACGGCTCTTTCCCACTCTTTTCTTCCAATTTGGCTAAAGTCAGTTAAGAATAGATAGCAGCCTTGCACCCTAACCATGCCTTGTCATAATAACTTCGTTAGTATTTGAATTCAATCTCGTTCTTCTTCTATTAATTCATTTTTGATGGCTGTGGGCTGTTTACATGTCTGTCTGCTATAATTAATAATTGAAAATCCTACTCGTTACTCCGTACGTAAATTTACTTTCCACGTCATGTTTAAACCTTTTGTGACTCAAAATATATACATGTTTCGCAGCTGAGGCAGCTTTTATATATCAGCACGCCAGCAGGATCTACTCTCGATCGCTGTTATCTTCTGTTATTAGCGGGTAAGTAAATAGTGTTTTCTGCTTGCATTGTTAGCACTTGTTCTTCTTTTGTTTGAATGATGAGTTTGACTCTGATCCTTTTCAATACATCTTCTAATTAATAATGATCACAATCTTCACCTGTTTAATGGTTATTAACTTTGCTCATTCTTTTGTCTGCTGAGTGGATCTATTGTTTTTAGTATAGTTTGCTACAAGGGTTGCACGTTTTGAATACAGTCAATTGGTCTAGTGCCTTAAACTGGACTACTTCGAGAAGCTTTGATTTAGCTCGTTATTTTCAAGAATTAATCTCAGTTCAATATTTCTCAAATACATAACTCAATCACTTATTATTGTTAGACCCTTTGAGAGAGCAGTAAAAGAATATTCTAACTAGCAAGAAACTTTTTGCTCAGTTTGTAACGCATTGTCGATTGCCAATACTTACGGCAAATTTGATAGGATCTTGTACATGCTATCCCAACTCTCTATTGCTAGGCCGACTCTAATGTATTGAATTTTGACAGTATCTATTCACTCGTTATTCACCAAAAAAAAAAATACTCATTACATTATAATTGAGATTCAAAATTTTAAAAATGTTAGGGTTGAGAAAACATTCTTGTTTCACTTTTAATTATAAAAATATCACCTTATTTTCATTTTATTTCTCATTTTCAAAAGTTGATACAAAAACAATAAAATATTTTTTATTATTTTCTAATTTTACTTTCTCTATATAAACTTAAAATAAAAAATGAAAATAAATAGATATGACAAAGTGGGTCAATCCTTTCTTGTCTTGCCAAAAGTAGTTAAGGTAGACTGACCTATTCATGAGCTACGAGCTGAAAAATGTACTCCACCCCATTTATGGATGGGTTGGCAAGCTGACCTACCCAAAAAAATAATAATTTAATAATAGAAAATTATTATTATTATTGTTGTTGTTGTTGTTGTTGTTGCTGCTATTGTTGTTGTTGTCGTTATTGTTGTTGAAATAATAATAAGTAAAAAAAATGATCAAACTTTTGTTTATTATCACAATTTTAAAGCCTCATTTATTACATACGCAACTTGTAACTCATATTAGTGACTAAGAATCTTATATTTATATGCAAAATATCTTCTTTTTTTTTACTTTTTAGGTTTTTCTAACCGAAAAGTCCAACGAACTAGCCCACGCGGCCCATCATCAATCTATTTTTTTGGTGGGTTAAAACGGAATGAGTTGTGTGAGATGCAATGATGGGTTGAGTTCTCTAAACCCAACCTATCAAAGATGACAAGTTAAATGGGTTGGTCCAAAGATCCTAATTTGTTTTGTCACTATTAAAAACACTTTTCTTTTCAAACCAAATGACCCTTTACTAATTTGTAAAAAAATTATTGTTATTTACAATAGTAACATTATTGTGTTTGATCGATTATCTGGAAAAACTATTACATGCATTACGAGAGAAAAAAATATAAAAATATTTTTTTTGACATTAAGCTGAACATACCTTAGATTCTATTCCAACGGGCAACGGTTATGTATTAAAAAGTTTTAATAACATTTTAACATATTACTAATAACATTTAATAAATGTTAACTTATTTATTTGGTAGCATTTGGAAAATTTTACACTTAATATGTGTTTGGTAGAAGAAATTTTTTTTATGCCCAAGAATCATGATTCTTAAGAATGACTAAAAATCTGTTTGGTTAATTATAAATATTCTTGAGAATATTTATATTTGTTACTTGGGAAATAACGATTTTTACATTTAATTTTAATAGAACTTTTTCAGAAACTTTAATTATTTATCACATTAAATGAGTTAATAAAGGTAATGTGATACTTTTACCACAGTAAAACTTTTCTCTTAACTCGGAAAAATTACATTCCTATCTCTCTCATGGGAATAATTTCGTGAAAAACATAGATAAAAAAGATCCTCGTGAAACAATTTTTCCTGAGGTGTTATTTTTTAAATAATAAACTAGACATGGGAAAAACATTCCCACTTTTAGATTCCTGGAAAACTAAAAACTTTTCTTATACCAAATGCCTCCTTAAGGCTTATTCAGTTTAATTTTGTTTAAAATATTGATAATAAAAAAATAATTTTGAAATAATTAATATTTAAAATTAATTTGTGTTTAAAATAATATTTATAAGATTGTATAAAATTTAATTTTCATAAAATTATAAATATTATAATTAGAATTAATTCTACTTATTGAAAAGTTACAAAAATCATTTTTATTACTTTGTATAATGAATTAATTTTAAAATTCAAAAAGTTGCCCAATTGTTCGTGCTTATTAGCTCAAACGTAACTTTTAAAAGAAGACATATAAACATGCTGCTCTCTTTTTTATAAGCAAAATATTTTATTAAAACTAATAAACAAATAGGAATAATAAACATGTTACTATTAATTAGTAATGGATAACCACTGAGCCTATCGATCAATTGGCCTAGGATTGTTCTATCAACTTAACTAGTGATCTCAAGTTTAAATCCTGGGTTTGTAGTCACGTTAAATATTCATAGGAAAAGTTTTGCCGCTTATAGTTGTCCGATCCAACTTAAGCAAGATTGTCTCTCGTAGAATATACGTGTGACCTATACCAAAAAAATTAGTAATTGATAACATCTATAAAATTTCTGTGTTTAGCATGTTGGATTATAATCAAGAGTTTAATTGACATATATTGTTAGTGTAATTTTATATTTTTTATTAATCAGAAATCATTTTATATGACTTTTAAGATAATTATTATAAAAGTCAACAAACTTATCATATACAATTTGTAATTAGATTTTTTATAAGCATGATTTATAATTAAATAATAATGTAAACAAAATTTATATTATCAGTGCATATATTATTTATTCTATAATGAATATCCTTTGATTTAATATATATCCAAAGTGGTAGAAAAATATTCAAAAACTTATCCTTTAATTAATTAATTACATACTTAAAAGTTATTCTCTTGAACATATATTGTCGTTCACTTATGAGTGGGAATGACACCACCAAAATGAATTGCAAATCACCATTCTTATGTGTGCAAAACAACTCACATATGTGTGCATTTTTTTATTCAATCATTATGTGTGTATTTGGTGCTACATTACTTGTCGGCTATGGTTTGGAATCTATTTGAAACTATTGCCACGTACAAGTTGTCTGTCGTCGTGCTGACGGATTTATTCAACCTTTTTCATCCTATATGAATAAATTGTTCTTTTCTACTTTTTCCTCACATATTTTTCACTTTACTTCTTTTCGTTCAAGTAGCTAGGGATCTTAAAACACATTTCATGTACTTCACTTCTCCTAGCTAGCTAGCTAGTTAAATGTGCTCAAGTATACCTTTATTAATTATTTTACGGAGTGAATATCCATGATGATCTATCATTTAGAATAAAAAAGTTACCACTACTAAAGTTTACCTCATACCACCTATATAACACTATGATTGCCATAGTGATTCTTAAAATTCTTTTTCCTTTTGCAGCAAGGTTAAATTAAATTTTAAAAAATTAACAATTTATTTATTATCCTATAAAAATCAAAACTTATATTTTCTAATTAGACTATGCAAGCAATATTAGAAATTACAAAAGTTAAATATGTAATTAGTTCGCTAAGAAACGTGGATTATCTTCATTTTAAAAATATATAAATACTATCATATAGTATGGAAGAGAAATACATAATATACATAGAGATCGAGTATTTTCTAGTTTCAAAATTGCGTGCTGCATGTGTTTGGATTGGATAGACGAAGACTTGACGAGGGGGGATAATAGACCCATTGTTTGAACGAACTCGAAATAATTCCTAGTTTGAATACGGTGCAGGGAGGAGGGTTCCTAGAGAGTACTGAGTTGCTTCGCCGTTAATTATAATTTGATAATAGGTTATTTGGTGTGTATGAGATGTTAGGCTGATGTCAGGGACAATACTTAACCCCATCTCTCTAGCTTCTAAGTAGGTACGTCATCCTCGGGGTGCAAATTCTCGCTCTTCGCTAGATAAACTAGGGATTATACCCACAATCGCTTTAATTACAAAGATGAATGTGCCAAAAAAAAAAATACAAAAATACTTCTTCTCCTCGTAAATATAAATATAAAAAATTAACTCATGTTAATTAATAAAATTAGTTAATATCATTTAATTTTACTAATTTTTTAAAAAAATTAATTTTTTTTTCCTAAATTTTCCTTTATTGAAACTTGATATTAAATATAAAAAATGGTCATTAAAAATATAACCTCAATTAAATAAGGATAATTTGGAGATAGATTCATTAAATAAGGTAAAATTAGTTAAGATTTGCTTATATTTTAAACATACACATATGAATTTTTTTTCTTATATTCGAAACCAGAGAGATTAAATATTAATTAAAATCAAATGTTATGAAATTAATTTATACACAAATAGCAACTTCTATCATAAAAGAATATTCAGTTAATGTATGTATTTATACACATACCTATAATATTTAAAATTAGTTTATTTTTATATTGCGGTATTTTTTTAATTGGTTATATGATGGGTTAACCATCTAATTAGTTGCACCATATATTCTGATCCAAAACAACAAGGAGTGAAGTTGGTACTGGTTTAAATAAATCACAGAGCGTTTGGACCAGCTGATATTGGGTTATTTTGGTTTAATCAGTATTCTCAAATTCAAGTCTTGAGTATAAAATTATGTTATTTACATGTAGTTGTACCCAAAAAGAAAAATCAAAAGTTAAATCTAAGCCGAAAATTTTGTTTATTTCAAGAATTGAATAAGAGTAAAAAGTCATAAGAGGATGATAAACTTATACTATCCAATTTATTATTCTATCCATATACACAAAATAATATGGTAGCTAGGATATATAATAATGACAACATTACCTTTTTATTACAATTATATATATAATAATATTTTAAAAAGTTTAATATATTTTTCAAAAAATTATATATTATTCCTTTTTAAATTCTAAAAGTTACATAAAAATTATCTTTAATTTTTCTTTTTTACTTTTATACATTATTTCATTTTTTAAAATTATAAAAATTAACTATCGGATCAATGATACAATTAACATAGAAGAATTGTATATATAAATCATTACATTTATTTATAATATATATAATAATTCATATACGTACTATAATAATATTGTACATATAATAATGTATATGTCATACATAATATGTTATATTATTCTATATATGATAAATAATTGTCATTACAAATTATTTTATCTCTCTCTCCATAAAATAAAAAATAAAAATAATATATATATATATATATATATATATATATATATATATGGACAGTGAGAGATATTTGCTAACATATACTCACTTGATTTTTACTTGAAATACGTTAACAAGTTATAATTAAGAATTATCTAAAAATACATCCACGAAGTAACTTGTTAACGTACTCTAACTAAAATACAAGTGGGTGTACATTATTTGCTAACGTATACCCACTTGTATTTTAGTTAGAATATGTTAACAAGTTATAACTAAAATTATCTTAAAACACACCAATGGTGTAGCAAATTCCATATATATATATATATATATATATATATATATATAAATCTTTTATATACACACATGTATATACACTATCTAGTCTACCAAACAAGTCTTAAGTTTAAATATAATTCACATATGAATGTTTAAGAATAAACTAATTATTTCTTAAAAGTAATTGCTTTTTTTATAAAAAAAAAACTTAAAGAATAACAAAAGCAATTAGTTTTTTAACATAATATGAATTAAATATGTACTAATTAGCATAAATATTTTAAAAAATATATCAATTTATATGTATAGAGTTATGTCCTTTTTCATAGTTTTTTAATATAGTTTTACGATTTATTTAATGTTATATATTTACAAGAGTTCTTAAATATTAAAACTTTTAATTTCTATATATTTTAAAAAAATTATCAATAATACCTATTAGCTAAAGTGATAAAGAATTTAATATTTTTAAGTTTTGAAATCGGGTTTTTTGTGGATGAAAAAAAAATTAAACACTTCAAAATTTTTACACCAATTAACTCGATTCAAATTAATCAGTGTCTAAAATAACTTTCAAATATTAGCGGTTAAAACAAAAGGAAAAGAAAGACTAAATTCATAGTGTGTCTTAAACGCATATATACATGGAAATAAAACTAAAATCAACCTATCAATTTAAAATAGATTATTCAGTTTTTATTTTAATTTGACCTGTTAACATCTGTAGGCTCTAGCCCTGACAAATCTATGTCATGTTTAGGATTACATTTTCGCAAGTTGCATCAAGTTTTGTCCTCATTTATGCATGATTTTTACCTTCAATATATTTTATTTTTTATCAGTAAATTAAACAGATTCAATTTTTTATTTGTATATTATTATAAATAATTTTCTAAATTAATGGTCACAATTTTACTTCTTAAAATATTATTACTTGATAATTATATTCTTATTGTATAATTATAATTATTTTGATTACTTTCTTATATTATAATTATTTTTTGTAAAATTTTATGATTATAATAAACTCTACATTGTTATTATTATATATTTTCTTGATCTGAACTAAAAATAAAAAAACCCTAGATTTAAAAACAGCAAGCACCTAGCAAAACGTACATCTGTGTATAAATATCAGTTCAATTTTCAGCACCGATTTCTGTCTCACGAAAACATTGATATTTTCATGTGTGTTTTTTAAGATAGGGTTTAATTTTCTGTCTCACTTTCTGTCCATTTTATTTGATCTTTTTTTTTTTATAATGGCAGTAACAAAATTTAAACTTAAGACTTTGTGTAAACTATTTAAATTCTTCACCACTAGGCGATGTTAGTAGATTATTTTATTTGATCGGTTTAGGGAATTTATATATATATATATAGAGAGAGAGAGATTTGTTAACGTACACATACATGTTTTTTAATTGAAATAAGTTAGCAAGCTATACTGTAGGTGTATTTTAAAATACATTATATTATAGTTTGCTAATGTATTCCAACTAAAAAATAAGTGTGTGTATGTTAGCAAATTCTACAAACATTTGCTAACGTACACACACTTACTTTTTAATTAGAATATATTAGCAAGCTGCACCATAATGTATTTTAAGATATATTATAGTTATAACTTATTAACGTACTATATATACATATATATATATATATATATATATATATGAAGTTTAAAAAAAAAATTCTATGGGACAATTAAAGCGCAAAAATCAACCATAATAACTACATAATGAAGTCTATAGAGTCCATTTCACGGCAGATCTATGTCGTGGTTTGGCATATGAGACACCTGCAAGTGGGCTTAGTCCCCATCAAATAATTTTAAGGAATTGCTGATTGAATCACACCCTTCATATACTATGTATTGTGTTTAGGGGTGTTTGTGGATCAGTTTGGACCGGTTTTGAGTCAAAAAGTTATTTAATCCAAAGATTAAAATAGCTTGCGTTTTGGTTCAGTTTGGATTACTTTCTTTAAAAAATTCAATCCAATCCGACCCGATAAAATACAATTTGAATTGGATTGAATAATTTGGTTTTTACCAACACATCTTTATCAACATTTTAATTTTCTATTACCCTAAATATTGAACATTATTTTTAAAATAAGCATAAAAAAGAAACGTATCAATCAATTGATTAATTATTCTATAACATGGTTTCTTTTTTTAAAGAGACATGAATATATATATATATATATATATATATATATATATATATATATATATATATATATATATATATATATATATATATATATAGGGGGCGTATATTATGAGAATGAGAATAGTCAATCTCAACCGTTAAATTAAAATAGAAGATTTAGATTAAAATACTTAAAAATTCAAATTTAAACATCATGTAACCATTAAATCTCTAAAAGATTCACCAAACAAAAATCAAATCTCTAAAAGATCTTAATTATCATGTCACTCTTCTTCAAAATTGTCATTAATCCATCACCATCACCACCATGATCGTCACTATTACCATTGTTATAACTGTTACCACTACCATCGTCATGACCGTCACTGCCACCACTACTACTATCATGACCGTCATCGCCATCACCATTGTTGTTTGCCATTACCATTATTGTTGCCACCACCATGACTATCGTCGCCATCGCCATCGCCATCACCACCATAACTACCGCCACCACTACCGTCATGACCATATATTGTTGTCGTTGTCACTACCGCCGCCACCGTTGCCGATGGTGGTAGCGGTCATGGTGGTGATGGTGATGGGTTAACAACAATCTTAAAAAAGAGTGACATGATAATTGAGATATTATAGGACAAGATAATCGAGATCTTTTGGAGATTTAATTTTTGTTTGGTGAATCTTTTAGAGATTTGATGGTTACATGAGGTTTAAATTTGAATGCTTACATATTTTAATCTAGGCCTTCTATTTTAATTTAACGATTGAGATTGACAATTCTCATTCTCACATAAGAAAATCATTCTCATAGCATATATCCCATATATATATATATATATATATATATATATATATATATATCAGCAAAACACTAAAAAACATCATAATAAAATGTATAGAAGTTACATGTGAAGCGCACTATAACGTATGTATATTAGAAAATATCAGTTCGGTTTGGATCGGTTCAATTTTGCAAACACCAACTGAAAATCGACTTGAACCAATTGGTTATGCAAAAACATCTATAGAAATTCAAATTTTATTGGTTTTCAGTTTTTTTGATCGATTTGCAATTTTCTTTTTGGATTGGATTGTATTTAAACACCCCTAATTGTGTCACTTGATGAAGTTGCCAAGTGTGATCGAGGCGGAGGCCAATTATATGGGATGGACTCTGGCACTGAGACTTGACTAGTTGATACAATTGAACATTTCAGTAAAAGATTTTCAGTTTTTTTTTTTTTTTGATTTCAAGATTTTCGGTTTATAATGTCTGTCATTAAACTTTAATTGATATAATATGCAAGTATTATGATAAAATTTTTACTGAAATATTTGGCATGATCTAATGTTAGAACAAGTCTTTTTAAGTGTGGATTCCAATATAAAATACCTGTATAAAAAAATCTTTATATTATCATGCACTTATATATTACCACATAACTAATTAAATAAATATGTAAAAAAAAATACGCATCAAAAGTAAATTATAAATTTATGAAAGATAGAGGTGCAGAAGTAATACTTATAATTAATATAGGCAACACATTGATTTTGTGCACATAAGTTATGCAAATTAAATTATTAATAATGACTATTATTGTTTCATAAGAAATAATTATACGTATAAATATTTATTTCACACGCTTATTTTTTTATTGAAAGCGACGATGCATCAGTTGTTGATTAATTTAATATACATAACTTACTAACAAAGTCTACACTAGTTTCCCATGCTGAAATTATAATTAATAAAGCTTATCCATGCATTACAGCTGTTGACCTCTTAAAGTTTTTTAACTTATGCAGTTGTATTAATTTACACTAGTATGTACTAATTAAACTAATTAACGGTAATTAATTACGTGAGTATGCGCGTCAATCTATATATATAATAAGCACTCAATAACTAGTTAATCAAATCATTTTACAGTTAGGTGATGTTAAATAATTATTATACAACCTGCACGTAGAGATTTGAGCTAATTAATTAATTGAAACGCTGCGATATAGAAATATAGGCAAGGTACGATAGTTAGAGTAGCATGATATATATACCATACATGATCAATGATAATAAATTATAATAGACAGATCACGAGCGAGACAGAACTATAAAGCCAAGCTAAGCATGTTAACGGTTTAAGGCAAAAGTATTATTTGCTGCCCCCACCAAAAAACGAATGGGGGAAGCTTCCAAGTTTTTAGTCCGGTCAAGATCTTATCATGTTTCCTACGATAGATTTTAAAGTGATGGAAAGAAAAATAAACGACATGCATTAGAAAAGGATTAAGGCAAGATGTTTCCTGCAATGACCTTTAAGACAAGTCTTATCATTTTAAAGTGATGTAAAGAAAAATAAATTTTTTTAGTTCTAGTAATTTGAAAAAAAAAAAAAGAGTATGTTTTAGTCGTTCTGTCTAAATGTAGTTAGTAAATCTGTCACACAAAACTCACCTATTAGTGTCTTATTAATGAAAACATCACATTAAACTCAACTGATGTTATACAGCTAAGTTAATCTGTCCTATTAATAATACTACAGGTGGTCCTGAAGGACTAAAACATATTTTTTTCAAATAAGATAGACTAAAAAGATTAATTTTAAATTTAGAGGACCAAAAACAAACTTATTCAAATTTGAGAAACTAAAAATATATTTAAGCCAAATAATTAAAAACATTAGAATTGGAGTTAATAAATTCTAATATAAGTTTATTGTATAAAATTTTGAGCTTAATTTTAATTTACTGTAAAGAATTTCATATTATTAATTAATTAAAAATTACTTTAAATATATTTTTAAAGTATTTATTACAAACTTTAATAATTTTTAATTATATAACAATTCATATTTGAATTACACTTACAATATATTTTAATTGAATTCTAATTCTTTTATATCTATTTTTCTCTTCACTTAACTTTATTACCAAAAACATATCCAACCCCATTTGTCTTACTGATTGAAAAACTTCAAATTTGTCCTATGTCCTCAATTCAATGGATGGGAATTTGCTCAACTTTATCGCGCCGTGCCTTACAATTGTATCGTGAACGACAAACAGTGCCTCATAATATTTTATGTCCTGTCACCCCACATCGCTCTGCTCACTGCTTTTCGTCAGGAATGAGAATGGAGCCGGGTAGGTTAGGGGCCCTCCTATTCTTACCCTTTTTTTGGCTTTTTTCACTTCTTATTTTTACAAAAAAAAGTATAAAATATTTATTTTGCTTCTATTCTCTTTTTTTTTTTTTTCTCTCTTCTCCATACTCTTATTTTATTAACAAAAACACGTTTTCATTATGTATCGAATACATAACAAAAATACATTTTCATTATGTATCAAAATTTTGATACACAACAGAAACGCGTTTCTATTGTATTGATTTTTTTTTTTAAAATTAATTAATGCTTTGTTTGCTACAATGGAGAGGAGAGAAGAGGAGAGGAAATTTTTGAATTTTTAAAAATATAGGTGATTTGGTTGAGTAGAAATAAGTGGGAAATTTTTAAAAATTTTATAGGTCTCATTACTTATTTTCACCTTATTTTTCACTACTTTTATTCACTTCTTTATCTCTCTCATATTTCTCATCTATTTCTTTCCTACCAAACAACCTAAAATTTCAAATTATTTCCTATCTATTTCTGACCTCTTAACTTATTTCTTACCTATTTCTTTCCTATCTATTTATCTCCTCTCTACCAAACAAAGGCTAAAATATTAATTATAATATAATTTATCCCTTTTAATATTAATCGAATCAATTATGATATAAATTATCTTTTTTAATTGAAATTAAACTAATTACAATACAATTTACCATTTTTAATAGTAATTGAAATAATTTTGATGCAAATTTCCTTTTTTAATAGTAATCAAATTAATTATGATATAATTTTAAAAAATATATGATACAAGTTACCATTTTTAATAAGAATGGAATTAATTATGATGTAATTTACCTTTTTAATAGTAATAGAATAAATTATGATGCAAATTATTGTTTTAATAGTATCATAAATTGTATCGTAATTAATTTAATTAATATTAAAAAAGGTAATTTACATCATAATTAATCTGATTCTTATTAAAAATGATAACTTATATCATATATTTTTTAAAATTATATCTTAATTAATTTGATTGCTATTGAAAAGGAGAATTTAGATCATAATTATTTTGATTATTATTAAAAATGGTAACTTAGCATAATTAATTAATTTTTCAATTTTTTATAAAAAAATTAACACAAGGGAAACGCGTTTCCGTTGTGTGCGAATTCAATACACAATAAAAATGTGTTTTCATTTTGTATCAAAATTCAATACACAATAAAAACACATTTCTACCGTGTATTGTGGGTAACAAAAGCACGTTTCAATTGTGTATAAAGGGCACACCCCGTAATACAATGGAAACATGTTTATGTTGTGTACAATACACGATGGAAATGCATTTTCGTCAAGGGGTATTTTTAGGAAAAAAATCTAACAAACAAATCTTAGGGTGAAAAGAACAAAATTTATGGTGGGAATAGCAGGCCCCAGTGGGTTAGGATAGTAATTCCTTTATATTTGTTTGTATTTATATGGGTATCTGTTAAACGAGTATTTATAAATTTTGTATATATCTACAAATATCTACAAGTATCTGTGAATATTTGTTAAAATATAAAATTTTAAACAAAAAGTAATAAAAATGAAAATGAAATTAAAAATAAATATTTTTGAAATATATGTTTATACCAAAAAAATAACTTTGTAACATATATTTTTATTAAAAATAAAGTAGAGCAATTTACTTATATATAACTAAGAGTATTTAAATAATTTCAAAATGTGGATACTTGTGGGTATGGGTATCTAATTGCCCATCCCTGCCACATTAATAAGCAAGTATTCATTTAATTATCTATTTTCAATCTATAGCAAATTTTACCTATGAGTATACATGAGTTCGGATGTTTTTTTTTGCCATCCCTACTAGTGATGTAAATTTTCTTTCAAGCACCTCAGACACCAAGTGTCTTACTACTATAATTTCAACTCAAATAAAAGAGTAAAATGTCATCAACCCTAAATTCAAATAAAGTACCAATTATGGTTTAAATTGTATAAAATTTTATAAACTTGATTTATTTGATAAGAAATTTAAATTCAATGATTAAATTAATGATTTATATTTTTGCTAAAAAGTTTTTTAAGATATTATTTTACTAAGTTTGCAATCCAATATTATTTACTTAATAGAGAGAGAGAGAGAGAGAGAGAGAGAATTAAGTAAATAACATAGGATTCCAAACTTAGTAAAATAATATCTTTAAAAATTAGTGAGATAACCTTATGTGAAAGTAGGAGAAATAAATATTAATTATTAAATCTCATCATGAATGGTCAAGATTAGAATATGAAAGTCATATGAGTTTCTTAAGAAGTCACATTAATTTTTTAAAGTGATCATATGACATTACATCACCTTCTTATTGTTCTTCAATTTTGACACAAATATTCATGGTAATTAAAGTTATAATTTAATGGTTGGATTGAAAAAAATTCATCTTTTATATAAAGTTATTGATAATATAATAGTTGATAAGAATTACATTGGTGTAACTTGATCCATTTCAGTTATACACACACACACACTCACACACACACTATATATCACCTAGTTGCCTAGAATGACATTGTTGAATTAACAAAGAAGCCAAACGAGGGATTTCATGTCACATGATGTGTTTTTATTTTATTTTTTTTATTTTTGAAGGGGAATATTATACAACATTGGATTTAATTGAATTAAGGGCTGAGATTTGGTGTAAGTCGAAGTCTAACAACTTACACCTGGTGTCACTGGATCTAGAAGACCTAGATTAAAATACTTAAGAATTCAAATTTAAACTTCATGTAACCATCAAATCTCTAAAAGATTCACCAAACAAAAATTTTATCTCTAAAAGATCTTAATTATTACGTACTAAAACATATCAATTATTACGTTATTTTTCTTCAAGATTGTCATTAACCTATCACCATCACCACCATGACCACTGTCGCCACCACCATCATGATCGTCGCCACTATCACCATCACTATTGCCACCACCATTGCCACTAATGATCATGGTGCTGGCGGCGATGGTAGTCATGGCAGCGGCAGCGGCGGTGTGTTAACACCATAACTATTGTTGTCATTGTTGTCACTATTGTCGGTTATGGTGGTGGTGGTGATGGTGACAGTGACAAACCATGGTAGTGGCAACGACGACGACAGCGACAGACGCGGCAATGGTCATGATGGTGGTGGCAGCAACAGCGTGTTCATGACGATGGTGGTGGTGGTGATGATGATGGTGATGGGTTAAGGACAATGTTAAAGAAGAGTGATATGATAATTGAAATATTTTAGGATATGATAAGCGATATTTTTTAGAGATTTCATTTTTGTTTGGTGAATCTTTTAGATATTTGATAGTTACATGAAGTTTTAATTTGAATTCTTAAGTATTTTAATCTAGGCCTTTCATTTTAATTTAATGATTCAGATTAGTCATTCTCATTGTCACCCAAGAAGGTCATTTTCATATGATACGCCTTCTTTATATATACACACACGCACATGCACATCGTGGGTGTATTTTAAGATATATTGTAATTATAACTTGCTAATGTACTCTAACTAAAAAATAAGTGTGTGTACGGTAGCAAATCTCATACATACATACACACACACACACACACACACACACACACACTCTATATATTAAATGAGAACAACTATCTTGAACGAGAGCGTTTTTAGCTGTTATTCTTCAACGAGACTATTTTTAGCTATTATTCTTCAATGAAAACATTTTAAGGGATTTTTTAACTTCTTATCTCTTTCAATGTATCATTTTCAATATGTTTACTTTTAAATTGAATCTCAATATTTTTTTAAAAGACATTATCAATAATTAAAAATTAATATTGTATTACAATAATTATTTATTATAAATTTAAAACATAATCTATATTTTCAAAAAACATTTATTTATTATAAATTTTAATTATAATATAATTTATATATATTCTAAAGTATATATTTATTATAAATTTAAGTTATATAAAATAAATGTTTATTTTGTGCAATGCACATTTAATATAAATATATATATATATATATATGGACATGATCCATTGACTCCAAGTGTAAATATAAAAACTTACAACAAATTTAAATTGTTAATATAGATTAATCCTACGGTTTATAATATTTTAGTATATATAGTAACTTTAACATATTTTGTCACAATCAATTAGTTAACTTTAATCAATCAATTAAATTATTTGATTTGATTTATAATTACGTTAATTTTGATGTATTTTATAGTAATCAAATAATTAATTTTTAACTTAAATTAGTTAATTAAATCATTTGAGTTAATTGATTATGTGATTGATTAAATTTTTTTGCAACAATTATTTACATAAATTAATAACATATTAATTTCAAATAATTATTTATTATTTACATAAAAATTAGTAACAATTTTTACTATTTATCACCGAAAAAAATAAAAAAAATTAATATGTTAATAATTTCTGTAAATAATTGATGCAAAAAGTTCTAATCAATCTAACAAGAGATTAACTAAAATGATTTAATTAATTGATTAAAATTAAAAATTTAATAGATTGATTAGTATAAAATTTGTCAAAATTAGTGTAATTTTGTGTGTGTGTGTGTGTATTTACCATTTATAACTGGAAATGTTTGAAAAAAATAAATTAATTTATTAATAATTTTTGAAAAAAATTAATCAATCAAAAAAATAATTTGCTCAAATAATTTAAATTAAAACATTAATTAATTAATTATGATAAAACATGTCAAAATTAACATAATTATATACATATATATATATATATATATATATATATATATATATATTTCTATTTATTATGGGAAAATTTTATAAAAAAAATAATTTGTTAAATTTAACTAATTAATTGTTATAAGATATGTTAAAGTTACTCTATATATTAAGATATTATAAACTGTAGGATTAATTGGTATTACGTATTGAATTTGGTGTAAGTCTAGACTTACACTTGGTAACAATAGATCCTAATTAACTCAAGTGATTTACTTAATTAATTTAAATTCAAATAGTTAATTAATTAATTAAAATATAACATGTCAAAATTAACATAATTATATTTTTTACTATTTATTATGGGAAAATTTTGTAAAAAAAAATTATTATTAATTTCTTGAATAAAATAAAGTAAAAAATTAAATAAATCATACAATCAATTAAATAAAATCAAATGATTTAATTAATTTTTTTAATTTAACTAAATGATTGCCATAAAATATGTTAAAGTTTATATATATATATATATATATATATATATATATATATATATATATAAGATATTATAAACTATAGAATTAATTGGTATTAACGGTTTGGAAATTGCGTAAGTCTAAAGACTTACAGCTGTTGGCAACAGATCCTAATTAATTTAAATTAAAAAACATTAATTAATTGATTACAATAAAACATATCAAAATTAACATAATTATATATTTTTTACTATTTATTATGGGAAAACTTTGTAAAAAATTAATTTATTAATAATTTTCATAAATAAAATAAAGTAGAAATTTAAATCAATCAAACAATCAATTAAATATATACAAAAAAAATCAATTAAATAAAATCAAATGGTTTAATTGATTTATTAAATTTAACAAATTGATTGTTATAAAATATGTTAAAGTTACTGTTGACACCCAATTTCGTCCGGACAATTAAAAATTATAATAAAAAATAAAAAAAATTGAAAATAAATAAAAAGGATAGGTATTAAGTTTAGATAAATAAATAAATAATAAAAATGACGAATTGTGTTGCACGCGCCAGGCTTGTTCATTGATTCATTTTCTTTTATTTAGACATTGTGTATATTGTTAGTAGTAAAATATATTCTAGTTTATTATTAATTAATATTTCTTTGCATTGTTTTGTTTTCTTTAACAACATAAAAACTAGTTAAGTGTGTAATTCTTTTTTTGAGAAAAATAAAAATAAATAAAATATTAATAAAATTTAAATATGACTATTTTGGAAGTACTTTCTATTTGGTTATTCATTAAATTTGATACATTTGAGTTGGACAACTTGTTGATGTTGAATTTAATAATCAAAACTAAAAACACCAACACACAAAATATTTTTCTACCAAAGAACTATGTGAGTCTGATTCGTTATTGCACCAAAGGATACGTAGGAGCAGGGGCCTCCTCTCGTCGATCTCAAAAAATAATAAAATTAATTTCTTTTCAAAAGTAAAATATTTTCTTCTTAATTAAAATTTCTTTTGATAAATTTGTGAATAAATAAAATAAATCTTCTTTAGGGGTAAAACAAATATTTTTGAAGCTATCTTAATTTTGCAACTTTAATTAGGGGTAACCGTCTTTATGATGGACGTCGTAAGGTGCTAGCACATTCTTTATGCGTAATTGACTCCCGAATCTTATTTTTGATTCAAGACCATTTTTTGGACTTTTTCCATACATTTATTGGCAACAGATCCTAATTAATTCAAATGATTTACTTAATTAATTTAAATTAAATAAATAAATAATTGATTACAATAAAACATATCAAAATTAACATAATTATATATTTGTTACTATTTATTATGGTAAAATTTTGTAAAAAAATAATTTATTAATAATTTTCATAAATAAAATAAAGTAGAAAGTAAAATAAATCAAACAATCAATTAAATATATACCAAAAAACCAATCAATTAAAAAAAAGAATGATTTAACTGATTTATTAAATTTAACAAA
The DNA here is from genome assembly GCA_004329165.1 of Spatholobus suberectus. Lineage (NCBI taxonomy): Eukaryota > Viridiplantae > Streptophyta > Magnoliopsida > Fabales > Fabaceae > Spatholobus > Spatholobus suberectus. The sequence goes on along the minus strand of CM014732.1, from coordinate 15,010,875 downwards.
TTGATTGTCATAAAATATATTAAAGTTACTATATATATATATTAAGATATGGTTAAATTAATCTATAGTCCTTAAACTTTTAGGAATTTTTAATTAGGTCCCCAAATTAAAAATTTGTAATTGGGTTCCTAAAGTAATAAAGTAGGTCCCTTGGGTTAGTTTTTAGCAGCTTAACAACTACCAAAAAATGATAATTTATGGCGGTTTTAAAAATTCTAAGACGTAATTACAAAAAATTTACAATATCAAAGACCTAATTACAATTTTTTTAGTTTGGGGACCCAATGAAAAATTTTCAAATAGTTTAGGGACTTATAGATTAATTTAACTTTAAGATATTATAAACCGTAGGATTAAGGATCAAATTACACTAGTGTAACTCTTACCAATTATTACATCTTCAATAACTTTATAAAAAAAGGTGAATTTTGTCAATCTAACTGTTCAATTATAACGATTGTTTGTGTAAAATTTGTGAAAATTGAAGAAGAATAAGAAGGTGATCAAATTATTCATATTTTAGGATATTTTGAAAATATATATTATGTCAATTTTGATTTGTATGAATGGCATATAAAATAATTTTAGATTAATATAAAATTTTGTATATATGATCTATATAAAAAGAACTTTCAATCTAAAGGTGGGTTTTGAGAAAACATTATCTGATTAAAAGTTATTAAATAGTATAATAGTTGGTAAAAATTACACTAGTGTAATTTGATCCCTCCCCATATATATATATGTGTGTGTGTATGTATATGTATATATAATTTCAAAATTATTGTATCACTTTATTTAAGCGTACAATAAGATATTAAAATATATGTAAATATTCAATGTTAGATAGCATATCTAGAAAAGTCCAAATTATGTGAAATTAGATATACATTATCATGAAGATAATATCACATAATTCAACGCTGAATTTGTTAAATTTGCATTCTAAAAAACGTTATTAAAAAGGTGAGTTTCGAAAAAATATTATCTAATTAGAAATTATTGAATAGTGTAATAGTTGGTAAAAATTACACTAATGTAATTTGATCCCTCCCCATATATATATATATATATATACAATCTCAAAATTATTTTGCTTTATTTAAATGTACAATAAGATATTAAAATATATGTAAATTTTCAATGTTAGTTACCATATCTAGAAAAGTCTAAATTATGTGAAATTTGATATACAGTTATATATATATATATATATATATGCGTGTGTGTGTGTGTGTATACATACATAATATTGTATCACTTTATTTAAATGTACAACAAGATATTAAAGTATATGTAAATTTTCAATGTTAGTTAACATATTTAGAAAAGTCCAAATCATGTGAAATTTGATATACATTATCATGAAGATAATATCACATGGTTTAACGTTGGACCTATTAAATTTGCATTCTAAAAAAAGTTATTAAAAAGGTGAGTTTTGAAAAAATATTATCTAATTAAAAATTATTGAATAGTGTAATAGTTGGTATATGAATGTATGTGTGTGTGTGTGTGTGTGTGAGAGTATGTATATGTATATATACATACATAATCTCAAAATTATTTAGCAATTCATTGTATCACTTTATTTAAATGTACAATAAGATATTAAAATATATGTAAATTTTCAATGTTAGTTAACATATTTAGAAAAGTCCAAATTATGTGAAATTTGATATATATTATCATGAAGATAATATCACATGATTCAATGTTGGACCTGTTAAATTTGAATCCAAAAGAAATTATTAAAAATATAGTTTAACTAACTTTAATACCTAGTGTCAATGAATTCTGACCATATATATAGGATTTGCTAATGCATGTCGCAATCAGGGTCACGACCGAATGGTGAAAAAGAAATAAAAACAAAAGAGTCGCCACCAAAGTTTATTAAGGAGAACTTTGGAAAAACCCTTTAAAAAGAAGAAATAGTCTATGAAACCAAAATGGATTCGGGAGTCAATTACATGTAGGGAAGGTGTTAGCACCCTATGACGTCCGTCATAAAGACGGTTACCCCTAATTAAATGTGCAAAATGGATAGCTTCTAAAGTATTTATTTTACCCCTAAAAGAAAATATCTTTATTTTATTTAAGGGTTTTATTTTTAGAAGAAAACATTTTATTTTTGGAAAAAAATTATTTTTATTATTTTTGAGATCGATAGGGTGAGCCCTTGCTCCTACGTATCCTCAGGTGCAATAAGGAATTAGACTCACGTAGTTCTTTGGGTAGAAAGATATTTTTGTTGGTTGATTTTTAATTATTTATTATTTATTTTTTTATTATATTTTTTTTATTTTAGTATGGTAAAGGCATACTCAATAACCAAATTGGAAGTGCATCTAAAGTGGTTATCAATATACCTTTTAGGATTTTCATAATAGTCAAATAGGAAGTGCATCCAAAGTGACTACTTGAAATCCTTTTAAAAAGAGAAAATTTAATATTATAAAAAGATTTAATAATTTTATTTTATGTTATTATTATTTTATTATAAAGGTATACTCAATAACCAAATTAGAAGTGCATCCAAAGTAGTTATCCATATACCTTTTTAGGTTTTTATAATAGTCAAATAAGAAGTGCATCTACAGTAACTATCATTAAACCTTTACAAAAATATATTTGATTACTTTTTATATTATTATTATTATTTTATTTTTTTGAAAAAATGATAACCAAATAAGAAGTACGTCTTAAATGATTATCATCAATATTAAAAACTTTAATAATGTCTAAATAGGAAGTGCATCCTAAGTGGCTATTATTAAGTTTAATTATTTATGATTTACTTTACTCATTTATCCTTATTTACCATAAGAAGCAGATTATGAATATTATTATAGCAAGAACCCTATGGTGCAAAACGTAACCAACGGAATTTATTATTATGCTAATAATATATAAATTTATTATATCAATAAATCTTACCGAAAATTTAAGAAGAAGAACGAAGAGATTAACGGATCAAAGTGCTGCATATTCACCAATCCATTATATTGTGACTAAAAAACCTGAAAGCTTTTTTTGAAAAAAATGTGATCCAAAGGTTAGGCCCAAACGTTTTTTTAAAATGTACTTATTATTATCATTCCAGGTTATATACTAATTCAATCATAACTTTGTTTATTATTAGTATTTACTTAATCTAGACCCAAGTCTTTTTGAAAGGAAAGAAAACTGGGTTAGGCCCAACATGGTGACCAACAGAGCGTTCATTCCCTTTCTGGTTAAAAAAGGCTTCAGTAATGGGCCAGGCCCATGGTGCGTGTGAGAGGGGTATACCCTCCATACTCAGTCATTTGCATTCTAGACAGCCATACGCTTTCAGATTGCGAGAGAGAGGAGAAACATTTGGGGAAAACGCTGCCCTGCCTGCACAGCCCGACGCCAGATTTATGCCACTGTGAGATCGGTGAGTGAAGTGCGGTGATCGTCTGCGACACGCGGAGGGGACCGCTGGCGGGGTCGGCGCGGTGTCGACTAGCGTACCACGACGGCGCGGTGGTGACGGCGCAGCAGCAGGGATTTTGGGCTACGGATTCCGCAGGATGCAAAGAGAGAAAGCGAAGATAGAGATACTTCAGCATTTCTTTTAGTGTTTTCTCGCAACTTTTATTTGATTCATTCTCAATCTGTGTACAGCGATTTCGAATTTGCTGTATGTTTGAATATGTGTGCGATTCGTGCTTGTGCGACCATGATACAGCGTGATGCACGTGTTTGTTTACGTGACTCATGTGTTCAAGTTCGAATTCATGCTCGTTGTTGTTAGGAGAAAGAGAATGTAATTACACGATAATTTGATAGTAAACTAGAACTAGTGTGCTATAACATGTTTCCAGATTTCTAAGGAAAACCAGGCTATTATTTTCACGAATTCAAATTGAATCTGCAACTATATTTATGCAACCAAGGCCTTATCCTGTGCTCTAATCGAATGAATATGCGTATATACAGAGCATGTTTGAAGCAAACAGAGCAACGTCACAGTGATAAGAAACGAATAGGAATTGAAGCAAACATCAAAGTCCACTAAGCATTTTCGAACAGATTAGATGGCTATGAAATGATACCTATGCAGTTCTCAATTTCGAACAATGATGTTTCTTCTTCGTTTTGTAATCGCTCACTCTCTTCTGTTGTTTTCCTTCTCCGTTCCTCTGTCTTCTACTTTTCCCCTTTTCCTTTTTCTGTTAATCTCCAATCTTTCTGTTTGAAAAATGACGTTTTTTTTTCCTCCTCTATTTGACTATTTGTAAATTTTTACAGAAGCTTCCTGTGCACGTTTCCGGTAGTATTCACGTTTTTTTGCCTTCCCCTCCTATCATTTATTTAATCTTCTGCTTTTCCTTTACTAAGAATGGGCCTATCCAGCCCAATGACAATTTTTAATTGAAGAGACTTCTAAGTCTATTAGGCCCAAAAGAAACCAAATGTTCTACTCAAATTAATTTTGGCCTAACAAGAATTATTAACCTTCTTATAATTTGTATTTATTTTAGTTTCAACCCTAGACCCATTATTGCTATTTATTTCATTATTTATTTTTCTAATTCTAGAACTTTCTTTTTCTTTTTCTCTATTTTAGATGATTATGGGCCTAATGTATTTCTAGCCCAATATGCATAGGACAAGAGAAGATTATTTAACTAAAATGTTTATATTTCTTCTTCTTCTTCTTTTTTATTATTACATGGATTGTCTGAATAAAATTGGGTGTTCACAATGCACACCCACTTATTTTTTAGTTGGATTACGTTAGCAAGCTATACCATTAGTGTATTTTAAGATAATCCTAATTATAACTTACTAACATTCTCCAACTAAAAATGAAGTGTGTGTACGTTATTAACCCCATAAGCTTTTACTAACGTATATTCACTTGTTTTTTACCTAAAATGGTATGTTTTAAATAAAAATCAAATGAGAGTGATTTTTTAATACATTTGAAAATTTTCAATTTATTTTAAAATTTTAAATGACAGTAATATTTTCTATTAAGTTTTAATTAAATTTAATACAAAATATTATTTTTTTAAAATAAATAATATAGTCTCTAAAAAAAGGGTATGTCTATACAATTTATGTCCTAAAAATATTAGGCTACGTTAATTTGAGAAAAAAAAAATTTCGATTGCCAAAATGTTATTTTGTTTGTACTTAATTTTAATTTTAATTTTTTTAAACTTTGTATTAAAATAGATAAAATAATAAAATATCATTTTCATTAATTTCTAAAAACCTTTCAAAATAGAAACAAAATAAAATTAAGATGATATTTTATGATTAAAAATAAAAATAAAAAACTTTTTCAAGTCCCTTAATATCTTTTCTTTGACTTTTATGTTTACACTTATATATAGCAAAATATTGCTAACATTTTTTATGTCTGTGTATAAAATTATTAAATGTTTTTATGCTAATAGAGTATGACCACATGCAATGCATAATAAGATAAATTCTTACAATTACCTACAATAATACAACAAAAATATGTTAGTGCAATAGAAAAGCTGACATACAAGCAAGACAGTACAATATATATCAAATTTGATATATTCTAATAATTTTTTGTCCCTTTTTATTTTCATGCAATGCAGTAAGATATATATCAAATTTAGCACGAAATTAGTTATTTTTACTTATATTTGAGTTCAAATGAAGTATGATATATATCAAATTTAGTCCAATAGAAATGCGGACACACAGGCGCGGCAGCGCCTGTGTTTCCGTTAGTCACTATAAATATAACATGATATTATGTAAAAAAAATCATAAAAATTACTAAAGTCGTCTAAATCTTTAATTTAAACCAATCATTCAAAACTAGCATTATTATATTGCATTTTACGAGTCAAAGGTCTATTTTACCTTCAGCATGTTTGAATGTATTGAGTTAAAATATATAGCAATGCAATATATTAAAGAAATTACAAATATATGCACGTAGATCAGGTTGGATAGCTAGAAAATTAGTTCCAAGTTATCCTTAATAAAACACAAGTCTTTGAATGGGCATTATTGTATTTCTGTTCTCACTTAAATATTGATAGGAGCGGCCCAACCCAAATAGCTAAAACTGAATTTTGATACTTCAGAAGTGTGTGTCAGTTGGAGGTCTTCCAAATTAATTAGCCCAACACAAATTTTTGTTTTTTAATTAATTACCTCATTAAGTGGAGGTCTTCCAAAACCCTTGTTTTTCTTTTAATAACACAATTATTACACTTGTCAAAACACATCACCAACGATGTCCTGTTGCTCGTCAGGTTCCACAGTATAGAATTAGCACGTGTACCGAGCACATTCCACTTGAATGAAGCAGTCAACCCAACAAACCCATCTTTAGTGGAACAACCATTCAAAGCTTAAGAAACCTCAACCAAAACCCCAGCACATGACGCAACATTTTTTTCTTATTTAACCGCAACCTCGACCAATTCGAGAAGGAGCAGATGGCAAAGACAACACATCGTCCTGCGACTAATTTGCTAAAGGCTTAAAGCCAACAGAGGATGAGAGCAATGGACGCCAAACCCGCAATGAGCTCCTATGTCATGCCTCTTTTACTCTCCGCTGCCGGCATAATTTGCTCTACTCTAGCAATAGCAGTGTACCATTGCATCCTCTTGAGGTATTTCGTTAGGCCCCAGAGAACGCAACGCGTGAACAACACAGACGGAAGCCAAATCAAGAATGATGCCGGGGTCCAAGAGGAAATCCTTAACAAAATCCCACTTTTCTCAATCTCAACCCAAACAAGTGATGCCATTCATTTGGACCAAAATGAATGCTCCATTTGCCTTGGACAATGGGAGGATGGGGATGTGGTGCGGTTGTTGCCTTCTTGTAACCACGCTTTCCATAAACCATGCATTGATGCATGGTTCATGGACCATGCCAATTGCCCCGTTTGCCGGTCACAAATCACTTGTGATTGTGAGTTGCCGTTGCCAACAGCCTCATGTGAACAAAGGGTCTTGCATGTGCGTGGGAATATTAATCCAAGTGATCATCATCATCGTCTATTGATTAATGATGATGTGAGTGGTTCCACCCCAAGATTTCAACGACCACCCCCTATGTTGCTTCACACACATTCTCTCTCGTCTCACGTGCGGAGAAAGCCGCGAGCTTTGATCATGGGTTTGAAAAGGTCCTTGTCTTTTGATCAGACATCTTCGTATATTGCCATTACCATACAAAGAGATCCGGGAGAGGCTTCCACCTCTTCTTCTACCAAAGGGGTCATGACGAGTCAGTACAACTATAGATCAAGATCACGTAGGCACCTTGATCACATGTCTTCGGTGTTGATGAGATCCTTCTCGCAGTTTTGGAACAGTGGAAGTGGGAGATACAATGCGATTCTTCCAAATTGAGATGTATCTAGCGGGAGGCATTAAAATGGTTTCACTTACCATGAATCATGACCGGTCTAATTAGTTGATGGTTCGTCTCTTGGAACAAATAAGTTCAAACACGTAGTTCTCGTAAATAATACAGATTAAAATATACCCTTTCATCGTATTGATCTTCAATAATATATACTTACCTTCGTTGAGAGTTCTAATGAAGGAACGCCACAATCATGGAGTATTTTCTGACACATCTTTTTGGTGACCAGTTTTTTTGACACATTTATTGCGGCGGTTATTGCTTTCTTACTCATCTTATCAACCCATGCTTGGGAGGAATGATTGGCAGGTGTAAGTTCTTCGCATTATATATGTTCTTGAAGACGTGCAGGTACAAAGGACGACGTTGAAAAGTGATAACTACATAAAATTAAAGTAATGAACAGGGTATTTGTTCCACTAAATTACAACAATTTTAATTGTTTAAATTGATAAAACAATAATGGGCTTTAATTTAAATAAGAAAGTAAATTAAAAATGAGTAAACAAGTAAATAAAATAATGATGGGTTAATTAATGACTAACACTGTAGGATTAGGATTTAATTACTAGTTAGAACTATAGAAGATGTCCTTCATTAGGCTGTTTCTTGTTCCATGCTCTTAAGTATTTGGTCTTTTAAATTCCTTCATCTCTTAATTATTCCCATTGTTATATTATAAGGTTACAATGTGATAAATTAAAGTTACTAAAATCAAATCAAATATGATAAAAATATAAAAAAAAGAGAGTATAAAATGCGAAAGATGTATCACACCAATTCAGTCCAACTCATCATTCTTTATTGGAAATTATTGTTGAAGCTTTTGGCGTAAATTGATATAATGAGCAACGTATACTTCAAACGCTCACCTCTTTTTAATCAATATGGTTATTATATTAAAAAAAATGCCAAATGATATAATTTTTTTTTATTGTAAAATGAGCTAGTAAGAAAAGTTAGTTGTAGACAAAATTTAAATGCAATTTCTAAAGTATTTTTGGCATTGTTCTTTAATTAAAATTGAAGTTTTACTTCAATAATATGCAAAATAAAGATTTGCATTAAAGATCGTCATAAGTTATCGAAAAAAAAATCTAATTTTAATTGAAAAAAACATTTAAATAACTACATCTAAGTTTTGTCTGTTAGTTGCGAGGCATATTGATATACTTTTCAAATTTTACCTTATCTTTCTTTAATTATGATTGTTTATTATACAAAAAAAACTTGATACCATAATATTGTTGTATTATATAAACATAAAAGTTAGAAGAAAAAAAATGTCTTAGTTTACCTATTCCTCGAGTTAGATCTTGGACGACACCCGTATGTTCCTCGTTGCATTTTTAATCATACGCAAATTAGGGTAGTGACATGTTTCTAAAACTCAGATTACTCAAATGTTAAATATCGTAAAACATTTATCGTTGTTTTATCCTTTTTTGCAATTTATTTATTTATTTTTGTACTTTTCATGTTTGGTCATGTTTAATTTTGGAGAATTAATGGCTTATTTTCAAAAGCTTTCTCAATAAGCTAGTAAAAATAAGCAATTGCTTTTTTAAAAAAATAAAAATAACCAAGTATGTATTTAGGTTGTGTTTGACCCAATTTTTTTAAAATTATTTAATATTAAACTTTAACAAAAAATAAGAACTTTAAAAATAAAATAAGAATTGTTTGACAATTTTCATTTATTTTAATTTACAAAAAGATTATTTGAGAGAGAGGAGGAGAGATGGGCCTGAGAATATGGAAAAAGAAAGATGAGAAAGCAAGGAGACAAAAAGAGGGGGAAGAGAGAGAGAGAAGACAGCGAGAAAGATATGAGAGAGGGTGAGGAGAGAGAAGCAAAAGAAAACAACTTATTTTTTTAAAATTCTTTTACCTAGCTTTTAAAAAAAAAACTACCTTTTCTTGTTTCTTTTATAAAAATTAAATCGATAAAAAAACCTTTTAATTAAGGAGAACAGAAGTCTAGGAAATTATAGATCAAACATATAGTATATGTATGATAGTTTTCATTATTAGACTATTATAAACATTTAAGACAATAAAGATTGTAAGTTTGATTGGAATACATTGATAATATAAATGTTTTTTATACTATCATCTAATTATGAATTGTGATATAATTTAAAATAATTGACTTTTGTTATATTAATCAAAAGTCATATAGTTAAGGTAATTTCTAGTTAATTAATATTCTTAATTTTACATTTTGTCACTTATCTTTTACAATATCGCTAATTTTGTCACCAAACTATTTTAATTACACATTTGCTATCCAACTTTTAAAATTTTGCATATTTTGCCACTCAATTATTTTATTTGCACATTTTACCTACCCAACTTTCAAAATTTTGCATATTTTGTCACTCTCGTTTGACACCGTTAGTTAATTGATGATATGACATTTTGACTACTGATGTGATAGGTTGTCACGTCATCATTAGTCTTCCACGTCATTAGTCCACATTAGTAATTAACTTGTCATGTTAGTGGTCAACTCATCATGTTAGTAGACAAAATGTCATGTCATCAGCCAACTAACGACGTCAAACAAGGGATGGCAAAATGTACGAAATTTTCAAAGTTAGGTAACAAAATATGCAAATAAAATAATTAGGTGACAAAATGTATGAAATTTTAAAAATTGAACAGCAAAATGTGCGATTAAAACAGTTGGGTGGACAAAATTCACAAAATCGTAAAAGATGAGTGACAAAATGTCCAATTAAGCCTACTTAATAATATAAATACTAATAATGTATCAAAATCAAACTCCTGTATTAGATTTGTAAGATTAACATAGCTAGAAGGCTAACTCCTTTTTTTCCTTTGGGTAATAGTAGGTTAACTCATTTTTGTTTGTCCAATGAGAAATTTAGGAATCGGTTTGATTTGAGAAAACATGTTTTTTATTTTTATTTTTATTTCACTTTATTATAAAAAATATTATCTTATTTTATTTTATTTATTTTATTTATTAAAATTTATATTAAAAATAGTAAAAATAAAAATATTTTCTTAAATCAAACGGCGCCTTATATATATCCTCGCTATCTTTGTGGAGATTATATTTACAAGATGTCTTTACACAAAAAAAAAAAATGTAATTTCTCTCCTACACGCAAATCCTTATCATATGCTGTAAAATAAATAAATCCTTATCATATGCATATTCTCTTTTTTAAAACAAATTTTTAAAAGGAAAAAATTGATGTTCCAATTAAAGATTGAAAAAGTTTCCACACTCAGAATATTTATAAAAAATTACACTTGCTTCAGTTTAATGAGACATTTTGTAAAGGAAAAGTTTCTTATAGTTGGCATGGTTTCTAAGGATTATAAACCTGAATATTATGATTTTTAAGAATAGTTAAAATGTTTTTATTTAACTATAAATATTATTGAAAATATTTACACATATTTCTTGAAATCAAAGATTCCTATAATTAGTTTCCATAGAACTTTTTTGAATATATAAGTATTTTTTTTAAAAAGAGTACATTTTTAATTGAATAACTTCATTAGATAGACTTCGTTAAAACATTATTTCTTAAAGCTTTTTCTTTATATGCTTTTATTTATCATACGAGAATATTTAATATTTAAAACAAATTTTATTATTTCTTAAATGAGAAAAAATTTAAAAATATTTTTTTAACTAAACAATGGTTTTTCCTTACTTTTACATATCCCTGAGTGTAGTAAGAAATCAAGGTTACGCAATTTTTTAGAAAATTTTGGGGGGTTGATTAATTTTAATTAAAATATTATTTTTATGAAATTACAAAAGAAAGTTATCAATTTGTTAAATTAAAAATTTGGTCCTCTTAATTTATTTATTTTATTCAATTGGGTTCCTCTATTATTAAAAGGTTCAATTAGATCTCATAATTTTCAAAAAATTAGGTCTTATACTTATCAAAAACGCTCCAATGTTATCCTTTTTAATCCGAAACGACGTCATTTTTCATCCACTTTTACACTAAACGACATGAAAAACATAGTGGAAAATGTGACAAAAAAGACATCATTTTGAATGAAATGGGTAACATTAGAGCGTTTTTAAAATTATGGGACCTAATTGAACATTTTTAAAAATTATGGAATCTAGTTGAATATTTTAATAATAGAGGAACTTAATTAAATAAAATAAATAAATTAAGAGACTAAATTAGTAACTTAAACTATCAATTTGTTTTTGAAAAGGTATGAGATTGCTTAGTCATCATGAATCAAACGTTTCCTAAAATTCTCACAATAACCAAATAGGAAGTGAATCTAAAATAATTATCACTAACAACATATTTTCATAATTCAAAAAGTTAAGAATTATCAAATTGTCATGACTTAGATGTTTTTCGAAACACAAGTTTCTCATAATAACTAAACTAAAAGTGGATCCAAAATAGTTATCATTAATAACTCATTTTTTAGATAATATTTAATTTTAAAAAGATAATAATTAAAATTTCTATAAGAATCAAATTTATGAAAATTTTAATTTTATTTCTTATATAAATTATTTATCATTTTTCTCATTTAAATTTTATTCTTTCTAGTTCAAAATGATTTATATGGATAAATTATACAAGTATTAACATTTATAAACAATTTATTACAATATTTTATTATATGCAAAATAAGATAAAAATTAATTTAATCAAATTATAATTTTAAATAAGTTTTGTTGTAAAAATATTTTTATAAATTTTAAAATTGTAAAATATGTTGGTGTGATTATTAATATTTTTTATTTTCCTTTGACATCACGAAAATTTTCATTCTCTCTACTATAGAATTTTTTTACTATTTATACTAAAATATTTCTTGAATGTTGGGACAATAATATTCTTAACAATTTGTTAGTTAGTGCCTTGAAATTTTAAAGTATTAAAAAATGTTTTGGAGGTCATCTCGACCTCCCAAACTTTAAGCCAGTGCTGCTCTTCCAAGCAATACCGGCTTGGGGCAACTGTTTTAGGATTACTCCGATACCCAAACCCTTAAGCTAGTTCATCCTCATGACCAACTTAAGGGCTACCTCAACAACTTATATCTCGATCAATATCCTTATCTTGGCTGAATTTGTCATCACCACCCCGACACAACTATCCCTGTTATGACATGTAACACACTTAATGTGGTACCTTAATGCATGCTATCACATGGCACCCCACATGTAACACACACGCTTGATGTGGCACTCTGACGCATGCTACCACATGGCACCTAAGCCATTTTAACAGCTTTTCCCACCAAGGACTATAAAGGGCTCCATGTACAAGGTACTCATAACTCACTCTCACCTCCTTTTTACGCTCTTATTGACTTAATCATCAGAGTCCTTGTAAGTGCCACCATTAGAGACATTCACCACCACCGTTGGAGCTTACCAAAGATACTCTTCTTCTTGCTCGTGCTCTACCTCACAACATTGGCACTATTTGTGGGAATCATTTACTGATTCCTTTTCTTCTTGGAGATTTTGAGTTTTCGTGATGGTTAGCAGAAGGAATCGCAAGTCCATTGTGGCATTGTCGCCACCGAAGCTTCCACCACCGCCACCTAAGGACGGCAAAGAGGCCTCTATCAAGCTTGAGAGAGTACCTAAAGCGAACGATGTTTTGGTACCATAGATCACCATGGCTGATCTTGCTGAATGTTATAGCAGTAGAAAGAGACTCTAAAGGAATAAGATAAACTCATTGCTGAGCTTTGTGCTAAGAGAGAAAGCAAAAAGGTTATGGAGGATAGTTATAACCACATTGAAAGGCTGGCAGCATCGGCACTGCGACTTAGTCATACGATGCCAAAGGTGCATGACGCGCACATGGCTCTTAGAACGAGCGAAGATGAAGAAATGATACCGTTCAATCTCCCATTTTTTGACGAGGATTTTGAACTTATAAGTTGTAAAGCAATAGTAGTAAACTATCGTCGCTGGAGTTGTATGACCTTCCACAAATCCAAACGATCACCTTTCGGTGTTCGAATCGACGATTTCATATGAAGAAGCTTTTGCCTCACTTACGTGTGGGGCATTCTCACTCTCGCTGAAGGGAACAACATTGAAATGGTTCTAGTCTTTGGAACTAAGGTCCATTAGCTCATGGATGGTGTTGAGAAAGAAGTTTAAGATCGCCTTTGAAACTAGTAAGGCTAAGCCTAAGAATGAGGCATATTTGAGGAGAATCCGTCATGGTGCAGATGAGTCGCTAAGGGAGTATATTAGTAGGTTCAATCAGGAGGCAAGGGCGACAAAGAATCTACAAGCTGAGTAGTTTTGATGCTGACTAAAGACGAGGTGAAGGAAGGCTCGTCTTTCTTTACTTCAATTACTAAAACTCCTTAACGTCGATGGAGGAATTTCTAAAAAAGTCAAAAAAAAATATAAATTACGAGAATGTGCTAGAGGCCAGGAAGTTGAAAGCAGGTAGAGGTTACGACGTGGAAGAAAAATCTAGGCACTGAAGGCTGACAAACTACCGCATGAAGATCGGGTTTGTATAAGGAAGGATCGTGATTTGAGAAATACACATCGTTGAACACCTTGAGGGGAAGGATTCTAAACGAGGTATTCAATGTGGAGTTTGTAGAAAAGGGGATAAAACCTTTGATTGCTGAAAAAGAAGGAAGCTGAGGATTAATCCAAGTATTGCCGATATCATAAGGTGCTAGGACATGATATCGATGAATGTTACCAGGTTGAAAAATGCCACTAGAGTCTTGATAAGGTGGGGAAGACTCAGTCGCTTTGTAAAGTATGGCGGAGATAACCGCGGCAAGTTTTGACGCTTTCCCTTAGCAAAGAGGGAAAGAACAATGAGTCCTAGGATGAGACATTCTCCCCCCAAGAGAGGAAGATCGCCACAAAGGCGTAGTCCTAGGTGGAGTTGTACACCACCCAGGCCAGCATGAGACGATGTCGAGGTTCAGGGTATACGACGTGTGTCACCTCATCGATCATCATCCCGACAACCTACGAAGTCACCTATTCATTCCCTGCGCAGAATCACGAAGTCATTTATGTCATCGTAGGTAGATTTTCTGGCAGAGGCCCATCAAATGATGCTAGGAAGAGACACACTAGAGAAGTCTTAACGACTTCTTTCGGGATTCGAGCTGACAATCCTGCTAAGAAAAAGGGCGTCGCCATTGACTTTCGATGACTCCAACTATGGAAACGTTATACTGAACCACAATGATCCCTTCATGGTAACGACACTCATGGCAAACAAGGAGGTCCACAAGCTCTCAGTGGACACCAGCAGCTCGGCCGACGTTATGTTTTACGAGCTCTTTAAGAAGCTGAAAATCCCAGAATCTGAATTTATATTGTACAATGAAGATTTGATTAGATTCTCGAGGCATCATATTACGTCAGTCAACTACAAAAAGCTACATGTTACTTTTGGGAAGCCGCTTGCCACGAAAACCATGATGACTCGATTTATCGTGGTAAACACTAAATCTTCCTATCATGCCATTTTGGGCAAGCTAACATTGAATGCATTGGGGGCCATTAACTCTGTGTTTCACCTGGAAATGAAGTTTGTCAACAACAATATGCAAGTTGTCACTTTGCAAGGTGACCAAAAGAAGGCTAGAGAATGTTATAAGGAGTCTCTCAAAGCTGACCCTAAACCTGACTAATGTACAAACCCAGTGTCAGGTAGAGGAAAGATACTATTGACAAAACTAGATTGCCACGATGAAATAAAACGAGACTCTAGGATACCCCATCCTAGAGCTAGAAAAAGAGTGTATCCTGGTCAAGATTGGAAACGAAGCTTCTCAGGTTATGAAAATTGGTGCCGACCTAAACAAAAAGATGAAGATTGATTTGTCGGCCATGTTAAAAAACAACGTTAACTTATTTGCTTGGAAGTTGGCAGATATGCCTAGGATATATCCCAACTTCATTTGCCATTGGCTAGAGGTAAACCCTTCGGTAAAGCCTGGTGTGCTAACGCAGGAAGAAGATGGCCCCAAAACGCTTGTAGGAGAATGAGAGGCAGCCATTGAGGTTCTAAATGCCGATTTTATCTAGGAAGTGAAATACACCACTTGGCTTACCAATGTGGTCCTTGTTAAGAAATAAAATGGTAAATGGAGAATGTGTGTTGACTACACAGATCGTAACAAGCACTGTCCGAAAGATTAATATCCTTTGCCCAACATTGACAAACTAGTGGATGGTTCATCTACATTTCATTACCTGTCTTTGATGGAGTCATACTATGGATACAACTAGATACTACTTCATCTCGAGGATCAGGAGAAAACTGCCTTTATAACTGAGAAGGCTAACTACTGCTATAAGGTGATGTCATTCGGGCTAAAGAATGTCGGGGCCACGTATTAAAGGATGATGAATAAGATGTTCAAGGAGTAGATTGGGTGAAATCTATAAGTATGTGTCGATGATATGATTGTCAAGAGTGCAACTCCTAAGTCACATCTTAAAGACTTAGAAGAGACCTTCACCCAATTAAGGAAGTAAAACATGAGGTTAAATCCCAATAAATGCACATTTGGTGTCTTGGTTGGAAAATTCTTAGGATATATGTTGTCTAAGAGAGGAATCAAACTAAACTCAGAGAAATGTTAAGCCATTTTAGAGATGAAAAGCCTTCAAAATGTGAAGGAGGTCCAAAAGCTGATACGGTGTTTAGTCGCATTGACGAGGTTTGTAGTCTAAATCGACACAGAATGCTCTTCCTTTTTTCAGCTTTTAAGGAAGGGCAAACCCTTTGAATGGATTAAGGAGTGTGAGGCTGTATTCACAAGATTGAAATAGAGTTTGTTGTCACCACCCTTACTCACCAAACCCAAGCTGGGGAGGTGCTATACTTGTACTTTGTTATCGCAGACGAAGCTATGAGTGCAGCACTGATAAGGGAGACGTCAAAAGGACAAAAGTTGGTATACTTTGTAAGCAAAGCCCTTCAATGGACCAAATCGAGATACCCTAAGACAGAGAAGGTTGTGTTCGTACTTGTTATGGTGGTCAGGCGGCTCAGATCATATTTTTAGTCACATCAGATTGTGGTACAAACAAATCAATCTATCTAACAAATCTTGCATAGGCCTGGGTTAGCTGGAAGGATTACGGCTTGGGCTATTGAATTATTGAAGCCTAGGATATAGTGAAGCATGGATATAGTACAAGCTGAGACAAGCGTTGAAGGCTCAAACTCTAGCCAACTTTGTTGTCGAGTTAACTCCAACAGATCCAGTGTCCCAAGATTCGACTTCGACTTTCTTTGTTAATAGGGTCATCCAATGACAAGGACAATGGAGCCATAATACTATTGGAATCCGCAAATAGGGTTATTTTGGAATAGTCCTTGACTTTCAAATTCCCTACTTCAAATAACCAAGCAAAATATAAGGCATGTATAGCTGGGTTGATGATGGCATCTGACATAGGTGCAAAATCGGTACGAGTATGTAGCAACTCACAATTTATGATCTTGCAGATTAATGGGGCGTACCAGGCCAAGGAACCCATATTGCAAAAATATTTTGCAAAGGTAAAAACTCTTATCACAGGTTTTGATAGGATAGAATTTTTCTACATACCCCAAGAAAAGAATGTGAGGGCAGACATATTGTCTAAGCTAGCCAGTAGTAAATCTTTAGGCCACAATAGGTCGGTCATCCAGCAGACGATTCATAAGCCCAACCTCATGATGGTGATAGAAGTACAGCTGAGTTGGATGACCTCTATCATGAACTACTTGCAAAAGGGTGCCATCTCGGAAGATAAGAAGGAAGCGAGAAGCTTAGAAAGATCGACCACACATTTGTGCATTATGAATTGTAAGCTCTATAGGTGTTTGAGAAAGCCATTGCTTAGGTGCTTGAGAAAGTCAGAATCTGAATATGTGATGGTAGAAATACACAAAGGATGTTGCAGGCAACACCTAGGTGGTGGGCCTTTAGCCAAGTAGATACTCAAAGCGGCATATTGTTGGTCAACGTTGGAAAATGATGCTATGGAGTTCATTAAGAAGTGTGACCCATATATAAAATACTTCGACATTCACCTTGCTCCCCTAGAAGACCTAAGTATGCTCACTTTCCCCTAACCATTTATCTGGTGGGGGATCGACATACTTGACCCATTCCCTAAGGCTCTTTGCCAAGTGAAGTATTTGGTAATGGCAGTAGACTACTTTACCAAGTGGTTGAGGCAGAAGCATTAACCACTATCACGACCAAGAATGTAGAAAATTTTGTATTCCAGCAGGTTATTTGTAGGTTCGAGATACCTAATATGGTAGTGTCGGACAATGGCACATAGTTTACAAATCGAGGCTTTCAAGGATTCTTGGCCGGACTAAAGATAAAGCAGCATTTTATGTCTGTGGAGCATCCCCAGACTAATGGGCAGGCTAAGGCTACGAACTAGGTTATCCTTCGTGGACTCAAAAGGCATTTAGACGAGGCAAAGGGAAACTAGGTTGAGCAATGACCACATGTCCTATAGGCATACTACACAACCCCCTACTCTACCACTAGAAAGTCTCTTTTCTGCCTTACTTAAGGCATAGAGGTAATAATCCCAACAAAAATTGGAGAGCCGATGTAGAGAGTGGCTAACCTAAGGCTAAAAGACAACAACAAACTGCTTTGGACCGAGCTTGACATGGCTAAGGAAAGAAGAGAAATTGTCTCGATAAGAGAAGCTGCCTTAAAGAGACAAGTAGCAACAAGGCATAACAAGAAAGTCATACCTCAAATGTTTGGGCCTTGGGATTTAGTGTTGAGGCAAGCTGACATTGGAGAAAAGAATGCTAGATATGGTAAGCTAGTAGATAAATGGGAAGGCCCTTATTGGGTTATCTCAAAGACAAGCACAGAAGCGTACACACTTGAGACACTTCCCGAGATCGCCATCCTATGAACATGGAATGCAACCAACCTCCGACGATATTATAGTTAGGCCGTCGCGGTAAAGAAGGTTAAGTAACCTCTCATTTGTAGATAGGATTTGATTTACATAGGATATGTGGGTTGAGTTACGTATTATAATTCGTAGCTCTTGTACTATTTTTTGTCCCACGTGATCAATAAAATGAGAGTTTTTGGCCTAAAAAGCAAAGTGCAGGTCAAATGCACTAAAGCAAAGCTAGCAAAGCGAAGATGACCAAATAATGCAGAAAGGTCATCACCCCATGTACATAGATTTAATCCAACTAGAGTTTGAGATAAACAAGCAAAAGTTCATCAAGATGATAATAAGGCAGGAAGGTCGTCACCCTATGTACGTGGGTTTAATCCAGTCGGGGTTTGAAATTAAAAACCAAAAGTTCATCAAGATGACAATAAGGCAGGAAGGTCATCACCCTATGTACGTGGGTTTAATCCAGTCGGGGTTTGAAATTAAAAACCAAAAGTTCATCAAGATGACAATAAGACAGGAAGGCTATCACCCCGTGTATGTGGATTTAATCCAGCTGGAGTTTGAGATGAACAAGTAAAAGTTCATCAAGATAGCAAAAATAAGGCAGGAAGGTTATCACCTCATGTACAAGGATTTAATCCAGTCGGGGTTTGAGATGAATAAGAAAAAGTTCGTTAGGATAACAAAAATAATGCAGGAAGTTTATCATCTTGTGTACGTGAATTTTAATCCAGCCAAGGTTTAAGGTGAACAAGCAAAAGTTCACCGAGATAACGGAACTAGTGAAGCAAAAGTGAAGCTAGCCTAAAAGAAGACACAAAGGTAAAGAAGAGCAATAAAGCAAAATCCATCAAGGAAAAGTGCAACAAAAGGGAAAAAAAAAACTTAGCCAAAAAATGCAAAATCGAGTGACAAAAGGCAAAATAAGCGGCAAAACACAAGACGAATGAAGCATCATCCCAAATCAATTAAATTGTGCAATAAATGGCAACAATATAGTCAAATATTAAAAACTGTTCATCCAATAAACAGAATTGTTCAAAGTGTAATCAAACTATACAAGTAAAACCAGCATCCTGACCTTTCAAATATCAAGCATCTTTCAGGCAGCATCAGCATTGACAATGTTGGAGTTGGCAATGTCGATATTGGTGGTATCGATATTGGTAGCATCGGTAGCATCGACAACAGAGTTGTCATCCAAATTCACAACCTCAGGCTATTACTGAACTTCAGCGTCGCCTAAGGAATCGATATAAAGCTACCAACAAATTGTTTTGCAACATCTTCAGTAGGTTCCTCAACCGGCTTCTCGACCTCAGAAGCAGGATCAGCCTCAACTTCGGCTATAACCCCAAGTTTGGCATTCTGCTCATTGGGCACCTCGGCCTTTATTTCATCCTCTTCACCCAAGCTAGAGACAATGTCAGCAACGGTAAGGTTGGTGGGAACCATCTTGCCATTGACATTTGCATGCCATACGTCGTCCACAACATGACAGTTCACTTTTGCACAATCCAAGCTTAATCCTTAGTCGAGAAGGTATTGGACCTGTTCCATTGTGTTCTTGTGCGAAAATTGGATTAACTCTATCCACTATCGACACATTTTCTAATAATAATTTTGGGAATGCACCAAATCATCCTCCAACCCTTCTACTTTGGTATCAAAATCCTTCACCTTAGCCTTAGAACTTTGAAGTTTAGAAGTTATGTCTGAATTCTTTAACTCCATCTGCTCACGCTTTACCTCGGCAACTACTAGCTTTACTTTCAGGTCTGTTTCAACCCTCTCCAACCACCCCTACTCCAAATCGTTCACCACTATTTACTTCTTTAGATCAAGAATTTTTTTCTCGAGGTCAGCCACTTTCCATTGGCCTCCTCCACGGCCTTACGAGCTGTCTTCCTCGGTTTGCTTCAACCAATTTATAGTGGCATCTTTCTTAGCCAATAATGCTAAAGGGCTTTCACCATTAAGCATCCTCTTTAAAAGGAGATACTCTTCAAGCCCGAGAACATATGTCGAAACACTGCCTCGACGTTAGAGATCCCCTTCAAAATGGCCACCTCGACAACAAAACCACAACCACTCAAAATTTTATTATCAAAGTATTTAACCACAAGATTCATGGCAACCTCTAAATAGGAGGGTCCACCCTTTGTTTTTTAGGAGGAGGCTCTTGACGAGGCTCGTCATCAAAAAGAGCATTATCACAGGAAGTCTGGTCAAATTCTAGGCTGACTAGCGAAATATCGGTCTACTGAACCATCTTGAGCTAACCAACATTGGCATGAGTAACCACCTCGGTACGACGAAGAGCACCACTAGGTTCCTTGATGGCGATTCCCTTGGAAGCCAAAGGAGTAAGTGAAACTTGGACTTTTCAGTGATAATTTCTTTATGTTTGGTGCTCTTACCCCTTTTCGATCCTTCTGTTTAGCCCTCGCTTGGTCTTGTTGCAAGAGTCTTAAAAGGGTTTCAACAAAGGTCTATCTCTGAGGCTGCAAAATGAAATGATAAAGTACTATTTCTCAAAAGTTTGGCGAATTGGAGTAAAATAATAAAGGAACAAATTCAAAGTGCACACAACCCCTTCTCTATTGCACAAATTCTCAAAAACCACAATGAAAGCCTAAGAATTTGGGTGAAGATGGGAAGGAGCGAAATTAAGAAAGTTCATAATCAACACCTAGAAGTTGGTAAAAGGAAGTCTGACATCTAGATGTTCAAAGAAGGGAAGGCACATCGACAAGAAGTTGGGGTATAAATAACCAACTTCTATCGCGACCGCCTCATCTAAGGGGCATTCAATGTCGTCATTCTGCCCTTATAAATAGATTCTCCTATCATCTCCTGGGTTGCCACATCCCAAAGCACGACGCTTTCATCCCTAGTCAAACTAACATGGCTAACCTAGAATATCCAATATTGCTTGGTTAAAATAGGACTAAGTTTCAACAATCTCCTTATCCACCCAATAGATGTTCAGGTCCGCAGCCTCATAATAATCCTTCGGGCTGGAATTAACATTCCTCGTTGCCTTGCCCATCTCCCTATCAAAAATATCGGAAGATTAGTCAAATGTTGCCGACATTTTAACCCCGACAGTTTGGGCTGGAACCTCGACAGTTTTAGTTAAAGCTCGTCTTTTTCTAACTTTCTGGGCAAACGCAACAAAACCCCCTATCCTGGAAGTGCTACCTAGACCAAACAAGATTTTCATCAAGTTGAGAAATTCCATCTGGGCCTTCGTGTACTTTAGAAGCTCATCAGGCTTATAAAACATCCCCACCAACTTTAAGTGATTTCAACATGTTTCAAGAATCTCAAGGCCTATCTTGATCTCTAACAGAGCAAGCTCCTAAGGATTAATCGTCATTAGACGCTTGTCCCCTCTCCTCAACCTATTTTCACTACCTTAGATGACAAATAAGTCGCCATAGTTGGATTCATCCCTAGAACGGGTCCCCTTGCCCTTTCATAGGAAGTGGCAGAGGCGACCAAAGAATCGATACGGCCTCCAACACCCCTACAACCATCAAAGGGCTTTGTCTTGCCAAGAGATGGAAAAGGTGGGTTGGCCACAGACCTGAACAGTCAGTTGCTAGCAAAATTTGTCAGATGACCGTTGCGGTCACTGCGCCCGAAAGATGGAGCGTTTTGCTTGCACATACCCATCTTCGACAAAACAGAAACAAAGCAACCAAATATGCACAATGCAGCTTCAAAAAAAGTCAAATCTAGTAAAAATGAAAGATAAAGAAGGAGAAGTTACCTTGTGCAGAAAGTTAAAGCCAAACAACTAGTTGAAAGAGAGCAAAAGCATCGCTAGAAAGCACAAAGTGTTCACCAGAAGCAAGTTGCGGGGGAAGAATAGAAGGACACACACAAAACAATAGTAAAAACACAGTAAAGGTAAAAGTGAAAAGGTAATAAGAAGGCTGCAAATTAAAATGGGCTTACGTTTTTACTAGGCCCAAATCCACAAACGGTTACAAGAATTTCGACATTGCTCGAATCTCTTGAAATTCGAAGGGTTTCAAAGTTCAAAGTTTTGAATCATTATGCATTTAATACACCCTTGGTTCTTGCAAAAATGCGACAAAGTTGTCTGAAGAAAACAAAAAGACACACCAGTAGAAAACCTACATGTGTGTATAAAATAAAGTGACACTGACGTAGGCCAAATAATTCAATCCTGGGGTTTGCTTTTAATCCGACATTACTTTTCTCAAGCAATACCAACTTGGGGGCAACTATTTATAGGATAGGGTTATCCAACCTCAAGCTCTTAAGCCGATATTGCTTCTCCTAAGCCATATCGACTTAGGGGCAACTGTTCTGGAGGTCATCTCAACCTCCTAAACTCTAAGCCAATGCTTGCTTCTTCCAAGCAGTACTAGCTTAGGGGCAACTGTTTTGAGGGTTACCCCGGCCCCTAAACCCTTAAGTCGATTCATCCTCGTGACTGACTTAAGGCTACTTCAACAACTTATATCCCAGTCAATATCCTTATCTCGGCTTAATCTATCATCACTACCCCGACACAACTATCCCAACTACGACATGTAACACGCTTAATGTGGCACCCTAACGCACGCTGTCACATGGCATTCCACGTGGCACCTAAGCCATTCTAATGGCTTTTCCCCGAGGCACTTTATATAAAAGGGCTCCATGTACAAGGTATGCATAACTCTCTCATTCTCACTTCCCTCTTACGCTCTTACTGACTTAAGCATCAAAGTCCTTGCAGGTGCCACCATGGAAGAAGTTCACCACCACCATTGGAGCTTATCGGAGCTACTCATCTTCTTCCTCACGCTCTATCTCACAACAAAAAATAGAAAGTATTTCAAAAGTATAATATTTAATATATTAAAAAATTAAAACTATATATTTTATAAATAGTTTTTATTTTTAAAATTATAATAAATACACTAAGAATATGTATTAGTATTTCTTATTGTTAAATTTAATATTTATCATGTTTAATGGAGAATGTTGTAGAATTTTATACAAGTGTATTGACTATTGAATGAGCTAATGAAAGTATTATGATATTTTTGTACAACATGAAAATTTTCTCCTAATTTAATAAAGCTAGATCTTCACTTTTCCCATAGAAGCAATTTTATAAGAAACAAGGAGTGGAAATAATGAGTGAAAACATTCATGAAAAACAATGTTTCCTAAGAATTTTTTTTAAAAAATAATACATGTCAAATATGATAAATTAAGATTCCTAACTTCAAATTATTAAGAAACTAAAAATTTTCTTCCTACCAGAGAAGTTAAATGAGAACAAAAAATCTATGAATTATCAAATACAACATCCTAATTATTTTAGTGTATTCGACCAACCCGACATGATGCATATTTTTGTTTTGAAATATGGTAATGTTAAGACCTATATTCAATTAGTAATTTATTTGTATAGATTTATAAATGTAGGGTAAAGGTAGATCTATGAGTTTTGTTATTATTGAGGCTCCAAATTTCCAGCGCTTCTACCAAATTGTCTTGGCGCTTTAGTTTAATAAGCAGAGAAAAAGTCGCTTCGCAATAAAAAAGTATAAGCACAACTAATCATTCACATTTGTTACGGTGACACTGTTCCCTTGATTTCCCTAGGAAAAATGAAAATCAACGGAAGAACCAAAGAAATTAGCAAGCGAATACGGAGAAAAAGGATAAGACGGAATTTTAGGAGCTTAAAGGGCAAAAAAGGAGAAAGTGTGGCCAGTTCATTGAGCTCTCCAAAATTGGCACTGATAAATAGAAAGTTGATTTGTCCCCGTTACTTTACATGCACACGAATTAATAAAATAAAAATACAAAAAGATATAAAAAGCTGTGGTTATCTTTATGTAAACGGCCCATGTGGATGGTGGGCCATTGAAAACTATAAAACGGACTCCCCAAGGACTTGCCTTTTTATTCTTTAATTACGTACACACCCACAACAATTAAATATTAAACAAATCTGCATTATTGAATCTTCACAAGGGGGAATTTGTTTTTTTGGGACCTAGACCCGAAAAGAGGGAACTTTCCTATATACCCTTTCTTTTCCCACATCACGGACCTTGGACAAACCCCCCCTCCAAAGGCTCCTATTCTTTTTCATTTTTACTGAAAAAATTTATAATCACGAGGTTTCCCACCAAAGGGGGTTGTATATTACAAGGTAAAAAAATGCTGATGAGGTTGAATATTGAATATGTACCAACTTCGAGGGTAGAAGGAATAACCATTAGGATTATTAGGAGCCAAAAGGCGCCCTATGTGGAATGCCTTTTCTTCTCCTTGCATTTGAAGCAGGTGGAGAAGGCGTGGCCGGATACATGTCTTGTGTTGAGCCTTCACGCAATCCTTCTTCTTGCTGTCTTGACGAGACTGATCTCCTTGACATAGCCTCCTTTGCAGTATCCATTGTCAATTCTTCATTCCTACTATCCAAAGCAAAGCATGCATCCCCATTTTTCTTTATTCCTTCAAGCTAATTAAATCATTCAATTCACAATAAAAGTATTAATAATACCATCAAATTAAACCAATAATTAATTAAATGATCGCATTAATTATATGTCACGCCGTGTTCCCAACAATGCTGCTCGATAATTAAAAATAAATACAAACTCGTGCCTTTAACTATTATTTTGATTATGACTAATATAAATTAATTAAAATGTCAATGCGATATTGTTATATAGACATGATGAATATTCAAAAGTAGAGGGAATATAATTATGATGGTGAATGATGGCGATGGGCTTTCAAATGTAGGTGATGATGTATGGGTGGTGGGTGTTATACCCATATGATGAGGATGATTGAGTTGTGAATGATGTGCATGTTGATAATGAAATGAACAATATTGTGCGGGCAGATGAGAGATGGGAAAATAATAATATCTCACCTTACATCCCAAAGAACAGAACCGAAATGGGTCCAAGAGGCTCCTTCCGCAAATCTCACAAATGTGAGCTACTCCTTTTCCAGATTTTGGCTGAGGCCTCACATTCAAGAACAAAACTCGGGCACTGTTGATCACATATGTCTGCACCCCACTTATGTCCAACACCTTCTGAATTTCTGCGACCCTCACTACATCATGATACGAGGATCGTCTTATCTAATCATCAATAACATACAACCTCACGAGTTAAATAGGGAAAATAATATAAAGAAAAATGAAATTACATTTACATCTATAGAATTTGAATTATACATTGTTCTCTCTAACATTATAAAATCAGCCCCATTGTCCAAATGCATTATATATAAATATATAAACCCAGAAAAGGATATATGAGAAATTAAATGCTGATACATGAATAGGCAATCAGGGTCCATTAGCAACAGTACTCCACCCACCTGAATGACCTGATGATCTTTGTGTCTGGAAGAACGGCAATAAAAGCAAAAGGCATCGCCATTACAGTCTAGGCAATACATGTTACACTCGCTCCTAGCGGCGTCCGCGTGAATCGACACACACTGAAGAAGGGTGTGTGTAGAAGTTGATCAAGCCAAGGAGGTACCAGCACTGTGTCCTGCTTAAATCCCATTGTTGGAAAAATGGACATTCTAAAAATCATCAATTCAAAGACATAAATCAAGAAAATCTGAGACTAGCACGCATATGTGAAAACAAATATATATAGCTATATACATATATATATATATATATATGTAAATATAAATATATACCATTGTCGGTAGCTGTGGATGATAATTATTAATAATAATGTGGCTCAATGGGTGAGTGAAGAATGCGGATTCAGCAGAGAATGGTGATGGGATTGATTCAGTTGTTGAAACGATAATTGCGGATTCACAGAGGAAGCTGCTGCAGATGAAAATGGTGAGGGGGAGAAAGAGAATAAACGGCCTTCAACTTAGAATTCAACTACACAACAACGCTAAAGACTATAAGGACAAAGGGTGATTAAACAAATAGGGAATTGGATGGATGAGATGGAAAGCGATGACCGAGGGAAGACCACAGGCGTTGGATGTTTGGAGGTGTGTTTGGCGCTTAAGCTACTTTGGATCTTCTTTGCTTCTCTACGTTGTCACCATACAACTCCAAGGTCGGCTACTTGGCTACGCATAGCCTCAAATACCATTATTTACCCACCCTAGCTGCATTATATTATCCCTTATTCATCCACGATCATGCCCATGTATACTTCTCCACGTGGCATCACACCTAAGGTCCATCATAGATTGGTGGCTCCCACTGCCATGCTATCCCAACGAATCTTATGTTAGTTCTTTTAAAATAAATAAATAAATAATAAATAAATATATATATATATATATATATATATATATATATATGAAATTTGTTAACATACACATATTTATTTTTAATTAAAATACGTTAGCAAGTTGTAACTAATATGTATCTTAAAATATATTTATGATGTAGTTTGCTAATGTATTATAACTAAAAAATAAGTGGATATATGTTAGTAAATGCTTGTAGAATTTGCTGACATACACACACTTGTTTTTAGTTAGAATACATTAGCAAATCCATATATATATATATATGTGTGTGTGTGTGTCCACCTGTTATATTAAATGAGAACAGCTATCTTGAATGAAAGCATTTTTAGTTACTATTTTTCAACAAGAGCGTTTTTAACTACTATTCTTCAACGAGAGCGTTTTTAGCTATCAATCTTTAATGAGAGCGATTTTAGGAATTTTTTAACTTCTTATCTCTTTTAATCTATCATATTCAATATCTTTAAGTTCTAAATTGAATTTCAATATTTTATTAAAATAAATTATCATTAATTAAAAATTAACATTGTATTACAATAATTGTTTATTATAAATTTAAAATATAATGTATATGTTTAAAAATATTTATTTATTACAAACTTTAAGTATAATATAATTTATATATTCAAAAGTATTTATTTATTATAAATTTATGTTATATAAAATAAATATTTATTATGTGTAATACACAAGTAAAAATACTAGTGTGTGTGTATTATTTTGAAGAACAGAGCAAAAGACTCCAAAACATAATAAATAACCCCTATGGAAAGTAACACTAGAAGTGGACTATCTGACCTAGGGATTGTAAAAAAATTCATACACACGGATACTTGTAGGTAAAACTCACTATGGATATTAAATAAATAATCAAATGAATACCTATTTATTAATAGGGCGGGGACGGATACTAAGGTACCCGTGTCTGTAGGCACCCACACTTTAGATTTATTTAAATATCTTTAATTATATATAAAGTAAATTACTTTAATTTATTTTTAGTATAAATATATATTAAAATTATTTATTTTTAGTATATGAGTGTGTTTGGTCCGAATTTTTTTTAGCTTATTTTCTCCTTAAAAGGAGAAGTTAGGCTAAACACATTTCATAAAAAGCTCTTAAAAGAATACGCTACTTATTTTTATAGAACAAAATTTGAAAAAAGGTAGCTTATAATTAAGTTGGTAAGGGCAGCTTTTTTCGACTTATAAAAGCTTATTCATATAGTCTTCTCTTTGAAGTCTAACACGACCAAAAAGACCATCTTTTTTAATTTTTTATTATTTTTCAATTTCAGTGCTTTCTCAGCTTTCCCATTAAATAATACCTTATTTTAATTATGTTTATTTATTGTAAGGTTTTAATTTATTTTTAAATTATTTATTTAGAAAATTAAAAAATATTATTTATTTTTTAACTTTTTAAATATTCTTTACATAAAATAAAAGAAAATTAATAACATGAGTAAATAATATAGTTAATAATTTTTTATATTTTAAAATATTTATAATTTTTATTCTTTAAATTTAATTTAGATGCCATATTTTTTAAAAAATTAATCTAAAGTTAAGTTTTTGAATTTTTAATTACAACAATATATTTATTAAATAATTTTGGATTATTTATTAAATACTTTTTAATATATATTGACATTATTGAATTTTCTTTAAATGAATTATATTTTATCTTCTAAAAATATTATTAAACAATAATATAAAGGTTTTTAAATATTATTTATTTTTAAAATTTTTAAATATTCTTTACATAAAACAAAAGAACATTAATAACATGAGTAAATAATATAGTTAAATAAATTTTTAAAATTTTAAAATTTTTGTAATATTTATTCTATAAATTTAATTTAGATGCCATATTTTTTAAAAGTTTTTAACTTATAGTTAAGTGTTTTGAATTCTTAATTAGAAAAATATTTTTATTGAATACTTTTCAGATTACTTATTAAATATTTTTTAATATATATTGAAGTTATTAAATTTTGTTTAAATAAATTATATTTTATCTTCTAAAAATATTATTAAACAATAATATAAAGGTTTTTAAATATTTTAACTTTTGTAGTTAATATTTAAATTTATTTAATTAATATTATACATAATAAAATAATTGTACATTATCTTTAAAACTAATTTTTTTAATTAAATTAATTTTTTACACTTTTAAAATAAAAAATTTTCAATATATTTATTACATGAAAAAAAAAATGTTACTAAAATTTTTAAATAATATAGTTAAATAAAAATTTTATATTTAAAACTATTTATAATGTTTATTATTTAAATTTAATTTATATTTAAGATCTTTTTTAATTTTAATTTGTAGTTAAGTTATTCATTGTTAATTATAACAATATATTTGTTAGATACTTTTTTAATTATTTGTTAAATACTATTTAATATATATTGACATTATTGAATTGTGTTTAAATAATTTATTTTTTATCTTTAAAAATATTATTGAAAAACAATACAATTTTTTCAAAATATTTTATCTTTTGTAATTAGTATTATATATAATAAAATATTTATAAATTATATTTAAAATTAACTTTTATTAATTAAATAGTTTTAACATTTTTAAAATTAACAATTTGAAATTTATTTATTTTAATACTTTTATGTATTTTCATTATCCTTAAAATAAATTTATGTTGATTAAATTATTTTTACATAATTGTAACTCAAAATTAACTATACATAATTTTTTTGTTATATATATATTATTCTATTAAGTGGGGCAATTAGTTTTAAGTAAATGTAAAATTTTAAATTTTTTTACTAAACAACTTTCAGATTAAAAGGAGCTTTAAATCTATAAAAAAAAAAAAAAATACCAAACGACTTCTACTTTATTTTTAAAGCTCTTATTTTGAGCTTTAAATTAAAAGTAGCTTTTAAGCCAAAAAAAATGGGCCAAACATAACCTAGATATATGTTACAAAAATATTTTTTAGTATAAATATATGTTTCAAAAATATTTAATTTTAGTTTTATTTTATTTTTTACTTTTTGTTTAAAAGTTTATATTTTAACAAATATCCACAAATATCCATAGATACCTACAAACACATATAAAATTTGTGGATACCCATTTAACAAATACCAGTATAAATACGAGCAAGTATGGGAGGATTACTACTCGTACTCGTCCCGCCTCATTGACATCCCTAGTCTGACCAAAGGAGATTGAACACTAAAAGCACCTATGCCTTTCAGCCTCAAAGCATGAAAAGCTATAGACCATACAACTAGGGGAGGCCAACTAAAGTGCTTATGCCTTTTAAGCTCGTCACTCAAGAGTTATGGACTCTTTGATCATAGTAGATGTCAAGAGGTTGCTTGAGAATTCGTCCCTTTGATGACTCGACCATCATTGACCACGATTCAATTGACAATATGCTTGACGTATTGATTGAAAACTTATAGGACCAACATAACCTTTAGGAGTACGAAAGAACCAATTAGTATCATGCAGGAATATGGACCCAAAACGTTGAAGGATCAAAGCCTGTTCGTAGAGATTATAGAACTTCCTAGACATCCTCTGACACTAGACAAAATATGCAACCACTCCCTTGCAAGCATGCATCGAGGTGGCAGAGACGCACCACCTCCCAACATGTCAAAGGGGAGTATAGATGTTGTCAAGTAAGAACATGCAATTGCAGCGCAAAAATGTGCCACCTCCTAACATGTAAGAGATAGTGACAAAAACCATTAGAGGACGTGCAATATAAATAGGGGCAATGCCACCATCATTACACATAAATAGAACTTACTAAGATTTCTTGAGTCTCTCTCTGACTTTAGGACTCCTTAGTGGGTAGAATCCTCTAGTGTGAACAAGAAGCATCCGTCAAAAGACGAAAAACTTAAAAAATAGGAGAAAACCCAAAAATATAATCTACTACATTCAAAAATAACTTGTGCTTGGATAAAGCATCCGCCACTTGGTTGCCTTTGTACAAAACATGAGAATAGATAACATGGGTTCTCGTTGAAACCAGATCTTTAATTTCCTTGACCATGTTAAAATAGGGGTGATTGAGCTCGCACCCTTCTAAGATCAGGCCAATATCTACTCATGAGTCAGTCTCGACAAGGCTATTGAGATAACCTCTTGCAGTTGCACAGAACGCCTCCGCAGGATGCATCACCATTCTTTGCGACTGCCCCATCCACATTTAGCTTCACGAAGGTATGAGGAGATAGGTACCATCTTATGATCTTATCCACTGGTTGGCCAGAACAGTACAACTGGGCTTGTTAAGACCCTCCACAAAGGCCCAGCTAGTAAAGATATGGGGAACTCTTCTTTTGATCTCACAAACGGCACTATTCAGATTCAGAATCCGAATTCTAAAAATTGAAATTATTTTTGTGTTGCCATAGGCAATCCACGGTGACAGTGAACAAAATAGGCCAGTTCGGAGGCATATAGGCCTCTTAAATGAGATTGTTGTATACCCACATCATTGTATTAATTGAAAGGAAACCTTTGAAATACAAAAATCGTTAAGAAGGAGGTCCCAAACCTGCCTTGCCCAGGGACAGTCACAGAGAGAATGAAGACTACTCTCTGAGTCACTATTACATAAGGCACAAATGGGAGAATCCACAACATGCCTCTAGAAACACCTCAAGTTAGTCATTAATAGCTCTTTTACAGTTTTCCACAAGGTGAAACACACTAGTTCCAGACCACGCCAATATTAAATGCGCTTGAAAATGTGAGGAGAAGACCCAATGATGATATGGTAGGCAGATTTGGCAATGAAGGACCCGTCATTGACACCCTTCTAGGCCACTTTATCGTCCTCGTTACGAGGATGGAAGGCACCATGGCGCGAATTCTATTGACCAAATGATCTGGTAATTCGTCAGCAATCCTGGACAAATCCCAAGAGTTTAAGGACGAGTAGCATGGTTCAACAGACGAACCGCTACAGGCACCCAATCGTTAGACTAAAATTTAATCCTATTACCATTATTTATGAAATTTAATCCAATTACCATTATTTATGCGCCAAATAATATTGTCCTAGACTAAAGGCCAAACATGACAGATACCTCTTCACACATTAGAGCCCAGCCTTGTATTTTGGATAGTAGGGATAACGTTTAAGTTGCATTTATATTTAAACCAAATGGTTTGCACCCATGGGTCCTGATGGTTGGCAATTAATTTTCACCCAAGCTTAATTAGTGAGGCCTGATTTGTAGATCTGGAATAAGTGAGGCCACGTGAGTATGATGGGATTAGGCTCAATCTACCTAAATAAAGTCGTGGCACTTCCTGTCGATAGCATCACAAACAGATTTTGGTAACAAAGTTGTTTGCATGATAGTTGGGTAATGCCTATGACATCGAACGAGTGAGGTAACTTTACCAGCAAAAGAAAGTTGTCGAGCCTTCCAAGTGTTCAGCTGCTGATCCATAATAAACTAATAAGTGCTTCTATTACCCCGTTCATGAAGAATGGGCACTCTAAGGTATCTTTTAAAATATTATGAAGTAATGTTTTAGTTAATTTTAGGCTAAATTATACTTTTGGTCCTTCTATAATATTCAATCTGCAATTTTGGTCTCCTAATTTTTAATTCTGCGATCTTAATATCCTAATTTTATAAAATTCACAATTTTGATCTAATCGTTGAATATCAATCTGTTCATCGGTAAAATGGTAACGTTAACCATGACTTGGCAATTAATATTTAATAATATTTTAGCTAAATTGCACTTTTGGTCCGTCTATAATATCTAATCCGCAATTTTGGTTCCCCAATTTTTTAATTATGCAATTTTAGTCTTTCAACGAAATTTATGATTTAGAAAATGATAAAAATAATTGTAGGAAGATTTGAACCCATGATCTTCCCTTTCTCTTTCACCACTTAAACCACTAAACCATTTAGTTTATTTGAATTTTAATAAAAACACTATATTATATATAATAAAAAAAAAGTACTTTTGTTAAAAAATACTTATTTAATGTTAAGTTTACTTTTAAAAATAATAAATAATAAATTTATATGACAAAAATAAATATAATTTTTTTAATAAATAAATTATATAATTTATTATTTAATATATTTTTTCATACAATAAAAATAAACATACAATCATTTTTTTCTTTCATCTCCTTTTTTACCCCATTTTCTTGTCATTTTTTTTTCTAATACATCACTAATTGTTAAAAAGATAATTGTAGCCTAAAATAAATAATATAATATTATCCATGTGGTAGAAAAAATGAGTTAAAAAAGGAGATAAAAGACAAAAGTGATTGTATGTTTATATTTATTGTATGAAAAAATATGTTAAATAATAAATTATATAATTTATTTATTAAAAAAATTACATTTATAGGGGACCAAAAATATAATTTAACCTTAAATTTCTAATTATTTAAATTTACTTTGATATTTTTTATTAAATATATTTATGTATGTATGTAAGTGCATGTTCTCTTATGCTATATTTTTAATAAGATATATTAATAAAAAAATTAATAAGATATATTTTTAATGCGATAGCATTCTAATCTTTGAGTATATTAAAAATCTCTCGGACTCTTTAGAAACGTTGCATTCATATTATGTTTACACTCTTTTTCATTTTATGTGTAAAATGACACATTAATAAAGAAAAAATAACTTAGAGATATTATTTTATAAAGTGGGACTATTAATAAATCTTAAGGAGTTTGTTGAGTGAAACGAGATAGGATCTCAAATTTTACACGTTGTAAATTCGAGTCTTTACTTGTCTCTTTAAGGTAAAATAAATGTATCCTCATATATAAGTGTTCTTTGAGCCAAAAGATTTTCTTTGCCTAAGACTGGAGCTTCATCTCCTTTCCTAATTTTTAACTACAAAATGTGGGACTATTAATCCTCTAATGTGTTCATTTACATTCCACATAATTTTATTTTAATTTTATCCTTTTTCTAGTTTTAGTCATAAAATTTTCAAAATTAATAACCATATTCTCACGCCTCACTTTGAGCTTTTATTTTATTTTTTAAATTTACTCTTATTTAAGTTTTTAAATATAAATTAAAATAATTTAAATTTACTTCCTTTGTACATATATATCTTGTGAAATACTAAAAATAGATAAAATAAAATAAAAAATAAACACATTTTATTTTTATTCACATATATATAATGAGTTTAATAGTCATGCACTGTCAGTGTAAATTTTTTTACACTATCAACCAATTGAAATTTACCGTTGATATGACTTTTAAGGCTATTATTGTAAAAGTCAACAAATTTATCATACATAATGGTTTGTAATTGGATGACAGTGTAAAACTGCTTTACACTTTCAATGTATGAACT
Organism: Spatholobus suberectus; assembly: GCA_004329165.1. Classification (NCBI taxonomy): domain Eukaryota; kingdom Viridiplantae; phylum Streptophyta; class Magnoliopsida; order Fabales; family Fabaceae; genus Spatholobus; species Spatholobus suberectus. Next base: position 14,976,866 of record CM014732.1, on the reverse strand, counting down.
TTTTTCTCATATATAATTACTAGTGACGTAATTTGAACAATGAAAATTTTAATATCATATTTAATAATTTAACATTGTATTTAATGAATATGTTTAAAAAAATGTATAAGAAAAAATATTTTTATTTATAAAATATCGAATGTAATTTTAATAGTAACTAGTGTAATATTGTTGTATCACTTTTTTTGTTTTAATCATATATACGAAAAACATATATTTCTGGAAACAATCTTTATCCTTGTAAGGATAAGGTTCAATACATTTAATCTCTTCAGACCCCATTAAGTAAAAGTCTCATGCACTGAAGAGTCTTTTCCTTTATATGAAAAGCATTGTACATTTAAGGTTATATGATTTGGAAAATAAAGTTTATAGCACTCATATTTACTTATTCATATTTTCATTTATTTATTTATAACTTTAATTACTTTAAATATTCTTTATTAAATTATGATTCTAATAAGTCTAACTTTTTCATTAGTTATACTTGACAATTTACTCATTTGCATTTTTATTATTTTTATTAATATACATGAAAATAAAAAAAATTGTTATTATTATGTAAAGAAAAAGGAAACCCAGTAGGGTTAATTTAGTAGTGGAGGTTTGAGATAATAAACATGAAATCATAAGTTCTAACTTTAGTGCGACTATTGTACGTAAAAAAAATGTAAGGAAAAAGGAGGAAATAAATTATATTTCCTACTCAAATCTCACCCCGCTAGATTGCCCTAGTGGGTCTCAATTTTAACGTTTGTATTAACGGCAAAAAATCTCAAACTTAAATTATATATATATATATATATATATAGAATACGTGTTATTAAAAAATTATCAATTATATTATTTTATCATATTAAAAATAAAAAATAAATATTATATTAAAAATAGATCAGACCTAACTTGCTCAACTTTGAAACATTTTTGGTCTCACCTCTATTTAATTAAAGACTTGAGCAAGTAAGGTCTGATCTATTTTTAATATGATATCTATTTTTATTTTTAATATGATATCTAGTTTTGATGTTAAGTAACTCATGAACACTCAATCTTAATTAATGTATGGAGGATATTAAAATATTTTACATTGACTAGAAATATTATTAAAATACTCCTTATTATAAGATTTAGTATGAGTAAAAGTATTTTTTATAAAATTTATAGATTTTTTTTCTTTGAGTTACTTTCTAGGCTTGAATTACATCCAATTCACTTGACCTGGAATGGTACTACACATGCTAAAATGGTATTACACACATTAGTAAATGTTACTTGGAATAGTCACTTGACCTTTCATTTAACATATAAGCAATGTTAACGAGTGTCATATAATAGTAGAGAGTAAAAACAATGATTTCAAATTTTTGAAGAATTAATATCAAAGAATTTTTTTTTGCTAGATTTAAAATCAAAACTTACTTATTTTACAAGGACTAAAAATATATTTAAGTTAATAAAAAATAATAAATGTAATAAATAATCCTGTCATGTGATGAAAAAAAAAGAGATAATAAAAAAATAAAATGAAAAATGAAATAAAAAATAGATGAATGTTTATAATTTTTCTATTTATTTAGTAAATAATAGTGAGATTCTTTTTTATATTTTGATTATTTTCCTTACTATTAAGATAGGAATCAGTGGTTATATACACTTTTCTTTTTTCGATCATGGATTAATTTATTATTTCTTTTTTAAAAAATTAAGCCCTGCGAGTTAAAACCTTGTTTTCAGGCACTGTACGGTTAATTATATCAATCGAAATGAAGAACCCTTTATGTAGAGTGCGGACAAAATGTCATGTCACGAAGGATTAGATCGAAAGTTTAATTTGGGTTCAATCAATGCATGCAAATAATTATGAATTTGTTTTTTCCAATTTCCATTGATTGTACTTTCTTTTTCTTAACTGTCGTTTAGGTAAACACTTCGTTTGCTAGGTTGGTTGACCAGGGTACGTCATTTTTATAAAGTATTTATAAAATATTACTTAAATAGAGGTATTTAATATTACGTTAGCCTTTTATTTTAAAATGGTTGACGGTAAAAAACGCTAATAAATTAGAATATTTAATATCATGTCAGTTTTTTAATTTTTTTTTAATTTTTAGCTAAAAATGTCACGTGTGATCACGTGATACATCAATGGCAGTAGTGTTTTTAGAAGACGCTATTGTCATTAGAGTATCTCACATGAACAACACATGACATCTATAATTAACACGTGTGCAAAACATGATCACCAATAGCATTTTTAATTTTATTTAAAAAAAAAACTTATGAAACCTGAACTGATTACACGTGCAATGTACAAAACATTATCACCGATAACTTTTTCATTTTTTTTAAACTAGCGAAACTTGAAGTGATTAAATGCGCACAGTGTACCCAAACACTATCACTAATAGCGTTTTCAATTTTATTTTTTTCAAATTGACAAAACCTGAAGTGATTCGATGGGCACAGTGTACAAAACACTATCACCAATAGTGTTTTCATTTTAAATTTTAAAAAAAAATTGTATGTGTGCCCCGAGCCATAGAAGCTAAAGAAAAAAAATACAAAACATTTACCAATCTGGGCATAATTTGCCATGGAAGCTAAAGAAAAAAAAATAACAAAGACACAAGAAAGAAAGTGTATGTGTACCTCGAGCTGATATGTATGCATTAACCATGACCCGTAAAAGGTGATAGCGTTTCATCAGTTTTTAAAAGAAAATGAAAATGAAAATGTTATTGTTGATAATGTTTTATACACTGTACGAGTCCAATCACTTCAGATTTCGTCAGTTTTTTTTTTTTAATTGAAAACGCTATTGATGATAGCATTTTGCACACATGTCAACTATGGATGCCACGTGCTATTCATGGGGGATACCCTAGTAGTAGTAGCATCTTCAAAAAACGCTATTGCCACTGGGGTATCCCATGTGGACAACACGTGGCATTTTTAGCTAAAAATTTAAAATAAATAAATAAAGGTAATGTGGCACTGAATATCTCAATTAGACTAGCATTTTTCACCGTTGACCGCTTTAAAAAATAAAAAACTGATATGGCATTGAATACCGTAGTTTAATTAGCGTTTTCCCCTATTAACCGCCCCACTTTGATATTATATTTCAAAATAGGCCCAAATTGATAAATACTTTATAAAAGTGAACTATATTGGTAAATCAGCCTCGTTTGCTATCTAAAACAAAAAGAAAATAAGAAATTGATAGGTATAATGCACAACAAAAATAAAGTAGAAGAATGAATACACAAATTTAATGTAGTAAGTTCTTAATGGAAAAAAAATATAATGGGTAAAAAAAAATTACTATACCAAAAATTAATATGAGGAAGATATAAAGAGAAGGATTGTAGTAGCAGCATTATCATATTAGTGCATATAAAACTCTAGTTCAAAAGTATAAAAGTTAACTTCACTCGAAAAAAAAGAATAAAGTTTTAAAAAAATATCAATATTTCTTTATCAAATTAGTCATATTGTGAGCTTTTTGGATTAGACTAAAAATTTGGATCACCAACTCTTTTTTTTTTTTTGATAATTTAGGTCACCAACTTTAACAGAAACAAATTAAATAAAATTTAATATTATTTAATTTCATAGAAAAAGGAAAAAATTAAAATTATATTTCTCTTATTTATTTGAATAAAACAGTGAGAGAGAAAATTATAATATAAAAAATACTTTGTCAATAAATAATATCTTTTGGGAGGGATTGATATTAGAAAACTCTTGTTTTTTTTTCTTAATGCATTTTATCACTATTAAGGGGAAGAAAATTTCTCTTATGAATTAAATAAAAACAAATCTCTTTTATCTTCATTTAATTTTTCTTATTTTTTTCTCTTTTTTAGTCATTTTTGTCTTTAATCATATGTGTATTATATAAAACGTTTTTGTCTAAAATTATTGTTAAAAACATTTTTATTAAGAAGGAAGGAGTTTTCATGCACATCATGAAGTATCCTAATGAGAGTATATATGGGCTCTTCTCATCCAAGCTTGCCGAATAACCTATTCAAACTTCTTATGTGTGGCCCAAGCTGCTTGAAATATGAAAGGTCTATCCTAACTAGCAGGGCTAAATAACACCACACCAAATTAGGATAAGGCAATGGTCAAAGTAGACACAACAGAGATTTTGCATATAACTATTTCGGAACGCCACCTCCATGCATGGTCCATAAGTGCTCTTATCTAACCTTTTTGCAATGCTAGCGCCAGATTAATTACAAAACCATGTAAAGTACCTACTGCCTCTATATCCATCAAGTTACACTGGTCAATCATATTACAAAATAAGATATATAATTTATATAATATTTTTATAATATTATTTTTTATCACATCAATTATTTTATTTTATATTTTTCTCACATGATTATAAAAGAATTATACAATTTTATCATTCAAATATGATTTCTCTTATTTAATATAAATGATAGTTTTTCATGAATAAAAATAAAAAGTTTCTATTTTATGTAATTTATGTGAGAGATTTTTTAAAAAGTATGAAAGGTTGTATCATTTCATAAAAGTACATGTCTATTCATGAAAAAAATACAAGTATAAAATGTCGTATCCTTTTGTGAAAGAATGTGTTCTTTCAAGTAAAGATGTGCTTCTTTGAAGAGTCATAGCTCATCACCAAAAGTAATGGGATGTATCTTTCTAAAATGTTGTATCTCTTCACCAAAACGCACGAGATGGTTTATAAATAAAAACAATCTGCATGCAAAAAAACACAATAAAAACACATAAACAATTTGGTTATGTGTATTCAAATTACTTCCTTTCTTCCTTTGTGCACAGAAAGGATTAAGGAAATTATTATTTTGCAAACTATCATTAACTATAAGCTTGGTTATGAGTGTGCAAACAATATCAAAGGACTCCATCATATTCTAAAGGGGATTTGCCATTACACCCTATTACATGCAATTTCTATAAAAATTAATGGGGACAAATTGAACCTAAAAGTTAGTACACACCTTGGAGATTTACGCTTAATTTCTCTTCATTTATTCTTTGTTGCAGAACCATCACCACCAATTGTATTAATAATCTTTTAGATTGACACATTCAAACAACAATGGCTATAATTTTGAATGAGATGACTAATGATATTGTCAAACTTAGGAGGTTTAATGGTGGAAACTTTGTTTGTTGGCAAAAGAAATGCATTTCCTTCTTACTACTTTAAAGGTAGTGTATGTCTTGAACACTCCAAGACCAACAAATAGGGAAGAAAAAACCATTGCTGAAACCTATGAGAAGTGGGACAATGATGACTACATTTGCATGGAACATTTCTAAATGGGATAAGAGACACATTGTTTGATATGTATCAAAATTATGGATCAGCCAAGGAACTTTGGGAAAAACTTGAAGTAATATACATGATGGAAACAAGTAAAAAAAATTCTTGTTAGTCATGTTAACAATTATAAGATGATTGATAGTAGGTTTGTCATGGAACATATGCATGAAATTTAAGATATTCTTAATAACTATAAATAACACAAAATGCATATGGATGAAAGCATAATTGTCTCCTTAATCTTGATAAGCTTCCTCCTTCATGGAAAGACTTTAAAAGAAGTCTAAAACATCAAAAAGATTATATTTCTTTTGAACAATTGGGAAATCACCTTGGTTTGGAAAAAGAGTATTATAAATAAGACAATATTGAGAAACTATCTATTCAAGAAAAAGTGCATGCAATAAAGTAAGGTACATTAGGTAAATCCTTTAAGAAAAGGAAGTGAGATTTTGAAAAATCTAATGAGAACAACAATGAAAATGGTAGCAAGAAAATAAAGAGGAAATGTAGTTGTTACCATTATGGCAAACTAATACACTTTAAAAATGAACATAGGTTACTAAAGAAGAAAAACAAAGAGAATGAATCTAGAATAATAACAAACAACCTTGTTGCGGTCATTTCTTAAATCAACATAATTGAAGATGTTGAATAACAATGGATAAAATCTAGTGCAACCTGCCATGTTTGTAAGAATAAAAATATCTTCAAGACAATCAATGAAGAAGATGGAACTATTTTGTATATAGGAAATGCTTCAATTGTCTAAGTCAAAGACAAAGGGACGTTGGAACTAGAATTCACTTCGAGAAATATATTAGCTCTCACTTATGTATATTATGTACCTGATGTTAGGAAGAATTTAGTTCCTATTCCATTACTTAATAAGTATAGGTTCAAGTATGTATTTGAGAAAGATAAGTTTATCCTTTCCAAAGAGGGGATGTTTGCAGGGAAAGGAAACCTATATGAGAATTGTTCAAACTCAATGTAATTAATAATAATGAGTCTATTTTTGCTTATATTGTTGAGTTTTGTGATTTATGACATATTCGAATGGGACATGTTAGTTTTAAGAAAATAGATATGATAAATTCATGTTTAATTCCTAAAATAAATAAAATTTTAATGAATGTACAACTTATATGCTAACTAAGATGACTAAATTCCCCTTTAATTCATTCATATGTTTGTGATTTGTATGGTTGGCCCACCATAGGTGATAAAAGATACTTCTTGTCTTTCATAGATGATTATACCAGATATTGTTATGTATATTTAATGCATTCAAATGATGAAGTCTTAGATAAATTTAAGATATTTAAATCACAAGTAAGACTTCAACATGAAACTTTTATTAAATGCCTTAGGAGTAATAGAGGAAAAGAGTTCTATAATCTTAGTTAGTTTGAATCTACCGGTATAATTCATCAAACAACTACTCCTTATTCCCCACAATAAAATGGTATAGCTGGAAGTAAAAATAGGATATTAAAAGAAATGGTACATGTCATGTTATCCTATTCTAGTTTAGCAAAATGATATTAGGGATAAGCAATGTTTGACAACATGTCAATTATTAAATAAAGTTCCAAACAAAAGGCAAATGATAACCACGAGCTCTAGAAAAATAGAAAGCCTAATCTCAACTATCTAAAAGTTTAGGGTGGTAAGGCAATTGTAAAGCTTCCTGAAGTAAAAAGAAAAAAATTAGGTGAAAGAAAAATTGAATGTATTTTTTAAGAAGATATATTTAACTCAATGCCAGGACTCAAGGGTAATGTTCATTTTAATGCACATAATCCATAAAACAATGTATTTAATGAAGATGCATTGGAAAGATCAAAACCTAGAAGATGTAAGAGAGCTAAGGAAGAGAAAACTTATGGACCAAACTTTTTCATGTTTCTTGTTGAACGAACAAAAGAGTCTATAAACAATTACAGACCAGTTTGCTATAATACAAAAAGTGATTAAGAAATATTTGAAAAGGTAAAAAAGTTTCAAGATGTTGCTTTCTAGAATAAAGTTATACAAGAGGAAATGGACTGTATAATGGGGAATAAAACATGGAAATTAGTAAACCTCCCACCAAGTTCCAACCCAATAGGTTGTAAATAGACTTTCAAAAAGAAAATAAAGGTAGATAGAACCATTGATAAGTTTAAGGCAATATTAGTTTCTAAAGGGTTTATACAAAAAGAAGCATTTACTATTTTGATACATATGCACCTATAGTAAGAATCAATTCAATTGGAGTGCTTTTGGCACTAGCTTCTATTTATAAGTTTGTCATTCATCAAATAGTTACGAAAACTACATTTCTAAATGGAGAATTAGATGAAAATGTGAATATGACACAACCAGAAGGGTTTGTGGTAAAAGGTCAAGAGGATAAAGTGTGTAAATTGAAAAAGTCACTATATGAGCTAAAGCAAGCTCCTAAGCAATAGCATCAAAAGTTTGATCAAGTTATGCTAGCTAATGAGTTAAATTATGAATCAGACAAATGTGTGTATATAGTAGAGTAAAATCCATAATGGAAAAGGTGACATGACTTTTTTGTAGGTAGATGATATGTTAATATTTGGTACTGATATAGATGAAGTGGAAAACACTTAGTTTTTATTCTAGAAATTTTGATGTAAAAAAAATATAAGAGTAGTTGGTGTGATTCTAGGAATTAGAATAACTAGAGATGGTGATAATATAGGTTTGTCCCAATCATATTATATAGAGAAAATGGCAAAGAAGTTTGATTACTTTGATTGTCAATCAATTTTTACCCCCTTTAACCAAAAAATCAATTTAGTACCAAATAAAGAGAAGAGTAAATTACACTAATACCTCCTGAAATTTTTTAAAATTGCACATAATCTCCCTACTTTTTTAATATTTACAACAACTTGCATAATGTAATGTTTTTTAAACAATTAAGGGGGTTAGTATAATGTATAAAGGATGTCAATGTAATGTTTTTCAAACAATTAAAGGAGTTAGTGTAGGAATAGAAAAAGGAAGGGTATTGTGTGTAATCTAAAAAAAAAACTCAGCAAGTGTTAATGTAATTTACTTTAAGAGAATCCGATGGCCCAACTTGAGTATTAAAAGGCTATTGGATGTTTGGTGTATGCCATGACATGTACTTGACCATACATGGCATATGCTATGGGAAGATTAAGTAAGTATACAGGTAGCCCAAGTAAATACCATTAACATACTGTTTGAAGTATTGAAATACTTGAAAGGAACAATAAACTATAGTTTGAACTATAATAGGTATCCTTTAGTATTGGAAGATTATATAGATGCTAATTAGGTAACTTATATAAAAACCATTCTTCAACAAGTGGGTATGTCTTCATTCTTGATAAAGGTGGTTTATCTTGGGGTTCCAAGAAACCCACTTGCATTGTTGACTATATCATGGCTACAAAATTCATAGCATTGGCTGTAGGTAGCAAAGAGGCAGAATGGCTAAGAAATATGTTGTATGAGATGCCAATTTGGCCAAAGCCAATGATGCCAATATCCATACACTGTGATAATCAATCAACACTATCAAAGGCATATAATTAAGTATATAATGGAAAATCTAGACACATTGGACTTAGACATAACAATGTGAAAGATTTCATTGCAAATAAGAAATATCCACAATATTTATAAGAACAGAAAGAAATCTTGCAAATCTTTTAACGAAAGGATTAACAAGGAATATGGTGTGTAAAACATCATTAGGGATAGGACTCAAGCTCATATCTAATTAATCACTAATGATGGAAACCAAACTCACACTTGAGTAACATTAAGTCTTCAGTACAATGATGAAAGCACATTATTGAAGTGATTACAAGTACTTAACAGTAGATACATTTTAAGGGTTTAAGAGTACTTGGACCATAAGTATATAAGGGTGGAAGGTTAACTATTTGTTCTTAATGGACTTATAAAATGTATGTGCTAAAGTGTTTATTATGGGGTACTTCCAACAAATTATACTTATATGGGAGTGGAGTGGGTCGTTACTTGGAGTTAAGGCTTGACTCTTAAAGCTTTCATGAAAAAGATATAAGACATAAGGCCTTACCAAATGTGTCACTTTAATAATTTGGTCAATGGTACCAAGATTACATATGTAAGTTATGCACGCTTGTTCTAATGAATATTTGGTTCAAAGCTTGTTTACCACTTTATTTGAGATGAGTGAAACCAATGACTTACTAAGTAAAGGTTCAAATTACTAGATACCTTTATCTGAAACCATGCTTTTTTCAAAATAATGGGATTTGAATGTATTTTAAAAATGATGAAGGATTATGAAAGATTTTCAAAAAGTTATGAAAGGTTGTATCCTTTCATAAAAGCATGAGCGTGTTCATAAAAAGGTGCAAGTATGAATAGTTTTATCCTTTCATGAAAATATGTGTTCTTTCATGTAAAGATGTGTTTCTTTAAAGAGTTGTATCTCTTCACCTAAAGTCATGAAATATGTCTATTGAAAGGTTGTATCTCTCTTCACCAAAGGCATGAAATGGTCTATAAATAGAACCAATTTGTATGGATAATAATAATAATAATAATAATAATAATAATATAATAATAATAACAACAACAACAACAACATAGAAACAAATTGATTCTCTACATTCAAATAACTTCCGATTTTCCTTTATGTGTGGAGAAAATTAAGAAAACTATTATTCTGTAAGTTGTTAGTGACGATAAACTTGATTGTACATGTGCAAAATATATCAAGGGACTACATTATATCTTGAAAGGGATTCACTGTTACATTTAATTTCATGTAGAGATTAATAAGGGCAAATCGAACCCAAACATGCTTTATACATGCCATGAAGAATTACACTTTCTTTTTATTTCTTTTTTATTGCATAATCATCACCACTTTTTTTTTAATGTACAATGGTCGTACTGAGATTAAAACCTATGGCCTCATGCATACTATCCCAACCCCATCACTACCCTAGTGAGTTTTTCATCACCACCAATTATACCAACAATTTATGCTTACGTGTATTTTATTTACATACATAATAAAGATGGTTTTTCCAATATTAAAAGACCAAGCTCATATGTCTCATGCTCTACACTAAACTAATATCATCATTCACCATTGCCAAGAGTCCTTAACATCATTTATTTGTCCATTCATTATGATTTTATGTAAAGTCAAAAGTCATTTTTTCAATATTTGTATTTAAATAAATCTGATCGTTTTATATTCATATCAGCATATTCATGCTGAAAAAAAAAGGTTATATGTACCTAAAATTATATTTAATTAATTGAACTTAAATATGGTCATATTTAACTTCCTTGCTCTTTTAATAATATATATACTAACACATTAATCCTCCCGTACGTTGGATTATATATGCCGCCGTAATTAAATGAGATTGTTTTTACTAGAAAATTTTTGTATTATTTTATATATTATTTTTACAAGTTAACACATGTCTTCTTACATTTATATAGGAGATCATACATATAATATTTTTAGAAATAATTAAATAGAAAAAGGCAAGTATGATTATTTAAATAAACAAAATATAAATATAATAATCAACACCAATGTGAAGACATTTTTTTTTTGGTCAGCAATGATCAAGACATAGAGCTGTCAAAGTGAGCCAACCCGCTCACCGGGTTGGCTCACCACGGGTTGGTGCAAAAATGAGCCAACCCAACCCGGCTCACTTTTTTGGTGAGCCAAAAAATGTTCAACCCGGCTCAACCCACCACGGGTTGGTAGGTTATAAGGGTTGACTCACCTAAAATTAAAAAAAATAAAAAATAAAATACATAATTAAAAAAGTATCAAAAAAATACAAAAATTAAATTAAAGTGATAAAAATTTTGATACGATTAATGAAAACCAAAGTATCAATAGGTTTATTATATTGTGTTTCACAATTTATATATATTAATGATTTGGAAAGTCATATTTACATTCTAATTCTATATTTATATATAAAAGATAAATTAATATATTACTGCTTTATTATGATTGGAATAGAATTACATGATTGGTTTTATATATTACTCATTTTAATTATCTACAAAATTAGTATACTAAAGTTATATTAAAAAAAAAAACAAACTTCAACCCGCGAGCCAACCCGACTCACCACGGGTTCAACCCAGGCGAGCCACGAGTCAAATGAGCCGGGTTCAATTTGGCCCACCATTCAGGTGAGCCAAATTTTACCAACCCAACCCAGCTCAAACCCATGGTGAGCCAGGTTGGCTCGCGAGTTGAAACCCATTTTGACAGCTCTATCAAGACAAATCTGTCCAATGGTCTTAAAAGCTTAAGTATAACAAAATACAAAAGGAAAGTATTTTTTTTTTCTTTGGTCCTAAATATGTTTTTGGTCGCTTAAATTTGGGGTAAATTTATTTTTGATTCCCCAAAATTTAAAAGTGACTTTTTAGTCCCTCTAATTTGAAAAAAAATATTTTAGTCTTTCAGGATTACCTACAATATCATTGATAAGGCAGATTGAGTCAGCTGTATGGTATCAGTTGAGTTCGGTGTGATGTTTTCACTGGCAAGAATATTATTAGGTGAGTTTTATATAGTAAATTCACTAACTATATTTGAACAAAAGGAGCAAAACATGCTTTTTTCAAATTACAGGGACTAAAAAGATTACTTTTAAATTTGGGAGACCAAAAATGGATTTACCCCAAATGTGATGGATTAAAAACATATTTAAGTCCTTTTCTTTTATCCAGTCTTTGGATCCTTTCATTTCGGTGTGTATTCAATTCATTCATGTGTCCCTCCCACTAGAAGCCTACTAGGAGCTGCTCCTTGTCCGTACCTTATTTCTTTTGTACCAATGATCACTTTCCACCCCCCTTAGTGCCTAGGATGTTATATGCCCACCAACTTTTACTTGGTTCGTCCTCGAACTAGACTGTACTAGGAGAAAGGCCTTGCTTTGATACCACTTTATAATGTCTAACCTGCTTTTCGGATAAACAACTATTCTCACAAACTAACATAAGACTTTTCAGCGTGTTTTAGTCCTTATTCACACGCTTCCTAAAAACTTATCAGAGGTCAGAGGAAAGTACACTTGGAGGTTGGAACATTAATGCATCATGTACCAAGTAAGTGAAAGAAGGGCGAATTTTGCAGCCATTGTCCGCAAGAGATTTGCATCCAATCCAATTAACAAGTTTCAGAAGTAATTTTAAATGTAAATAAAAGTTAAAATAAAAATGTTATCATTATTAAAGTATAATAAAATTATATATTTGAAATAGAGTTTAATAACTATACACTGTTAGTGTAAAAAGTTTTATATTGTCAACCAATTAAAAATCACCATTAGTGTGACTTTTAAAGTAATTATTGTAAAAGTCAACAAACTTACCATACATGATAATTTGTGATTGGAAGACAGTATAAAACTATTTTATACTATCAGTGCATCACCTATTTTCTCTTTGAAATAAATGCATAATAGAAAATATATACCAAGGAGCAAATTTTATAATAATCATAATAAAGATTTTATTTTATTAAAGATAAAAAATTGTAGAGATAAAACTTTTAAAAGTGAATACAAATGGAATTGTGAAGGTGACATTGTTTTTACTGTATATTAATATTTTAGGCTGCGTAAATTATACATGATAAATATTTATTTTTATATAATTAAAATTTATAATAAATAAATATTTATGAATATAGAAATTATATTATAATTACAATTCATAATAAATAAATATTTTAAATATTTAAATTATATTTTGAATTAATAATAAATAATTTAAACTATGATATAAAGTTACTTTTAGCTATTGATAATTTATTTTAAAATTATTAAAATTTAATTTAGAGATAAAAATAAAAGTGAATAGATTGAAGGGATAGACGGTTAAGAGAATTAGATATACAAATAAAGGAGGATAATTTGGGATGGTTGAGTGAGAGATGGATTTTTTAACTAGTTGTAGAAGTAGTATGTGAAATGCAAAATAAAAAAAAAATATTAAAAATGTCTAATTGTCAATTGAAAAAGTGGAGAGAGTGGGAGTCTTTTTTTATTATTATTCATTTAGAGAGTGAGAATCTCGCTCTCCAAATTGTATATTTTGTAATATAGAAATATATTTCAATAAAATTGAATTTGATAGAATTAATTTTAAATTATTTTAAGTGCTAACAAAAAAAGAAGTTAACAGTTCATTTGAAACTGGCTTTGCCAAAGATGAATGGGCCAAGCTGGGACATTGTTATTGGATCAAATCGGAACAAAGGCCCTCAGCAATAATCAGTCCAAAGCTCCAAAGGGTTCTTATGACTAAAAATTAAAAATCAAGCTATTTTCCTTTCTGAACGAGTTTTGTTCCCACTTTCCTTCTCGCTCCCGTCTCTGAAATTTCGAGGGTTTCTGGTGTTTCTTCGTTTGGCGAATCAGCAATTCGGAACCAGTTAGCAATGTTCAGATTCTGGTAATTCTTCGTTTCTCGCCCAAAACTCCAATTAATTAAATTTTATACACATGCATCTCTCTTTAATCTATTTGATTTCTCGCGATTTGAGGAATTTAATCGCTATCGTGCGTTTGATCACACCAAACTTTCAGCACAAGGATAATAATAATAAACTGAATTTCCGATTGATAGCGGTTAATAGCATATATGAATTTTGGCACGAACGTTGATTATGCGCAGGGGATCACAAGAGCAACAATCGCAGGATGGTTCTTCGCAGTCACAGTCGTGGTATCCGCCGTCGGTGATGAGTTCACCGAGTTCGTCGAGGCCTGTTACACCGACTGCATCTTCTTCTTCTTCTTTGCAGAGGACTTCATCACATGTTCCGCCTTCCGAAGCCGCTGGAGTTATTGCCGTTTTGAAGGACAAGAGGTTTGAGCTTTCATCTCCAGCTCCAACACATCGTTGTTTATTCTCTTTTCGTAATTTTAGTTGTATCTGATTTTGTAAATGGAAAATACGTGGGAGGGGTGGTGTTAGTTGTACAATTAGTACTTTATAATTGCTCTGATGTTGTAAATTGCTCCAGTTTTTCAAATATGCTGATCTTAATTCTGCTCTAAAAATTGCACAGTGTTGATGATTTACGGAAGCTTTTATCTGACAAAGATGCATATCAACAGTTTTTACATTCACTCGATCAGGTCAAGATTCAAACTAATGTAAGTTTCATATCCTTACTCCAAGTTCTTGTGGTTTATTACCTCGGAACTAGCGTATGTTTACTTGCTGTGCTTGCTGCATTTTGTTAGTCTATTTCACCATCTTTGGAGTTGAAAGTTTTTTCCCCGTTATAAAATGTGAAATTATTGATTTCGTTGAAGTGATGAGGCCTTAGGATAGCTAGTAGGTCCCTGGCCCTAGCAGTGTTCACATCCAGCCTAGAGAAATGCCTCTATTTAGATAAGTAGTTTTACAATATCGGTGGTTCTTTTTTTTTTTTTTTTTCCTTCTATAAAATGATTTCATTTTGCTGCTTGTGCAATGAATACTTCGGAGTTTCTTTGCTACTATATACTGTGCTGAGATGGAGTTCAGTTGCATGTAGTATTCCACCTTGATCTTTATTGCCTTTGAGAGTGTGTATTGTCTCATACCTTTGGACATTATGGAAGAAGAGAGGATATGTACTGGGTTTGTTAATATAATCACACATGTTTTCTGGAAGGAGTGTGTTTATAACTTTGTATTTGTTAAACTACTTCCAAAGTTATAACTTGCTAAATTATTATTCATTCTAAAACACAAGTGGGATGGTGCAAATATATTCCCACTTATTTTCTAGGAGTATTTTTTTGCATGTTAAAACTTACGACTTGGATTTGTTAAAATGCTCTCAAAGGTGGAACTTCTTAACATACTCTTTTTAAAAGAATAAGTGGTAGTATATTAGCAACCCCTTGTGTGTGTGTGTGTGTGTGTGTGTGTGTGTGTGTATCAATCAATTGACACAAGGTATCAAACTTTGTAAAATGATACCTTTAATATCATTTTACAAAAGTAAGTTTTATCTTTTGCAAAAAGTTACTAAAGCTATCATTTTACAAAGTTTAACACTTGATGTCAGTTGATCCTATTCCTATACAAATCAAACTTGTGTGTCAACACATGGAATTGTACAATTTTATGTGTTAGAAAGGCTGGAACAATCCTGAACTGGCAATCATGTTCTGGTAGTTTGCGGCAAATGCACGATTATGGTAGGCTTTGTGATTTAGCTAACCCAGGAATTATACAGAAAATAGCATGTTGGAGCTGTCTAAATCCAGATAAATGAAAATCAACCTAAACTCAGAAACTCACCTGACACTGACCCTCTTAATTTTGACACTCCAAGTGCAATTGAAATGATTTTGTGAGATTGTTAGATCTGGAATATGTTGTGAGTCTGGAATTTGTTGAGTCTTGTGACCGAGTGTGATTCTTTCTGCTTTTACCATTGGGTGCATTTGTTCTTGTTACTGGGTGTTTCTGCCATTGCCTGTGCCCCTTTCCCTTTATTCTGTTCTGGGTTCCCCTTGATCTTATTTATGCTCTTGCAATTGGGTGGTGCTACAATTATGTATGCATATAATTTTTATTATTTAATTTAATATATATTTTTTAAAAGTATTGCTAAAAAGATTGGATAAAAACTAAGATATATATATATATATATATTTAATGAAAATGAAAAAAAATAAATGTTAATATTTTTTATGTGACCAATATTCATTTTAATGTGAGGTAAATGACTTATTAAATTCTTAAATTATCTTTTTAATCATTTAAATATGAATATACTAATATATTAGCAATGATTGTTTGTTAAGGCAAAATGTAATCCTGAATAAATTTAAGAAAAATATTTTTTTCACATTTTTTGAAGTGTATATATTTTGAGAGAGAAGAAAAACATACAGGGAGTAAAAAATAATAAATGTAATGGGTAATGTAGTGAAAAGAAAGAAAGAATATTTAAGAAAGATAAAAAGTGGTAGATACTGATCTTGAGAATTTAAAAAATATTAGTGATACAATTAAAAGTGTTAGCTTGTGCCAAATGGCACTGTCAAAATCCACATGGCGAAAGGTCTAGCAAAAATGCCAGCCAAATCCTTGTATATATAATATAGATTAGTACATTGACAATCTGACATGCCAATACACGCATGCAAACACTTAGGGGGTGTTTAGTAGGGGCATTCTTTTAAGTTTTCCATGAATCTTAGGTTGGAAATGTTAAATTCTTATGTTTGGTATAAGAATTTTAAAAATCATTCCCAAGAATCCAACATTCCTAGAAATCCTTTTTTAATTAAGTTTCCCACCAAAACTTCTTCATGGAAGGGGGTGGGAATCCAAGATTCCCATAAATATGTCTCTCATTTCTGCAAAAAATTTTAGACATACCAAATATATTGAAGACATTCCCAAGAAACATGATTCTCAAAAAATATAATTCCTAAGAAACATGATTCCTAGGGTTAAAAGATTCTGTACACCAAACGCTCCCTTAGAGTAATCTTTAATCACACAACTCGTACAGTCACAACTAATGAACTGTGCATAGTTGCACAAGTGGTTCCATCCAAGTATATTGGAAAAAACTTAGTTGCTGTCCTACTGGTCCATACAATTTTTTTTCTGCAGTTGTTTTGCTTTTATTGCTGATGCTGGATTTTGTATCTGCTTGTATTATAAGTTTTTAACTATTAGTTTTTTTGGCTTATTGACTTGATCAGCTGAAAGATGAACTTTGCAAGGAGAATTTACAGCTTGCAGGTTAGTTATTGAATTTATTTTATTTGATATATTGCCATTAGATGGTTGGCCTACAGTTGAAGTGTAGTAGAGCTTCTCAAACTATTGTATTCACTACAGAGGAAAATCTTCAAAAGGAACCTCGTATCATGGAACTTAGGAATCAAGTAAGATTACAATCCTATGATTAGTATGATTTTTTCTTTTTGAATTATTGCTGATTACTGATTTTTTCTCCTTCCTCCTATGGAAACAGTGTAGAATAATTCGGACAACTGAGTTAGCTGCTGCAAAGGAGAAACTACATGAGCTTGAGAAGCAGAAAGAAGAAATGTTGAAGTTGAATTCCCCAGCATCCCTTCTCCAAAGGATTCAAGGTATGACTTGAAATTGTAGTTTGCTGCAATAGTTCTGGTGATCATAATTTTATTACTATTGAGACCAAAGCTAGGTCATAAATATGATAAACTATATAATATTTTTCAGAGTCTGTGAATAAGACAGAAGAGGAATCGGAAAATCTGCACCAGCATCTCCTTGACAGAGAGATTGACCTTGGGGCTTTTTTGCAAAAGTACAAGAAGCTACGTACCACTTACCACAGGAAGACTCTCATACATCTTGCTGCTAAAACATCAACAATATGAGCACGACACATGAAATATTAAGAAAGTAACTCGTTTTGGCAAGTATGTATTTGATTTTTGGTTCATTATTGTCAATAGTTGTCGTTGGTCAAAGATGCTGCCACCAATTAATATAAAAGTTCAGTCGTTGGGATAGAGCCATCTACTATTAATGAGATGGTTAATATATGTACAGCCTCAGATTGTTCATTGTGGTGACATTGTCGAGTGGTTTCATACCACTTGGGATGAGGTATGGACTTGTCTGCAGTTCTTCATTTTTTTTTAATTTTTTTTTTCTGGTTTGTGATCGGCTACCTTCAACATTATTTGTATGAACTCTGAAGTACGTGCTGTAACTTATGAAATCATCATCGCTGATATAGGATTTACTGTTGTGTGTTATGTAAACAAATGCTCTGACTTTCTTTTTTTGGGGGGGGGGGCAACTCAAGTTTTTCAGAACCCAATTTATGTTAACCCTTGAGAACATTTTGCCGGATTTTGCATTTGTGTTGTTATGTAATAGTATATACTTAAGTTGAACTTCTTTTTTGGAAAAAAAAAAAAAAACTAGCGTTAAACAGGTTCAGTGTGATTGAGAAATATGTTTTAGATATAAGAAATGTTCATCATGTATTTGTACGAGGGAACACGACTTGAATTTTTTTACCTGTCATCAAATTTTGGGTTGACATACACTTGCAGAAAATAATAAATGAGAAACAAGAAAAATCATTTATATTGAAACCAGAGAGCATCCCCATTACTTAGTAATAGCCTCCTTGTCCTTGGGAATCATTAGGTTCAGAATCAGAGACATCAGTGTCGGGCTTATCGCACATAGGAGTGGTGTAATAGAAAGGGTTCAGCATGTATTTGATCAAACTACGATAAACTGATGTAGCGTAGTTGAGCTTGACGCCAGACTTTCCACCACCAAAGTCAGTGAGGATGTTGCAAACATTATCTGGAGACGACACCAACCTTACTGAGCATAGCTTTGTATCCAATTCCTTGCCATAAACATACTTTTTCACAGTTATGTCGTACTGCCCCAACTCATCTGTTGTATCACTTGCATAATACACAACCCTGCTTCTCTTGTCCATGCATGTTAGGGACACCTTAACTCCTGGTAGTGCAAGCACAATTAGTTACGAACTGAGGTAAATATGAATATGAATATGCGATGTAGGAAAAGATTACAATGACAATGCTACAATACCTTTCATAGGCTTGCCACCATTAACCCATTCGTTCCAGCCCTGGGTGCAGTCCTGGCACAGCACTTTTCCACCCACATAAATGACTCCCGATTCATCCAAAGCTGAGACTGCTATGTTATTGGTGCAACCCACTAGCATTGAGGCAATAAGGATCATCAAAGGCAAAGCTCCTGCAAATCCCATATCTCTCTCTTTCTCTCTCTCTCTCGATTCACAAGGATATATGGCAGAAAGAAGTGAATATATATAACAAGCAACATGCTTGAATTGTTGACAAACGTGGAAGAGCACTACTATGGGCTCAGGACGTGCAACCCATTATTCTATTTTTTATAATGTAATTAATTAATCATATGAACCAATTATCATATTAATTATGTTGTCGGAACCGAGCAGTGTTTTTCGTAGACAAGCTTTTTACTATTCACCACGTCGAAAAAAAATATTCTTTTTTGCGTAGTTACACCCAAAGAGAGAAAATGGAAACTTTTTGATCCTACAAGGCAGATAGTGTAGTGGAGCTCATGAAGCTGAGAGAAAATGGAAACTTTTTTATCCTGTAAGGCAGATAGCGTGGCGGAGCTCATGGAGGTGAATACCAAATTAAGTCCTAGATATTGCTGTTGTAGTTGGTCGTGAAAATCACGAACCATGAACCCGCAAACTGAATTGATCGCGAAAGAAAATAACTTGAGACATGTGACTTTATCCTGTCTTCAAGAATTTACCCACATGGTGCGTATGTCTCTTACGATTTAACAAGCTCCTCCAAACATTGGTTGGTCATCAAAACTAGCAAGAATTTTTTACGTGAACGCAAAAACTAATAGAAAAGAAGAGAGAGAAAGGCGTTGAAGGAGGGACAGAAAAAAATGGTTGAAAAAATAATAGATTTATGAAAATGTGAAAGTTAAGAGTAGATAAAATAAGGTTTTTAGACAAAGACCAAATAAAAAATAGAAATATAAAATATTTTATTTTCAGATAAAAATAAATTTAAAAATAGTTAATAAAATTAATTAATGAAACTTTTAACTTTTTAAAATATCTAACAAATAATACAACATCGTACTCACACGCTATCGTAGGAGCACTGTCAGCAACTTGAGGCTTAAAGCATGCCACTCGCACAAGTGTGGGTCGATAATTTATTATGGGGTTGTCTAATTTACTCTAAGTCAAAACGAGGTTAAACAACCCATCTAAAATGATTGGTGTAATTTTTTGATGTACTTTAAGATAGTTGGTTACAAGTATTAATTGCACCAATCATTTTAAATAGGAGGTTGTCTAATTTATCCCAAGTAAAAATAAGGTTAAACAATCCAGCAAAGATGATTGGTACAATTTTCTATGATATACCAATCATCTTTAAGTATATAAAAAATTATACCAATAATCTTTAATGAGGTTGTTTAACCTCATTTTTACTTGAAGTAAGTTAGACAACTCCTTTAAATATAGTTGTTTAATCCCATTTTTACTTAGGGTAAGTTAGACAACCCCATTTATTATTTAAAACAAGAGGTTGTCTAACTTACCCCAAGTAAAAATGAGGTTAAACAACCACATCAAAAATTATTGGTACAATTTTTTATACTGTACCAACCATCTTTAAATAAATAAAAATTTTCACCAATCATCTTTGATGAGGTTATTTAACCTCATTTTTACTTGAGGTAAGCTAGACAATCCCTTAAAACAATAATTTATTATTTATTTTACATAAGTTTCTTTATAAAATTTAATGCATAGATGTAGGTAGAAAATTTAGGATTTGGATTGGGTGATTTGTGTTCCCTCAATTTGCACCATTAGATTAATTTGATGATTCAAAATTTGTCATTTGTTTTAAAAGATATTTTTTTAGTTTAATTATTAATTTAGTTTTTATACTTTTCAACCATAAAAAAATCACTAAGTGTGTGGATTAACTGGTATAAAGTTATTCTAATTTAACCAATAGTTTCGAATTTAAGCCTTGAGTATGGAGTTGTGCTAAATATTCATAAGGAAAACTTTACCGCCCATATCGGTCTTATCTAACTCGAGCAGGATTACCTCCAATGAAAGATACTAGTGATCTGTAAAAAAAACAAAGCCAAAATTTTTTGGCGGCTCTTAAACCACTAAAAATTTCTTTCACAATAATTTTTTTTAAAGGTTTAATAACTGTAAGAAATTTTCTAGTAATTTTCACTGCCAAATTTTTTTCTACAACGAATAACAAAATCTAAACAGTACTCGAAACCACTGGTTAATTTGAAATAATTTAATACCAGTTAATCCACACACTCGATGATATTTTTTTAGTTTTAAACTAAAAAAATATAAAAACTAAATTAACAATTAAACTAAAAAAATCTTTTAAAACAAGTGGCAAAATCTAAACCATCAAATTGATCTACTGGTGTAAAACGAGGAAAAGTCACGATGACTTTCCCTCTACAAACATCATTGAATCCAAATCCAAAAATTTATTGAATAAAAAATATATGTACTGATAGTGTAAATATTTTTACATTGTTATCTAATCACAAATCGTCATGCATAATAAATTTGTTAATTTTTATAATTAACTTAAAAATCATATAGAAGATGATTTATGATTGTTTGATAGTATAAAAACAATTTTACATTGATAGTATGCCTATTAAACTCAAATTTATTATATATTTTACATAGGTTTCTTTATATAACTAAAGAATAAATAATACATACAACGACAATGCAAATGTTATTTACACTTAAATTCAATCACAAATTGTGTATAGTAATGTGTTGACTTTTTATAATAAATATCTTAAAAATTATATTAAAGATGATTCCTGATTAAATTAACGGTATAAAAACTTTTTCATTACCAATACAATACATGTCAATTAAATTCATAATTTAATTATATCGTGAATTTAATTTAAATACAATTACAATATAATCCAATTGAAATATATGTTAAGTTTATTAACTATATTGCATGAAAATTAATCTCCCTTACAAAAACACGTAAAGTGAGTGGAGCAGGTTGCATGGACGAAACCGCGAATGCATGCATTATATGTAGCTTGTACCCAAAATAAGGAATTAATTGTTTGCATGGCAAAACAAGTTGATAGCAATATCTATTAATTCCATGGTGAAACGTGCAAGTTGATTCCAATCCAAGTTAAACAAGGACCCCCTCTCCAAGACTCGGAAGAAGAAGAAGAAGAGAGGAGAGGAAAACAACACGAGCAGGTCCCCTCCT
This sequence comes from Spatholobus suberectus, assembly GCA_004329165.1. Classification (NCBI taxonomy): domain Eukaryota; kingdom Viridiplantae; phylum Streptophyta; class Magnoliopsida; order Fabales; family Fabaceae; genus Spatholobus; species Spatholobus suberectus. The sequence continues at coordinate 14,954,645 of CM014732.1, read as the reverse complement.
TTCTCTTCCTGTATATATACACCTATTGTTCCTCCACGTAAACACAAAAATTTCGAACATCATTAATTAACCTAACCAATGAAGCTCCTGGAAAAGGATTTCGCCGTGAACCAAACCGGAACCGCGAAGATCGTGGCCGAAGAACCCGACGACGTGTGGCTCCTCTACAACCTCATCCTCCCCGGCGACGTCGTCTCCGCCGACACCACCCGCAAAGTCCACCTCGAATCCACCACCAAGAACACCGCCTCACGTGTCAAACTCACCCTCCACCTCAAAGTCACGTGCCGCGACTTCCACAAAGACTCCTCCACCCTCCGCCTCCACGGCCGCAACCTCCAACCCAACCAACACGTCGCCGCCGGCTCCTTCCACACCCTAACCCTAGAGCCCAACAAACCCTTCCACCTCCGCAAGAAGCTCTGGCAAGACGACGCCGTCCGGGCCCTAAACGAGAGCACCGAAAACTCCGATTCTTCCCCCGACCTCGCCGTCGTTCTCTTCCACCAACGCCACGCCGAGATCTGCCTCGTCGGACGAGGAGCCGCCACTCGCTGCTCCAAGATCGAACCCTCGGGGAAAACCGCTTCCGTTTCCTCGCCCGCGTTTTTTCGGCAGGTGTTTGCGGCGTTCGCGAAGCACGTGGATTTTAAGGTTGTTAAGGGCGTGGTGATAGCGAGCGAGGAGTTCCGTAGGTTTGTGCTGTCGGAAGCGAGGAGGCTGAGGATGCGGTGGATCGAGGAGAACCAGTCGCGCGTGGTTGTTGTGGAGGGGGATCTGGGGAAGGTATTGGGTGACCGGGCGGTGACGGATTTGGTGAAGGACGGCAGGGTTGGGGTGTTTAGGGAGTTGTGGGAGATGGTGTGCAACAATTCGGATCGCGCGTGTTATGGACCCGAGGAGGTGGAGCGTGCGAGGGAGATGAGGGCCGTTGAGACGCTTTTGATCACCGATGAGCTTTACAGGAATGAAGAGGTTGGGACGAGGCAGAGGTACGAGGGTTTGGTGAAGTCGGTGAAGGAGGGTGGGGGAAAGGCTATGGTGTATTCGTCGTCGCATGTTTCGGCTCCGCAACTGTCGCAGCTCACGGGTGTTGCCGCCATTCTCAGGTTTCCCTTGCCTGATCTCCAACTCGACGACGTGAATGGGTGTTAATTAATTATCGTTACAAACTAGAAACAAGGCGGTACAGAATCTACAGATTAGTTTTCGTTAGTTGTTTGTCAAGTTAATTTAATTCATGTCTTTTTAATTTCGTCAATTGTTAATTGTTAATCTCCGGCTGCAATCAGGGGGAAAGTAAAATGTCGTTGTTGCATGTAATGATTTGGGTTTGTGTATGTAATCACGTGTTCCAATTATTGATTACTTTGTTTCAGAAATTGAGAATGCGAGTTGGAGAAAACTCTCAACAATAATAATAACTTGCCGCTGCCATTACTCTTCTCCCGAGTATTCATAAATTAGGAACACGTGCTGGTATTCTAGTTTTGGGGGGATTAGTTTCATGAGTTCCAGATGTGGAAATACTTTGTTTTCAGAAAAAAAAATATTTTTTAATTTAAATATGAATAACCAAGTCTTCTCCTACGGACTTTTTTCCATTTAAATCAGAACAATCGAATATCGCATAATTCTTGGATCCGACCAACATGCATGCAAACAGATGCCAAATTTAAAACTAGCTATATACATATCCATTATGTTGGAATCAAAGCATGCAAATGGTAATCTAGCTCCCAGAAACAAAAAATAAAAAATAAAAATAATAATAATCTAGATCTTGCTTGGTCTATCATTTAATATTGAAAAATGATTGTTGGACACCGAATAACATATTGGACACTTATGAGAGAAAAAAATAAAAGATAAAAATATAGGTATAATAGGTGATATAATGTAATACAAAAGAGAAATTATTAGACAATCCAAGATACTATGCCAAAAATTATTATAGATAGCACTTATTTTGTCATTAGACAGCGCTTAAAAAGCACTTCTATTTAGACGCTGTAGATTTAAAGAGAATGTTTTTCAAAAGGTGCTGTATATTGACAAGAAGAGAGATAGCGCTCGTTTAAGGAAGCGCTATCTATGTGCTACAACTTAGTGAGCTTTTCCTACAAAAAGTGCTCTCTATGTATTAATTATTTTTTTTTTAATAGTTTAGTTTATTCTCACTTTTTTCCAATATGTTTAACACTTGTTAACAATCCACATAAATAGTACAAAGAGCTAACAGAAACAAATCCACCAAAGCAATCAATATCAAGCACCAAACGTTATATCATTTATGTACTATACTTTAGACTTACTACAATAGGCAAGTAGGTAGCAAAATAAAAAAGGCAGAATATGGACCTAGCATATTATACATACTGAAGCATTAGTTTGCTGCCATTAACTCACCAGCTAAAATTCTGTAAAAGCTATTTACATACATGAACGTAGTCAACATTTTTATAAATCATCCAGCTCCTGCTCTTGAATTCCTTGCCCTTTGTTATGTGAATAAAAGAAAAAAGTTACGAACATTAATATAGTGAAAAATCTCAAACATGAAACTATGCATCTATAAAATAGGAAAGGTCTTGAAGATAGCAAAAAGTATGAAATAAAAAAATAAAGGTACATTCAGCATGCAAATCTTCGTATCTCTATTTCACAATACAGTTTTACCAAACAAAATGAAAAAAACAAACATCTTACATCTTACAAAATAAAATTAAAATTATCATGTTTTCAGACTTGCAAATCTGCATATTAAGTCAACCCAAGGTAGTTGAAGGTGAAAGGCACCCTTTACGTTATTTTTCATACTAAAACTTAGCTTATTTTATTTAAATGTCTCTTTTGGGCTTTCGTACTAAAACTTAGTTTATTTTTCTCAAATAATTGTTTTAATTATTATTATTATTCTTAATCTTTATTTCTTTTATTTAAATGCCCCCTTTTGGCTTATAATAAAAAGGACTTAGGCAAATATATATATATACATATATATATATATATATATGTATGTATGTATATATAAGAAGTTAAATTAAAAAATTAAAATAATAACTAAATGAAAAAAATATAAATTTTCCAAAAGCCAAAATTTAATAAGGTCCACTTATGTACAGGTTATAATTTCCCTATATATATATATATATATATATATATATATATTATTTAATTAAATTCTTATAAAATTAAATTAAATTTTAATTTTTTAAATTGAATTCTTATAAAATACTTTTTTAAATTTAATGATCCGTTTAGTAGTCTTGCTATTTAGCCCATATTTGGATGTGATTGCACTTATCATTGAGCAGAACGTTGTTTTTTTATGAAGAGGAATTTGGGTCATAACAATTTTGTCAAGGGGTCTAGAACAGCTACGACAAAATGATTAGGAGAAAGGATAAAAGGGACGGAAAGATCCTGGAGTATTTGGGGCCCTTGGGCAGGGAGGAAGCAAACCCCTCAAAGTGTCTGCAACCATCTTCATTTGTGTTCTTGTTTTGTTTCTGGTTTTGAGTGATTACAAAGGTCTAACTCTGCCATAAGGAATTAATCTTCATATTTTAACAAAGAAATCTAAGTTTCTATCAGCATTTGTAGTGAATGTTTCTAGTTATAAGCTTCTAATGCAATATTTGTCTAATAGATAAAACATGCTAGATCAACCTTGTTTCATAGTGTATTGATAATCATGCATAATCCACAATTATATATTCTCTCTTGTATTACATTACTCTAATTTCAAGAATCAGATACAATTAACTTAAGAGTATTAGTGACAAGTCATAGCTGAAACATTTTAGGTTAAGAGTGTTAGTGCCCACAAGAACGAGCAACTTTGCAGAGTACTACATGATTACAAAATGGCTAACTCAGAGCAACTATCACAGTATATAAAGCAACTATATAAAGAGAATGGGTAGCACAGAGCAAAGAAAACTGACAGATAAAAAAACAACAATATCACATTATATAAAGCGCACAGAGTCAAATGGTGAAAAAGCATGTAGGATGAATAAAAACACATAATCAAAACTCAAATGGCATGTCAGATGAACTATGCACAAATCATCATCAAACAAATCAACCAGAAGAACAAGATCAAAAATAGAGATCCAGTAGCATTGCATACCTCAGGAAATTGATAGCCAGCTTGAAGTTTCCCCATATTTGGATTGCGAGTGACCCGGTTGTCTTGTGGGCTTCAAAGCAAAAAAGACAAAAAAAATGTTTAATCAACAGACCAACTTGCATGCTCTTTTTCAAGACTATGCCACTTCAGCAGCCCTTCCAACATAACAATCTACTATACAACTAAATATAACCCGAAAATGACTACCAAGAATTTGATTTCATGAACCTATTATCATAATGGAGATGCAACAACAACAAATGGAGATACAAAAGTAATATGCAAAATGAAACAACATTTTGAGTGTGGCATCATACAGTTCAGACTTCCTATGCTCTGGTCATATGGAGGACAACTTAGCTTCAATGTTTTAATTAGAGAAACTAATACAATTAATTCACCCCTATGTAAGGTTCTTTACATTGACAGCATGTGGCTAAAGATATGAATACCAGATTCTAAAAGTTCACATCATATAAGCAATAATCAATTCACATTATAATAAATTCTTTGCAATGTTATTGTTATTGATATGGCAAAGCAAAGCATATGTATATAAATTAACAGACTAGATTTCACTCATTATTAATGCAAATTGTTAGTTAGCACATCCATAACCCATTAGACCAAAGCTCACTCCACAAATCACAAGCCCAGCCTTACTCATAAACACAAAACAAGTCAATGATAAATTGTGTATGAGTCTTAAAATTAAGTTAGGAGAACAGCCTATAGCTGCTTATAAATTATTTGCAAATATAGGTCAATAGAAATCTGCAAAATGTGTTGAGGTATGTATACACACCTGAGGAATGGGTTGCTGGATTACAGATTCCACAGCAACAACCATGGCTTGCACAAAGTCCTCACCTCCAGTTCCTATTGCAGCGAATCCCGAATGATTAGGTATGAGTTCACCTGTGCAACATATTATAATATATAACATAAGTGTTGTGATAAATAATTAAATCCAACATTATCGGCCCCAACCTTAAAGTGTTTAAACCAGTCCAACACAACTCGGTTGCTCAATTTTGGCTCCATTGTTCCTTTAATTTTATAGGGCACTCAAATAAATCAAATACTAATATTTGAAAACATTCTTTCAATTGAATGACATAATTAAATTGCAAATAAGTGGAAAAAATAATAAAAAGGAGAGAGACAGTCAGACGGAAGCTTTATTGTACTAGATGCTAAACTAATCCCAAAATTTCCAAGGTTTCAGCTTGTGACAAATAAACATAAGGAACCCTAAACAAAATTATAAGCACAACAAGAACCAATCAGCAGCGAAATTTGTATTAGGCACAGGCACACTAACCTCCGCTTAAACAAATGGCGAAGGAACCCTAAGCGTTGGCGAAAACTGAGCAGTGGGGGCGAAGGCACAGGCATACTATCCTTCACACTCGTCGAAACCAGAAACGGAGAGTAGAGAGCGCCTTGGTAGAGATGCCAAGGAACCGTAAGGGTCGGTAGAAACTGACGCCAAAAAAGTGCAGAGAGGGAAACAGAGAGTCGACGGTTGACAAGGTGCGCAGGGAAGGAAATGAAGCAGAGAGGGAAACGGAGCAAGGATAGTCAAGACATAGTGCGAGGGGAACGGAGTAAGGGGTGGAGACAAAATGGTAGGGAAAGATCGAGCTGAACAAAATTTTAAGCAGAATACAAAGCGCTTATATGATTAGGCGTTCTCTATTCATTAGAAAATGGATGGCGCGTATCTAAATAAGCGCTCTAAATAGTTTTTTTTTTTAAATTAAAACTAAAATACTTTAGTAGAGCGCTTATTTAAACAAGCGTTATATATTTTATCATACATAGAGAGCACCTGTTTAAATAAGCGTTCTCTATTTAACCCCCGTGCATATTATAAAGCACCGTATATAGTGGTGTTGTATATTTGCATTTTTGGCGTAGTTACCAAGTGTCCATAGTCTCAACTAATGTTATGTCATATAATTAAATTTTTCAATTTACAAAAAAGAATTAATAACACTTGATTTCATATTATGTGAAGGTTAATGGAATAATGGGGACCATGGTGATCCTAGGACCACTTAATAATTTCTCGAAAAAGAAGAAAGAGATAAAGAGAAATTACAAATGTTAATGAGGTATATAAAATAGTGGATGTCCAAATATCATTCTCTTTAATATTATTTCCTTTTTCTTTGTTATGCATGTGATTGTAAGGAGTATCCCAAATCATTTTTTTTATTTAAGAGGAGTCAAACTCAAGTACCAGGAGTTTTACAACAACTCACGTATACTATTCAACTAACTGGGCTAGATCCCTTTGGTGTATCCCAAATCGTTTACCAAGACTAATATCCTTTGAGAAATTTGAAGGCACTCAAAAACAAGTTTGTCCTCTCCCAACTAGGTTTTCGATCCATGTTGGAGTACAAGTATGAATATGAAGTCTCACATTGGATATAGATGAGTATGTTGAGCAGCATATAAGTGACAAAGACCTATAAATCTAATGCTTTAAGGTTTTGGGTTAGATATGGTGTTAAGTTCACTTGTATGGTTTACCCGTAACCCATTGGTGGAGTTCTCTACAGTGTTTTAACCCCCTCGTATTTCTCAACAAATGATATCAGAGCCAATGGTTTGACTAGGTAATCAACTCAGACGAATAGTATTGGAATTAGCAATAGATCTATGTATGAATTTATACATGAAGATCCTTTGTATCGAAAGTCTTCCTAGCAATGTGGAGGTTAAGCGACATGTCCTGTTGATGTGATACGACATTACAAGTATTTAGAGTATATTGATGACAATGGCTAAGCTCTAGAGGCCATAATAGTAGTGCAAAGGGCCATCATTGAGCTTATGGAAAAGGCTTTTGCTTGAAGGATGATGGCAATGCAAGTATCTAGAGCGTATTAGCAACAATGACTAAGTTCTACGAGTTACCATTGAATACTCATGGATGAAAAAAGCTTCCACTTGAGGGGGGGCATACAATGTAAAAGAGACTCACACTTGAGGGGAAGATTGTTGGAATGCAAGTGTGAATATGAAGTTCTACGTTGAATAGAGATGAATATGTTAAGCAACATATAAGTGACAAAAAAAAGCTATCACCACACACAATAATTAAAATTAAAACCCCTAACTCCATGTCTAAGAAATATGAATCTATCACCATTAACACCAAACAACCACTTGTTGGTATTTAATATTATTTCCTGTTGTCTAGAGTTTTACTGCTATACTATTATGAATATAGCAATATATTTTAGGGAATTATTCCAAGTAAGTTGGATGCTTAATATATGGGATACCAATTTCCTAATAATCTAGTTTTTGAGGCTTGTTAAACATAAAGCCAAATTGTTACAAAATAAAGAAGGGAGGGATCAACATGGAAATTTTCGTTATTAGCATTATTCCATAATTTTGTGTAGAGTTAGTCTTTTGAAATCTTCTCAAATCTACCACAAAATTTTAAGGTAGAGGCTTGTTCCTAAAATAACATATAGAGAAAAGAGTTAGATATCAAGAGAAATTAGGCAAAGAAAGGCTTCCTTTAACTTTTGCTTTATATTTGAACTAATTTAATACCTCATCTTGCGCTTATATTAAATTTACAATCTATAAATATTATTAATTATTATAAATTCTTTAATATATTTATCTATTATTTTTTAATTTTGCCAAAATATACATTAGAATATATGTATTTTTGTGTGTGTATGTGCGTGTATATATATATAACCAATATAATATGGTATAGTTAGCAGATAACTATGCTCCTTAAACATGTGGTTAGAAGTTCAATCTCAAATTCGTATGTATGGAATGTTGTCGTATCTGTCCATAATCACGATCTTTGTATCAATTCGAACTCATGATTTGGATTGATCACAAACCATGATTACTCACAAACCTACTGAACATACATATCATGAACAAAATTAAGCCTGAGACGTGTGATCTCACACTATCCTTAAGGACTTATCCGCGTGATGCGCAAGTCCCCTAGGATATAACAGGCTCATCCCAACCATTCCCAAAAATGGTTAAGGCAATAGAACTAGCAAGTCTTCTTAAACTGACCTAGATAGTTACAGAGAAGGGAGGAAGTCAGGATATGGGAGAGAAAACTCTTCCCCAAAACCCTCTAAAATGTAGATATTTATAAAAAAAGATAGAGTTTTTAAAACCACTTAAGACCCAGTCAAAAGATAAGGTTAAACTCAGTCTAAAAGACCAAGTCAACAAAACTAATTTAAAGTAAAATATCTATTTTGATAAGTCACAAAATTAATTTAAAACAATTTCTAAATTAAATTAAATCACAATTTTAACTTTTGAAATATCCACTCAAAATATACAACAATCCCCCACATATTTCAAAAGTTTAAAGAAAATAGTTTTGAGAAAAGATAAGAAATTCCTGGGTTCTCATATAAGATGTAATGTATCGACCTGGTATAGCAAGCTATTGAACCAGACCTTGACTGGTAAGACTTAACACACAGTATAGTTGGTGTAGCAAGCTATTGAACCAAAAACACTTGATGTGTGTTAGCGGTCTACTAACCACATTACACCCCCACAATTCTTGCTATTAACGCTGTTTTGCGCTACTAGGCCATGTGCGCGCTCGGTATTCATGAGTGCTCTAGAGATCTTGCCAGGATCTCATACAAGCGGCCTCACTTGACACTCATATAGGTGATTTCATCAAGTATATGCTGCAAATCATACACCACCCATAAGGGATATGAAAATCATTTAAAAGCTTTATAACCTGTAAAACTTTCTCAATCACATAAAGCTTTACTATAAAGCTTAACCTCTCATTAATGCAGTGTCTAGTACTTTCTCACACCATAGGAAGAGATTAAAATTGAAATCAATTAAATTGATTTTAGTGCTAGCAGAACTAACAAGTGACTTGTTCTTCTCATTGAACCTTCTTCATGGGATCTCCAATCACAAAGGTTGGGTTACCATCACTTGTTTGTTTTCAAGTGGCTTAAGTCTCATTCCCCTCGATGTTTCATAAAATAATATCGTCCTAGGAGTTTAAGTCAGAGGATCGGTCGAATCCATTATTGACTTCATATAAACAAATTTCAATCTTGTGGGCAAGTGCTTTATCACATTATTTCTCAATTTATATTCCAAAGGAATATTTGCTAAGAGGTATTTCAACCACTAAGCCTCATAATCAGCCATCTCCAGAGTAATAAACTCTGACTCAATAATATTTTGTTTGACTGATCTCCCAATGATCACACCACAACTACGTGTAGTGACACAACCACTAGTGGATTGTTCTCGTTTAGATCAAAGATCCAATTAACATCACTATATTTTCAAATATAGTGGAAAATCCACCATGTTGAATACCATAATTTAGGCTATTTCTCAAGCATCTCATGTTATGCAATATTTTATAATATGGAGAACATCACACTTGGCATTATAACCAAGGAAAAAATAAACTCATAACATTGCTAACTGTCCACACAAAAACAGTACCCAATGGTAAGGACGCATAACTCTGCGCAAAGGTCAAATTCAATCAAACTTTCAGAGTTCAATTCTCACCCAATTGCAGTAAAACTTGTGAGCATTGTGCAACCCTATGTGTCTATTTTCCATACATGAAAGCACATTCTCATACAGTTAATATACAGAGAGTAATTACGAAAATACTACAACATATCTCTGCGGTAATCAACCAAACAGCAAGCACATTAAAATGCAATATCACCAATCACTAACCCACTTCACAATTCAATCAAAAGCAGCCACAATCACACTGAAACAGTAACATTCATCAAAATTAGAAAGGGTTTTAATAAACTTTCCTTACATGGGTCGACTGCCATATTCATTATAGCCAACTGTTAAGTCTTTCAAGCTTTTACAACACTCCACTAATTAGGGCGAGTCAAGGGAAATTTCTTAGAATTAATCCCCAACATTCTTTCCTCAAGTTCTCCGTTTTCTATCTCTAGCAAATAACATTAGTTATATAAATTTTATCATATATATCCACAGCCACATCTTACACATATATAACCCCCTCAATGCAAGCCATCAAAACCATTCTCCCAAAACTTTTAACTTAAAGAGTTAGTCTATAAATACTGCAAACAATGCTCTCGGCATTTTCTTCCTCATCCAAACATTTGCAAATCAATCGATTTATTATGCCCAATCTAATTTCAAGATCTACAAAACATACACAATGGCATTAAACGTTATGGCTCGGTGGCAGAGGGCCACTAATTTTAAATTTCAAGTGTAGGGTTCAATCCCCACCATAAGTGCAAGACAAAAAAGGGCCTCATGATAAGAAGTTGTGCTTATTCTAGCTCTCAGCAGTCCAAACTCCAACTCCAACATACATCCAAGCTTCATTAGACCTTAACTCGCAATAAAATTTGTGCCTACATTTTAGCCTCTTTAGCTTGAAGTAATTGGCTGCTTATTACTGCTAATTGCTAAATATAACTTCCAAAGCTTTAATTCAATTGTATATTTAATCGTATTTCATTGAAATAACGAACCTTAATTTCCCAATAATATCAATTAAACCATAGGCCATTGAAAAGCATAGCGAAGTATGTGCAAACCTTTTTAGCATCAATTTGAAACTAGAAGACTTGTCAAGCTTCCCACCAAAAATAGATCCAGTTCTCTGCAACTCCTCCCACTGGGGTCACAAGTTAGCGCTACCTAGCTCGGCAGAGTCAAAAATTTCGAGGCTCCAAAGCCTGGCGACAGTGATTTCAGAGGCACTAATGGGCTCCTGCACGGTGGCGGCATCCTTGAGGAGCTTAAGCTCTGCCTCACCCAGTTCTTGGTCTTCATGTTGCCGCGAATCAGCACGTCATGGACTCGGATAAGGACTACCTCTGATGTCAATCACCCGGACAGGGTTTCCAGTTTCGAACGTTGCTTGTGCAACTGCGACAAAAGGGATTGCTCGTGAAGTTCCTGCAAAACGATGTCATCGTTGGCAACTTCATAGACGTGGTCCAGCGCCTCATTGGACCCTCCTCCGGCGACGAACCGGCTTTCCGATCTGGCGGCGAAGCTAGCATCGATCGAGAAGACGAGCTCGTCGGAGAGGGAGAGGGTTCACGGCGGAGACGACGACATGACATGAGGCGATTCCTCGATGGAGGGTTTTGAGGCCAAGCTTCGATGTTAAACTGGCCGAAAACGGAAAGAGCCGCAGTGGGACTGGGCGTCAGGGAAGGAAGGCGCCACATGATGTAGGAGAGCAGTGGAAAGGTTTAGGATTAGGATCTATAAGTTTGAGACAAAGGGTTTGGGACACAGGGTTTGGGAATTGGGAACATTTTTATGAGAGAAAAAAAATTAAAATAAGTCCTTAAGATTGTTGTCGTATCTATCTATAATCACGATCTTTGTATCAATTCGAACTCATGATTTGGATTGATCACAAACCATGATTACTCACGAACCTATGAACATAAATATCATGAACAAAATTAAGCCTGAGACGTGTGATCTCACACTGTCCTTAAGGACTTATCCGCATGATGCGCAAGTCCCCAGGATATAACAGGCTCATCCCAACCATTCCAAAAAATGGTTGAGGCAATAGAACTAGCAAGCCTTCTTAAACTGACCCAGATAGTTACAGAGAAGGGAGGAAGTCAGGATATGGGAGAGAAAACTCTTCCCCAAAACCCTCTAAAATGTAGATATTTATAAAGAAAAGATAGAGTTTTTAAAACCACCTAAGACCCAGTCAAAAGATAAGGTTAAACTCAGTCTAAAAGACCAAGTCAACAAAACTAATTTAAAGTAAAATATCTATTTTGATAAGTCACGAAATTAATTTAAAACAATTTCTAAATTAAATTAAATCACAATTTTAACTTTTGAAATATCCACTCAAAATATACAACATGGAAGGGGATCTGTTGAGAGATGTTAGTCCCTTAAATGAATCTCTATATCTTGAGAGATTTGTCTCTAACTTTCAGCTGAAGGATACCCTAGACATATAAGGAACATTTCAAATGAGAAACTTTTACGATGAGAAAATGAGAACTTTCAATAATAGGCATTGGATCATAATTAAAACAAATTTATGGGTGAGATTAAAACAATTAATCACATCTTATGAGACAACTATTGTCATTGTCTCCACCATCACCATTGCTACCACTGTCACTTGCCATCACCGTTGCAACCACCACCACCAGTGATGACAGTAGTGGGTGGTGGTAGTGGCGATGACGATGGTGGTGACAGTGGTGGCTATAACGGTGGTGGTAGTGGTAACGGTGGTGGTGGTGGCAACAATGGTAGTGATAGTGAAACAGTGGTGGAGACGATAATAGTGGTGGTCTCATAAGAGGTGTTTAATTGAATTTTAATCTCAATTGTTCATTGTTTTTAATTGTAATCCAATGACTACTATTAATAGTTCTCATTACCCACGGTTGTAACTTGCTAACGTACATTAACTAAAAAATAAGTGTGTACATTAGCAAATGCTTGTAAGGTTTGCTAACATACACGCACTTGTTTTTTAGTTGGAGTATGTTTGCAAGCTATAACTATAATATCTTAAAATACACTTACAATATAATTTACTAAAGTATTCCAACTAAAAAACAAGTGTGTGTAAGTTGGCAAATCCATATATAATTAAAAGGTCAGGATCCGTTGACACCAGATGTCAAAGTTAGTCAAATTACACCTTCAATAACTTTTTGTAAATACAAATTTAACCAATCTAACCGTTAAATTTGATGTTCTTATTAATTAGATTAAGTATACAAAATTTCACACAATTTCAAAATTATTTGGTAGTTCATCGCATTACTTTATTTTAACGTACATAAAAAATTAAAATATACGTAAATATTCAACGTTAAATGACACATCTAGAAAAGTATAAATGATGTGAAATTTGATATACATGATCATAAAGATAATATCACGTAATTTAACGGTTGGATTCGTTAAATTTGCATTCTACAAAAAGTTATTGAAGGTGTAATTTGACTAACTTTGACACCTGGTGTCAACGAATCCTGACCCATATATATATATATATATATATATATATATATATATATATATATATATATATATAATTTTAATTTATATAAATTAGTCTTTTGAAAGATATTAGCTTGCATATTATGTATAGAACTTAAATATATACACAAATTTATAAGAGATGTTAATAATGAAAAGTATTTTAAATTATATTTTGAATTATTTATTTTTCCTATAAAAAGTATATTTCTACCATTAAAGAAGGAAATGAGTAACAATAATTAAAAAGATAGACATATATACATATATTGTTTATATTATCATTCATATACGCGTTGTTAACGTTGATAGATAGATATTCTATAGGAATTTGTCATCCTTATAAGTGTATATTATATATATTTATTAAATTATAAATTGTATATTTGTGTTATGTAATTAGAAAAAATCTTGTAATATTTCTTAATTTGAATATGCTATAAATTTAAATTAAAGTATTACTTTTGTTATCAATTTGAATGTTGAGATCACGAAAATCATACTTGTTATTGTTACCTCAACTAATATAATGATGTATTTTTATGAATTAAAAATGAAAAAAGTCATTTGCATTTCAGTAGAAAGGTTTTTTGAGATACTGCCAAGTGACATTTTCCTATTTTATTTTATACGTGCATGTGCGTGCACACACACATATAATTGATACTACTTCTAGTCCTTTATATTAGAAATAAATGTGTGCAATTTTTTGTCCTAATTATAAGAAATATAGACCTGTTTTAAGGTGCATTAATTCTTAATTTCTTTTTATACCCTTAATTTATTGTAAAGTCTATTAATGAAACACTCACACAATATTCTCCATATGTAAGTGGATGCATTCATTGGCCTATTGACATTATAAGTCACACTCATTGGTAGGAAAATTTATCCTTAGGTTACAAGTAGTGACATTAAATTCAACTACTATTTAAATAAAGTATTCTATGGGTATTTTTAGAATAAAATTTAAATTTATGATATTATTAATTAAAATTTATTATTTTCATTGGTATTAATTAATGAGAAACTAGGATATGCACTAAGAGTATAAAGATTTTTTATACTATCATCCAACCACAAACCACTATGTATGGTAACACTAATGTAAAAACAGCTTTTTACATTAGGGTTTTTAAATCGGTTACGTGAGAACTGATTTAAAAAAAAAACGGTGGCATTTTTGAAATTATTTGAAAATCTTTTAAATCATTTGGCTTTTAACTGATGTAAAATCACTCTTTTAGATCAGTTGTTTGTTTACTTGATTTAAAAAACTATTTTTAGATCAGTTACTTTTCTAACCTATTTAAAAAAGTAACCTAAAATCATATTTGCGAGCTCAAAATCTTTATTTGCGTTTGCATCCGTCGCTCCCAACATTCGCATCCACAGTGCCTTTCGTCACCTTCGCTAGATATATGAATTTGAAATCTTCATTTTCGTCGCATTCATGATTCAAATAAATCACCATTGATCTGCATCGTCATAGCGATCTACATCATCCCACTGGTAATCGACTTCACGTAGCGAAGGCGATGCGCGAGATAACATGGGAGCAACTGTGGCACTCGGTGCTGCCTGTGTGGTGCAACGCGTACTCGATGGTGTGCCTCCACATGGTGTGACAACATAATGGCAATGACGAGTTCAGAAGGCACTTAGGGTTTTGGATTTAGGAATCATCATGGGAAGGATACTCCTCTTGGACTCCGTTGTTGAGAAAGTGTCAAAACAAACGAGGAGGACCATTAGGGTTTTTCATTTGGGGAACTCCGAACATCGACTTGTCGATTGCAAATTGGATATGGCTCTGGTGAGGTCCGCTTCTCTTTCTTTTTTCTTTTTTTCCTTTTATCGTTGTTTTTTAATCAGCATTTACAAAATCTGAATAGTGTAACCTTTAAGGATGAATTGAGATTGATTGTTCATTAATATTGGAATTTGAAGATTGTTTTTTGCGATTATTAAAGAGTTGTACGTGAGTGAGTATGATGATTTATGTTATGGATGCATTTATTTTAACATTTATGTTATAGCTTTTTACACTGTAGGTGCTCCAACTTTTACCTGTGAAGTATCTTCCCTTAAAGCTTATGGCTGATATGGAAAAATTCCTAAAGGATCATTACCTAGCTAGCTCCTTAGTTATTATCAGAGATTATGCAACAATTGAAATTATGGTTATTACATTGGTTGTGTTACAACCGAGTTAAAAACTTTTTTTAAATCAAGTGAAAATCCATTTTAAAAACTCTCCACTTTCAATATCGTCTATATCTAAATTGGTTTTAGAACCGATTTAAAATGTTGTTTTTAATGGATTTAAAAAGTCATTTACACAATAGTGTCATTTACATAGTAGTGTAAGTTTGTTGACTTTAATAATAACTATTTAAAAGTCATACTAAAGATGATTTCTAATTAGTTGACAATATAAAAACTTTTACATTGACGATGTATACCCATTAAACTTTTAACTAATTAATTATTATTTTCTCATATAAATGACCAGAAGTAGTATAATTTTAATACTAATTATATGAATTAGAAAAAAAAAGATGTAATTATATTTGTAATAATTAACTTCGTGATTTAAAATTTTGTTTTTATTAAACAATGATGATGATGATAAAAACAATATGAATAATAAAAAAAAAAAAAGAGGAAGAGAATATCAATGAAATAGATGATCAGTAATCAATTAAATTTGTAGGCACTTTACTAAAAAAAAAAACTAATAATGAGTTGACATCTTTATCTTTTTCTTGATTTACTTGTGCCAATTAATAATTTTCTCTTTCACATTTTTTTATGTTTTCTATTTTTTGGCGTGAAAGATTAAAAAAAACTAGTTTGACTTCAAGAATTTTTGTGCAATATTGCTCTGAGTCAATGTCGAGTTCTTTAGGGTGTTTTTGGTAGGAAAGAAAGAAATTGGTGAAAAATAGGGTAAATGGAAATAGAGAAGAGAAAAATAGGTAAATGTAAATAAGTGAGAAACAGGTAAAAATAGAGGTGTTTGGTTTGAAAGAAATGGAGAAGAGAGAAATAAGAAAAAGAATAATAAATTATTATAAAAATTGATTGTGCGTCGAAATAAATGATTATCGTGGCTTGATAATTGATTATTAAGCGCTAAAAGTCTATTTTTTTATATTTCTGACAGTTTTTCAACCATAAAAACGCAAAAAATGTCACAAAATAACATTTTCTGGTGGTTTTTAACTACAAAAAAAAATGTAAACATAGCTCCACTCTTTACTCTATTTTAGTGCATCCCAGCGAAAAAATTACACTGAGTGGGTCCCATCACTTTTTATTTGTTTCCTCACAAATTCATCTCTACTAAACAACCAAACTTGTTTCCATTCTCCTATTTCCATCCTCTCCTCTCCATTTCCACACAAAATCATCTCTACCAAACACACTAGTCTCTACCCACAAGTCTCTAAGTTAAACTCAATGTTGACGATGGATTCCTACCCACAACAACATAGAGGTGGGTGGAGTGCTTCGTGATACAACATGTCATTGGCTATTTGGTTTCTCATAACGGTTGGGATTTGCTGGCCAAGCTACTAGTGATCAAAACAAGGTTGCATTATTTTGGACATTAGGATATCATTTTTTAGTTTGCAAAGTTGACTATATGAAAGTTGCCACATTTTTGAACAAATGGAGTGTAGATCGCATATGTATGCATGCTTAAAAGGAGGTTATATATGTTGTTAGCATTTCACATCATAATTAGTATAGGTTTAATATAGGTTTGCATGCATTTTGTGTTAATTAGGATTAATTGCATCTTTATTTTCTTTAATTGTTATCACTTAGGACCTTTAAGGTTTTGTTTGTGCTTTTGTTCTCAAGGAGGCTTGCTCCTAGTGAAAATTGCTCTTAAACATGAAGATTAGTAACTTGGAATGATGTTGAGTCATGAGAAAGGCTTTGGGAAGCTTATTGGACCTCGGAAAAGGCATAATGAAATACCACAAGTCTAGAAATGTGGAGAAAAGTAAGAAAAATTGGAAGACACATCAATCAGAGGGCGTTATGCCTGGGCGTGGCAAGCACCAAGAAGCCCAAAATTGGCTACTAGAGAGCGCCACAGCCAAGGTGTGGGAAGCGACAGGACTCAGTACTCACGAGCATGGCATGACACCAGTATTTTTATTTTGAAATTTTTTTGTTTTTATTGAGTTGGGCTTAAGCCTTTTTGAGGCCCTAAATATAAATAGACCTTTTAAGGTTAGGAAAAAAGGACCAAAACCTATGAGGGGGCAACGACTTAGGATTGAGGCAATCCTCTTCTTCTTCTCCTTCTTCCTCTAGGTTTGAATGTTCTTTATTCTGTAATTCACTTTCTTGAGGATTATGTCTACATAGTTCTTCTTTTTCTAGGATTGGGACCTAGCCCTTGATGACTACTAATGTTTAATTGATTTATTTTGATGTTCCTTTGGTATCTCCTCTTGATTTCTCCTGTATTGAATTTCTTTATGCAAAACATTTTTCTTACATTTTCCATAATCATAGATTCTTGGGGAAGAACCAAAAGGTGAACCTAGGTGTCAGCAGGAACTTAGGTTTAAACCATGAAAGTAGGTTGTGAAGAAGCAAGAAGAAGAATTGTTCTTGCCCTCAAGGAGTATCACTTGAATTTTGATGATTTATCCTCTTGATAAGTGTAAAGTTGTATTATGTGTTTATATGTATATGTGTGGTTGTGTGTCATGCATGATTGATCTTTATCTTTGATGATTTGATGGTGATAAGATCTAAATCTAAAACTTAATGGATTAGCAAGTGATAACATGTTTTCATAAACTTAAAATTGAATCCAAGATGAAATAGATGTTTAAAATATGATTTTGATTTGATAAAAAATGATAGCTTTATGATTAAGTCCTTAAATGATTCAATCTTGTGTTTGAAACAATCTAATTTGTTATTTTGGTTAGGTAATTAGTTAATTTCATTATTGTTTATATTAGAAAGCTGATTTGAATCTAAAATAACCTGTTACGCGATTATGTAATTAGTTGTTTTTTAATATACTAAAATAAGGCTATGCGCCAATAACTGATTATGTAGTGATGTAATTAGTTATTTTAAGTAACCTGGAAAAGAAGTCATACGCAAATAACTAGTTACGAAGGGAAATAACTAGTTATTTTTGTTCTAAGCTCATTTTCCAGATTTGCGAAGAACAAAATAATTGATTATGAGACCGGATAATTAGTTATTTTAGTTTTCTCTCTATAAATTATGAACCTCTTTGCTCTTTTTCACATGACTTTTAATCCCTAAACTTTTGTGAGAGTTTTTCAAGAGAAAAACACATATTGTTCATTATTATTACAACAAGCTTTTCATCAAATCAAGAGCTCACACATGGATCATCTTTATTGATAAAGAGAAGTCATCTTTTGGGCAATTTATTTTATGTTTCATTGTTTACATTCATTACGAACTGAGGTGATATCTAACCCTTATTTTTGTATAATTTTTGTTCTTGAGGAGGTTTTTCTCAAGGTTTCTCTTGTGGTAAGGTTCCACAAGAATTGGTTCAAGTTTTCTTGATAAAATTTCAAGAAACTTGGTTTTGGGTTGTGTTTGTGTGTAATTCTTTTGTTTGTATAGTGTGCTTGTAAACAAATTGAATTACATAGTGATAATACTAATAGGTTTGATTGGAAACTAGATGTAAATCACAATAATGGTGATCAAACTAGTATAAATCTTGTGTGTTCCTCTCTTTTCTCTATCCTTCCTCACATATATTGAATCTTGATCACTTTATCAATAACATATCAATTCATGATAATCTTGTTCATGTTTGCATAGTAAAGACAAGTTAATTGTTCTAATTCTACAACATCTATATCATCAAATCAAATTGATTCAAGGTTTTTCAAAAATTTAGTATTTCATCATTGAAAAGGCTTTGGGATTTTTGAAAATTTGTATAGATCTAATTCACACCCTGCTGTCTTGGATCTAGCCCTTTTATTCAACAGGTTGAAACCTTCGAGGAATAATTGAATTACTAGAGAACTAAAAGGGTCTAATTGAACATAGTTACCACAAAAGTGTGGGTCAATTTAATTGGATACATCTCCATGTATTAAAAGGGAACAAAGGTTACATTAGGTTAATTCACCTTCAAAGAGAACCAATTAGGGTACTTAGGTGAGGAAATTTATTCATTGAAAAACCATTGAGTGAACCCCTAATCCTGGAAATATTCTTATCATTTGTTTTCCCCCATCTTGAAATTCTTACATTCTTGTTCTTTATTTTTAACTTTGATTTTATTCGCAACATTCTTTTTCTTAATCAAATAAATCTTTCTTGTTTTGTCTTTTCTAATCACGATAAATTGGTAAGCATAAATCAAAATCCCTACAGATTTAATATTTTATTACTTGATGACAACCGTACACTTGCAGTTTTCCCCTATCAGTCATAAGAGATCTCATGCAAAAGGATTGACAACTTTCGATCACTCCCATCCCTCGTGACGCAAATAAGATTGTAGACATTTTGGTTGGATGCACAGAATGCCTTGTTATCTCACTAGTAGTTAGACTCACCTAAGGGATAAATTATGAGGTGGTTCGGGACTATTATGGTCCCTACTAATTTTTACATGATACATAGTTTAGTATCATTAATTCGTTCTTGTACATTGAAAAACTTGAATACATATCATATAGAGAATGGTTGAAATCATGAACACATAATGATTCTGAACTACCAATAATTCCTCTTGACAAGGTTTTAGAAGCATTAAGGATGCAATCTACTAGCTTTGTTGTAGTTATCGTTTTGTTATTTTCGTGCTATACCCAAAAAAAATGGGAAATTTTTACAAATATTTAAATTTAATTAAAATTAAGATAATGATTGATTCAATAATCAACTGATTAATTATATATTTGAAAAGACAATGGTTGATCTATTAATAATAATTACGATTCTCTGTGAGGGGATTGTAAGTTTTTTTTTAATTTTTAAATATAAATTTCAAAATAAAACATATTTGGTAGTGTTAAAAACACTCACACTATCATTGTATTCTAATTAAATCTAGATAGATGATAAAAAATGGATATGGAGCCTGGATGTGTTACATGTGAAATTTCCCGTATACTTTTCAGAAGGTATATTTAGTCACTGGTTGATAATTGTATTTTTTAACTTTGTTTTTTGGTCTAATTTTTTATTACATTTTTATTTATCTAATTTAAATATAAAAGATTCAACAAAATTATTAAAGTAATCAAAAATTTTAAATAATCAATTTTTAACCGCTGAATTAGTAAAAAACATAAAATATTTATATTTATAAATAATTAGAATTCTTAGACGAAAATACTTGTAAAAAATAAAATGTAATGTGTTAAGAATTTTCGTAAATATTTAATAGAAGAAATTTTAGTTAACTAAGCAATCAATTAATTTACATAATTTAATTTATTAATTTAAGTCAAAAAAATAATTAATATGATGATTATAATAACATATATGAAAATTTTAATTTATTAATTTAAGTCAAGAAATTGAGACTCACACAATTATATACCATGACTCTAGACGATAATGGGAGGGATTTAAAATTAAGTAAGTGATTAGGTACGCATTTGAAAATTGATTTCATAAAATTGATTTTGAATTGAAGAGATTTATATTTAAATATTTTTATTATAAAAGTAAATTAATAATAAAATTTAGTATAAGATTTTTTATACAACACAAAAATTATATAAAATTACTTCAATTCAAAATTAATTTTAAACTTAAAATCAATTTCTTAGCATAAAACTAAACATATCAACATTTATTTAAAGACAAATGTTATTTGTACAATAATTTATACTTCGTTATATGAATAACACAATTTTTATTTAAAATTATATAATTTAAGGAGTTTGTCGAGTGAAGTAAGACAAAGTTTCGCATCTAACAAGTAGATTTGAAACCCCACCCGTCTCCTTGAAATGAGATAAATGTAAGTGTTTTTATAAACATTCTTTAAGCCCAATTTTTTTTTTGTTGTAGACTAGAGCATCATTCCCTCCTCATAAAATTTTTATTACAAAAAAAATTATATTAACTAACGTTAATTTAGGGCCCGTTTGGGGTGGTTTTTGGTTGTGAGTTTTGAAATTTTAAAAACTACAACCAGTTTTTAGTTTTTCAAAATTAGTTTTAGTTTTTTTTTTCTAATTTTTGGTTTCAAAATAAACTCACTTTGAAATTTCTTATTCTGTTAAAATTAGTTTAAGAATATGTTTGTGTAGTGACGACAGTGGTAGTGGTGACGACTATAATGATGGTGATGGTGGTGGTAATGCTGACGGTGATGGTTGTGGCGATGCCAATACTGGTGGTTGTGGCGGTACCAAGTGGTGATCGTGGCGATGTCAGTGATGATGGTGGTGGCAAAGTTAGTGGCCGTGGTGATATTGCCTATGGTGGTGGCAACAGCGCTAGTGCTTATGATCGTGGTGGTGGTGGTGGCAGTGACGATGGTAGTAATGATGAAACTTGTGGTAGTGGAGGCAATGCTGGTGGTAATGGTAGTTGTGGCAATAGTGATGAGTGGTAGTTGTGGCAATGGTGATGGTGGTGGCGATGCCAGTGGTCGTGGTAGTTGTAGCAGCAATGATGATGATGGTGGTGCCGGTGGTAGCAGTGGTGGTGGTAGTGACGGTGGCTACAGAGATGGCGGTAGCAATAGTGGTGGCAGTGACAGTGGTGGAGACAATGGTGGTGGTTGTGGTGGCAAGAAAGACTATTGTCAAATATAATGATGTGTATTTATTTTTAAAAACCAAAAACTAAATTCACAAATAATTTTTTCTTGGTTTTGAAAATAAATGTAAAAGTGTTTTGAAATTGAGTTAAAAACCATTTCAGCTCCATTTTAGCCAAACGCGTTTTGTTTCAAAAATTACATTTGAAAAACCAAAAACCAAAAACGTGCCAACCACCCAAACACGGGCCTTAAATAATCTAAGTTAAATCTAAACGAAGACAAAATAATAACAGTAGTTATATTTCTTGTTTTGTGGTCCTGGTGAGGGGTCTTGCTCGATTCTCTCGGGGTCAAGGTCATTGGTCAGCACGTGCTTGTCATTCTCATAACTACGAGTCTATGACCTTGGTCCAGTCAAGGAAGGCGGGCTCGTCCATTTAAATTAAATTATTTTAAAAATATTATAATTTTGGTATTATTCATATAATAACATTTTTTTATTCTTTTTTATTTGTCTCTTTTAAAAATATTGGTTAAGAAATATAATTAATATTAAAATTATTTTTAAGCTTCTTAATATGATTTTTATTATCAATTCTTTCTCATTTGTGTTAAATGTGTAAAATATTTAAGAATTAAATAAAAAATAAAGACATAATTAAAAATATAATACTTAATATTTTCTTAAAATTATGAGAAGATATATAAATAAAAATAAATTTTATTTTAAAATAGACATGTAAAAGAAAAAAATAATAATTTCTTTTTAATAAAAACTTGAGTTTAATTTTCATATATTGTGAGTGTAAATATTTTTACACTATTAACTAATTAGAAATTATTTTAAACATGATTTTTAAAGTAATTATTATAAAAAATCAATGATCTTACCATACATGCTAATTTATAATTTAGTAAACATATGTTTTTTTTACATTTTCATTACTTTCTAATTAAATTATTAAAACTTTTCTTATCATCCACAAAGACAATAAATAATACCATAACTTAATCGAGTATTAATATTTATATAATAATTTTTACAATAATTTCTACATTTTTTTATTTATATTTCTTTCTTTTTTTTATCTCTTTGTCTTGTATAACAATTATTATAAAATATTTTGTACGAATATTTACCAATTTTTCTATGTTCCATCCTTCCATTTTTTATATTGAGAATTCTCAAATTCCATACATCTATTCTATATGTATGTTTTAAAAAAAAAAAAGTGCTAGTAATACATTTTTTTAACACACTTTTTTTAATGTATTTTTTATTATTAGTTAAAATTTATTTGAAACTATAGAATTATAAATTAGACTCATTAAATAAGAACCAATCCACAAAATTTTATAATTTTTAATAAATTTTAATCAATAATAAAAAAATATGAAAAAGCTTTAATTAATCTTTTGATTCTTATACTTGTGTCAACTTTTTGTTTTAATCTTTAAACCTAAAAATTGTACATTTTAGTCCCTATACGGACAGTTTTTTTATATATATATATATTTTAGTCCTGTTGTTAGTTTTCTGGCAATGTAAAATTGCCACAAAATGAAGGCACAAATACAACCCCGTCCATTTCAAAACTTTGGTTGTTTCGGTTTTTACACATAGATTAAAAAATATTTAATTTATACAAAATTAGACTAAAATACCATCATTTATTGTTTTACAATTTTTTATGCTATATTCAACTACTTCATTTTCAATGCAATTTATAGTTAGAAATGGCATTAATGTTCCACTACAAATACCTTATAAAAATCAAAGTTATTAATGCTTCACTAAAATATAGTCTTAATTACTCAACTACATACAAGAGTATAATTGAAAAAAATTACACAATTACATATTAGAATTATAAAACAACCAAAGTTTTGAAACAAAAATAAAAAGCTAAAACAACCAAAGTTTTGAAATAAAAGAGTAAAACATAAAAAAATTGTTCGTATAGCAATTAAAATATAAAATTTTAGATATAGAAACTAAAACGAAAAGTCAAAGCAAATATAGAAAAAAAAATTAATTAAACCTATTTAAAAAAGTGTATTAATAAGTATGTTGATAACATTTCTAATTTCATAAACGGTACAATAATACAATTAGTTAACCGTGTGTTTGTTTAAAATAGAAATTGATGAAGACAACAAAATGCATTTCTCAATTCACGTTTTATGGGAGCAAAAAATTGCTCTTTTGGTAAAAGTAATAAAACGAAATGCCTGGGTCTTTGAGAGCAAATGGAAAACAAATATTAAATAGAAGGGAAAATATCAAAGTTTCACCCCATTTCATTTGGCTATGGATTGGGGTAAATGTAACATACAAATAGGAAGGGGGGGGGGGGGGGAAAGGAAAAAAGGAAAAAAAATTAAAATGAGATGTACCCGAATAAAAACACCAGACCGTCCAACGCATTCAGCAAATGCAATGCAACATGGGGCAGCGGCAGTGGCACAGTCTTGCCTTCGCAGTGCGGAACAACGGGGACGCACTTTATTGGGTACTGTTCCCGTTGAAATTTAATGAAAGAGAAAATGTAAAACGAAAGAAACGTAAATAGGGAAAAATATTTATTACCATATCTGCTGTTTCAATCTTATAATCATTTAAGTGTAATATTTAAACCAAAAAACCCTGTACATGGACCAAATAAAAAAAAAAGAAAAGTCACAGTACCAACTTACTTGGTTAGTAGAATGGAGTTATTGGTTCTATAATGCCGCCAATCTATTAAATTTGTGTTTCCCACGTCTCTTTCTATCTTTTCGGCTTTTCCTATATTGGTAATTGGTATGCTCCACAGACAAATTGCAAATTTCAATCGAAGTTTGCGCAAGGTATCCATAATCAACTTTGCTAAAAGAAATTATGGAAGCCACCAAACAAGTAGATACAGTTACATTGTGCCTATGATCAATCACATTAAGATTGATAAATGAGCTGTGAAACAATGATTTGGTTAAAGATCAAACTGCGCTGCCTCAACGATGAACCAAAAAGAGCAGGGTTAAACGGTCTCTTTCATGTGGAAGTGGGGATCCCGACATGTCCCACTCACGAAGAAAAGTACATGCATAAGAAAAAATGACAAAAAATATAAAGTTTTATACGACAGAACTCAGATCAATTATTTTACTTTCTTATCATTAATAGCCTGTTTGGTTTGGTGGTTCGGTGGTGGAGACGTGATTTTTCACGTCAACAAAGCAAATAGTTTAAGCTTTCACGTTTTTGAAGAGAATTGACGTAATTTTTCGGATTGAAACATGCATCCAAACACGTAGTAAATTTCCAACTAAATAAGTCATTTTTTACAACATTAAATAGTTTTTATTCAATAAGTGTTACAGATTTTTAAATAATGTTTAAATGCGTATAAGAATGAGTAACCCACTAGGGTCGGCCTCATGGTGGAAGATTGGAATATTATATACGAGTTTTAATTTCAATTCTTGTAATTTTTTTTAATTTTTAGATTTAAATATGTTTTTAGTCTCTACAAAACGGGTAAGTTTTGATTTTGGTCATTGTAAAAAAATTTCTTTGATGTTTCTTCCTAAAAATATATAAAATTATTGATTTTGGTCCCTATTGTCGTATAACATTTATTAACTGCTTAAATGTTTAACAAAAGGTTAAGTAACCATCCTAACCTACATTCACTAATGTTTGTAGTATTATGTCAACATGTGACATCTCTAAAATGTTTTCTAGATTCCTAAAATAAATGTTATTTATTTATTTTAAAATTAATGTTAGGTACCAAAAATAGTGATTTTAGATTTTTGAAAAAAAATCAAAAAAATATTTTATTGGGATTAAAACCAAAATTCATTCATTTTATAAGGACCAAAAATAATGATTTAAATTATTAGAGGGATGAAGAACCAAGAAATTTTTTTATGAGAACCAAAATCAGAACTCGCTCATTTTATAGGACTAAAAACATATTTAAGTCTAATTTTTATCACTCCAAAATCTAAAATTGTTATTTTTGGTTTAGTAAAATGAGTAAATTTTGATTTTAGTCTTTGGAAGAATTTTTTTTTCCAAATTTTATTCTTAAAAAATTTGAAATCACTTTTTTTTATTCCTAATCTTTATTGGTAAATAAATAACATTTATTTTAAGAATTTAAATTTAGAAGTGTCATATATTAACATAATATCACAAATAGTAATGGGTACCACCTGAATAGTTATCTGATCTTGTCAAACGCACAA
Source organism: Spatholobus suberectus (assembly GCA_004329165.1). NCBI lineage: Eukaryota > Viridiplantae > Streptophyta > Magnoliopsida > Fabales > Fabaceae > Spatholobus > Spatholobus suberectus. The sequence continues at coordinate 14,928,438 of CM014732.1, read as the reverse complement.
TATTACATAATAATAAAAATCAAAAACAATAACTTCAAAATTTATTAGAAATAAATCCGAAGAAAAATTTTACAAAGCCGAAAACCAAAACTCACTCACTTAGGGCCCGTTTGGGGTAGTTGTGAGTTTTTGGTTTTTGGTTTTCAAATCCAAATTTCAAAACAAAATGTGTTTAACTAAAATGAAGTTGAAATGGTTTTTAACTCAATTTTAAAACACTTTTACATTCATTTTCAAAACCAAGAAAAAATGTTTTACGAATCTAGTTTTTAGTTTTTAAAAAAGTACACATCACTACATTTGACAATAGCTCTTCCCACCACCACCACTAACACTGTTGTCGCCGCCACCGCTACCACCACCATCACCATGACCACCATCAGCGCTGCCACCACTGTCACTGTCGTCGTCACCATCACCACTACTCGCAACCTTTGTCGCCACCACACAAACATACCATTTAACTAATTTTAACAAAATAAAAAAAATTCAAAATGAGTTTATTTTGAAACCAAAAATTTTAAAAAAACTAAAATTAATTTTTAAAAACGAAAAACTAGTTGCAACTTTTGAAAATTTCAAAACTCATAACTAAAAATCACTCCAAACGGGTCCTTAACCCTTAAAATAGTACTATTCATTTGATTAGAAAATTTAATGATAAAATTACAAAAATCTTAATTCAAATTTTTAACATTTCATTGTTCCATTTTTTAATTTATATCTTACTAAGATAAGCTTAGTAGTGAAAAATTAAAATAATGTGGATAAAGTCATAAATTTTAACTTGCGTGAGGTATACCAATTTTTTTTTAATTTATATAAAATATTATTTCAGTGAAGTGTGAACACTAACAAGTCATTAACAAGAGTCCCGGTATCTTTCTCTCTCTATCGTTTTTCTCTGTAAAAGACTCAATGCAGCAAGTGCGTCGTCGTGGCGATTGAAGAAGGCAGAGGAAAATGCGGGGTCGTGTTCCCGTGTTGGTGGCGTTAGCCACCGTGGTGGTGGCGGCGACGGTGGCGTGCGGCGGTTTGGCGGGGACTTTTCTTCCTCTGGGACGGGCCATTCCTCTGAAGCAGCGAGTGGAGCTGGAGGCGCTGCGAGCTCGCGACAGAGCACGGCACTGTCGAATCTTGCAAGGCGCGGTCGGTGGCGTTGTCGACTTCTCCGTCCAAGGAACCTCCGATCCTTACTTCGTCGGGTACGGGTAATTCTTTTTTGCTTCGTTTCAATTTGTCTCGCGTGTTTTCTTCTTCCTTAATCATCCATTTTCGTTACGCATTTTCTGGTTGCCCTATTTGCAAGAAGAAGAAAGAGAGAGGAATAGCCGGAATAGATTGAGTATTTGAGATCGTAATGTTATGATAATATTAACGGCTAAGGAGATAGCATGTACTCTTCAAGCTTGGGGTTAATCTTGGTTTTCTTGTTCAGGTTGTATTTCACGAAAGTGAAGCTGGGATCTCCTGCCAAAGAGTTTTACGTTCAGATTGATACTGGAAGTGACATCTTGTGGCTAAATTGCATTACTTGCAGTAATTGCCCGCATTCTAGTGGGTTGGGGGTGAGAATTTGATGCTTTTAGTTGTTTTTGTCATTTAATTTAACATTTATTTTTGTGGATGAGAGTATAATGGCTTGATCCTCCTCTTGTTGGTGTTATGTTATGCACTCTACAGATTGAGCTCAATTTCTTTGACACAGCTGGGTCATCCACTGCTGCACTTGTTTCGTGCTCAGACCCGATATGTTCGAATGCGGTTCAAACTGCAACAAGTGAATGCTCTTCTCAGGCTAATCAGTGCAGCTACACTTTTCAGTATGGGGATGGAAGTGGGACAACTGGTTATTATGTTTCTGATACGATGTATTTTGACACGATCCTCGGACAGTCTGTGGTTTCTAACTCATCATCTGCTATCGTATTTGGGTGAGTCCTTATGCTTTTGTTGATAGTTGTGTGGGGTTGGGAACATAGAAAGACCAGAGCTGGATCACACGGTCAGAGGAGCCTAGTTTTTCCGGGTGAAGATTACATTCTGAGTTTCATTAGTGGCAAATCTTGTAATATTGTGAATCAAACTACTAGTAACTGCGTAAGTATTATAGCAAATATTATCGAATTTTTTTATTTTTTATTTTTAAGAAAAGATAACATAATATGGGCTGTTCACTTTATCTGTTGTGGTAGTTTGTTCATTTACTCCTTTGTTTATGTTAATATGGATATTGGTTTTAAATGAACTCTTTTGGATGGTTGTTTGGGAACAGGTGTAGCACCTATCAGTCTGGAGATTTGACAAAGACAGATAAAGCAGTTGATGGAATTTTTGGGTTTGGCCCTGGCGCTCTATCTGTTATATCACAATTGTCATCACGAGGTGTAACACCCAAAGTGTTCTCTCATTGCTTAAAAGGAGAAGAAAATGGAGGAGGCGTACTAGTTCTTGGTGAAATTTTGGAGCCAAATATTGTTTATAGTCCACTTGTCCCATCACAGTATGTTCTCTCTTCCGCACTCTTTTTCCTTGTTTTCTTTTCTCTGTTGGTGGACATATTTTTCCCTAATATTATATCACGTTGATATGAAGGGAAAGTACAAGCTCTATTCATTTCCACAAGAAAATTATGAAACTAGGTATTTGCATTACTGTCGAAGATTAATTACTGGTTATACAATTATGAGATAATCACTCTGCAATTTAGTATAACAATATGCCAGTTACATGACAACTAAACATAAACAGCACTGCTAATTGACATCTTAAGAAAAAAAAAATTAACTAAATAATCATCATTTTGTACCCCTAGCTTACATGAAGTTTCTGATTTTGTTTGTTGCAATATGTCAATATGTGGAATTCTTATAAAACTGTCATCTTTTAACCTTGATTGCAATTTTCTGAAGGGTGACTTCTATTTTATTGCATTTAGCCAAGTATGTTGATTTAGGGCAGTATTCTTGTTATAAAAGCAATGGGCCTGGAAGTTTGTATATTTGAGTTCATGCCTTTAGCAGAGAAGAAAACTTTCTTGGTTTCTCAATGTGATATTGTTGTGAAGGGCTCAGCCCTCTCCTTACCCGGACTGTTTGTTTTCATGAAGGGCACAGTTACATGCCATACCCTTGGTAAATGAGCATGAATCAACCTGAAAGTAGTAAACCATTTTTCAATTCTTTTTGGGGTTTCAAACCCTGCACTATTCACTGTTTATTCAGCAAAAAAAAAAATGTTTTTGTTTGTTGTAATAAATTTCTTAAAATGAATATAAATGATAATGCACAACAAATTTGTTTTAATTTAATGAAATACGTTTTTGAATTGAATATAATAGGTGATACTTCCTTTGGTCTCGAATATAAGCAAAAAAGAAATCTAACTTATGCTAATTAAGGAAGTTAGTTGACATCATTTAATTTTACTAATCCCATGTAAAAATAAACTTTTTCCTAAACTGCTGCCCTTCATTGGAACTTGATATCAAGTATAAAAAAGGGTCATTGGAAATACAAACCCAATTACATAAAGGGTTATTTTGGGAATGGGCTCATTAAATAGGATGAAATTAGTTGAAATTTGCTTATATTTAAGACCAACACACATGGAGTTTTTTTTTGCTTATATTCAAGACTGGAAGGAGTATTGCTTACTCAGTTGTCAAATAATCGGCAGTTCTATATCAGTATATTGCTGTATTCTATACATTGCTGTGTATTTGACAAATTCTTCGATCAAATTTCAGGCCTCATTACAACTTAAATCTTCAGAGCATTGCTGTCAATGGACAACTTCTCTCAATTGATCCAGATGTATTTGCAACAGCTAACAATCGAGGAACGATAGTTGACTCTGGCACAACATTGGCATACCTTGTTCAAGAAGCTTACGATCCTTTTGTCACTGCTGTAAGTTTTCTTTTACTTGAAATTTTGTAGCACTACAGTCTTCTGTGGCTAAGTTCTGTGATTTTATCCTCCAAATGTATTTCTTTGAGTACATAAAATCTGGCACGGCCCTCTACCTTCTTAATATAATAAATGGTAGTGTGAGTAACAGGAAAAGTCTTCTGTCTCAACTAGAAGATCAGTCTGTTAATTTGCGGTTGTCCTCACTCAATTTTAAATATGTCCTATTTAACTGAATGATCAATCCCCAGTGATGGTTTAAGATCTATATGATAAGTCTTCTGTAAAAGGCTATTGACATGCATGTTAATCTGTTTACCCAATCTCGTTGGAAAAAATTCATATTGACTAATTGCTTACTTCATAAATACGAGAGTTCTTTAGCACCTGCAGAGACCCTGTCTTTACTGCAATTTTTTTATACATACTAAACTAATAGAGTAAGTATGAAGATGGAAACAATAATCATCTATCTATAGACCATGGAAATGAAAATCAAGTCTAAGAGACCCGGTAATTTCTTAGGACCTTCTTCGATTTGTGTTACCATATATTAGTGAAGACCCTGACCATACAATGATTATGTTATAAGGAGGCTTGTAACTTAATGCCATCGCAGGAAGAGAGGTTTAGTGTCCATAAGTGAATTTTATTATGGAATTTGATTCTCAGAAATGTTTGCCAGAAAAATTGTTGATGTAGATTGGATTGTGTAGTTTTATTACTTTATTTAGGATTTTAATTTCATAATGAAGAAATTTTGGATTATTTAGTGTTATTTGCTTTTCTAGAATTTTATTCTATTTTAGATTGTCTTATTCCAACTCAGAATAGGAAGTAGGAACTGCTTGTTGGGATGTTTGACTGTTGGGCCTATAAATAAACATTTAATGTTAGCATTGGATACATTTTTTATTATTATATCATATGAGTTTTCTTTATTTGAAGAGTATCTGATAGTTGAGTCGGAGGACTAATTTGCCCTAGAGGAGTACTTTATGTTTATCAAGGGAATACAATACGAGGAGGAGCACTTTTGGATTATATTACATCAAGTTTGGTATTTAGAACCCAATTTTGATAGTGCTGCCATCTTTGCTTTTCTGTTCTTCCCAATGTTCAAGGTTTTTTTTTCCACAGTGAGACTACATTCGTACTCAAAAGTGTCAAAATGACCAAATCTGCCGATTATAGCATTCCTCCCACATGATGGCATGTTGTCAATAAATACTCTAAACTCGTATAGATTATCATATTTTGGGCATCATTTTGAGAAATCAACGGCACTATCATGCCCAAAATTCTCCAATTTGTTAGTAGGCAAAATTTTATGCCCATCAAAACAAGCATGCACCCACATGCCATTCAAAGATTTTGCATGTGGTCCCAGGTGCCATTACCTTCTAAGATCCAAGCACAACTCTGTCTCACTATGTCCTACCTTGTCAACCTTAACCACGTCACTGCCATGTGTCTTTAACGTAGTCATGCCATCTCTGACTGCCATACGTAGCTGACCAGTCCACATTACTTGATGACTATCCACATCATATTTTGACTATGCCACATCAGCATACTGCCACCTCACAAGTGATTGCCATGTCATGCGTTGATAGCCACCTCATTTCCATGTCATTTGTTGACTACTACATTATCATTGATTGTTGATTATTGGTTGTGACCAAGTTGACTATTGACTTTGACCATTTATCAGGGTTGACTTTGACTAAAACCTTGGGCTTTCATAGCATGATTTTGGACTTATTGCAGTTCGTAGTCTCCATCAACTGTTCTAGGGTTCTAATCACATTTTGGCCTCAAAACACCATTCCAAATGCATTTTCTCAAACTTTAAAACTTGCCTGATATTTTTATTACTTAGGGAGTTAAGGTTGAGTAATTTGTGTTAGATATTGCACTTCTATTTTCTTTTTAGCATCTTTATTACCTTAGAGATTTTGTTACCAAAGACCAAGATCCAGTATGTACTTGAGAAGTCCAAATGATAACACCAAATCTCTATATGTGATTAAATGCAAAGACTACTGTTACTGTATTTTTGTGTTATGACGTACAAAAATCGCAAATGTACAGTTATCGCCAAGTAATAATCTAAAGATCGTATCCACAGGGATTATGCGTTCAGTGATAATTGTTAAATAAACAAAAAAAATTTTAATTGGGAAAATTTAGGGTAGAGTAATTGAGAGAAAAATACAATTAAAGATTAAATTAAACAGCAATTAAAATTGGGGGTAATTCAAGATGAGAAGCTTTCTAGGATTGGGGTTTCACACTACAACACTTAATGCCTTAATTCCGCTACTTATGTGCTTCACTTGTTCTTATTGAAGGTAAATTAACTTAAGGTACCCTTCGTTCTCTTTCAAGATACGAAAGGGTATTTAACCAAATTTACCATCTACTGTCGTGATGACTGTGTTCAATTAGATCCACTAAGTTTTTTGTTAATTCAATTATTCTTCGAAGACTTTAACCTACTTTCGTGGTTTAGACCTGAGTTCCTTTCTTATGGGTCCAGTATTTGAGTTCACCTTTCATTACTTTCCCAAATCCCTAAGGCTATGAAAAACGCTGGCTAATTCGTTTTGCATAAATAAAGCAATAGAAGAAGAATCAAAGAGGAACAAGATCGCACAAAAGCAAACGAAAATTAATTCATTAAAACAATCATAAGGCTACATCCAATCCTAGAAAAATAGGGTTCTACTCGCACATAGTCATGAGAGAACACCAAAGACAAATTGAAGACAATTGAAGAAGAAAAGAGCAATCCTCCAATTCGCCATGTTCTTAAACTAGGTTCAAAGATAAAAGATAAAATCCCTAAGAATGTCTATTTATATCTAAATTGCAATAGGTCCTAGGTTAATCCTCAAAAGAAAATTAAAAGCTTGCAAAATCCATCTAGTTTTTTCGCCCACCGCCTGGTGGTAGGTATCACTACCTAGTGGTAGGTGCGCAAGGGTGAATTTGGGCTCCAGGGGATATGTTACCACGTGGTGGCAAACGTGCAGGTGTGGATTCAACATCAAGGAATGCGCCACCGCGTGGTGGCGAGGTCTCCAACGATTTTTCTTCAAGTTTTTCCTTTTCAAATGCTTTGGGATGATCCCCATGCTTTCCAAATGGGCTTCTAAGCACTCAAAGGTCTTCAAATCATCTAGAGGACTTCCCAATTGTAAATCTTTTGCTTTCCAAGCCCAAGCAACCTACAAGATTTTCCTAAAACCTAAGACAAACAACGAAAAAAGCGTAACATGATACAAGAAGGGAAAAACATGCAATTAGACATATAATTAGTCCTAAACCATAATGAAATGCACACAATCTAGTAATAAAAACTATGCTAAACATGTTATAAAATGCATGCATCTTGTTATTAGATAGAATTTGAACTGCAATGTCCACCTATATCCTGATGTTTCAATATGCATTGGACACTAAAGAATGAAAATTTCTTGTCACCAATTTTTTACCCCAAAAATATGTGTTGAAGAAAGGCAAACAAATTGTTACTTGGGTCTATTTGTCTTGTATTTTAAATTTTTAAGAAATGATATATCGTGTACTGATGTTGAATATCTAAATGAATGTGTAGATAACCGCTGCTGTGTCACAGTTTTCAAAACCCATTATCTCAAAAGGAAACCAGTGTTATCTGGTATCAAACAGGTTATTTCAATTTAAACTCAATTTTGTAACAAAGATCTTTAAGTTTTCTTTCATCATAAAAAAATGTTTGTCCTATTACAATTTCTGAGGATCTCATTTGGATTTATGCTTGTTCAGTGTAAGTGATATATTTCCTCTAGTCAGTTTAAACTTCATGGGTGGGGCTTCTATGGTTCTAAATCCAGAACATTACCTCATGCATTATGGTTTCCTTGTAAGTATGTCTATTTCTAGTTTGGTCACATTCTTCCATCTTTTATCTTGCATTGCCTAAGTAGGAGTAATTCTTTTGAATTGCATATTACTGATTGAGGTGCGCTACCTTGATTTCACAGGATAATGCTGCAATGTGGTGCATTGGCTTCCAAAAGGTGGAGGAGGGATTCACAATTTTAGGAGGTTAGAAGCTGGAAAAATTATTCAAACAGAATAAAATCTGCGGAGTTTGAAGAAATACACACTTTCTAAAATTTAATTATGAAGTGGGCTCTTTAGTAAATAGCATAGAAACTTTTGAGTGGTGAATATGGATTGTCTTCTATGGTGGTAAACAGTGTTGCATAGTCATTTCAATGAGAATTTCTTCTTTTTGGTAGACTTAATATGAGATTGGCAAAACTGAAAACACCTGGTAAGGTGTTACAAAGAACCTTAGAAAATAATAGTTTATTTTCAGTGAACATTCAAATGGGGCTTTAAAATATGATTAGGAAAAAGGTTAGATTCTGTTGATGTCGTGTCATCATTCAAATTAGTTTTTATTAGAGATTTAATTTTGCAATTTCATATTTATTTTGTGTCAATTATGCATCAAATTTATCAGGTCAGCAAGTGAAGTTGTCCCCTTTTTTTAGTCTTTAGTTTATCAGCTAAGTTGTTTCATTCATTTGCAGATCTTGTCCTAAAAGATAAGATAGTTGTATATGACTTAGCTAATCAACGAATTGGATGGGCCAATTATGATTGTAAGTTCACCAAAGGAACTGTATCTCTCCTGCATACATGGTCCTTTACTTTGTCATAATCTTGAATTGGTGCTCAGGTTCCTTGGCTTTAAACGTCTCTGTGGCTACAAGCAAGGATGCATACATCAATTCAGGACAGATGAGTGTGAGCTGCTCCCACATACCCGCTTTCTCCAAGTTGCTAGCTGTAGGCATTGCTGCTTTCCTTGTGCACATAATAGTTTTCATGGACTCCCAATTTTTGTATACCACAGTCCAGGAGTCAAAGCTCATTCTTTGAAACTTCCAAGGGTTGGCCGATGTTTTATTTATTATCGGCATACCCTTGTCTTGAAACGGGAGGTGGTCGCTGTTTTCTGCGCGGTATTTAATCTCATTGGTATCTTTCCATTAGCATGATGAAAATGAGGATCTCACTGTAAAGGGGGGACTCGTGTTGCGAACTGGCATATTTGTATAGTAGTATATCTCTGGAGTAGATGGAAATTGTACTATTTATAAACTGCTCTGACTTCATAAAACAGTTTACTTGTGATTTTCAGCTAAGGATATAGGAATGTCATATTCGTGGAATTTGTGTTCATATTGTCACCGGTGGATCCATGCGTGCAGCAACAAAATTGTCAAACGAATGTATAGAAAGCCGAACAATATTTCTTAGAATCGAGGGATGATCTTTTATTATTCTATTCCATAGTCAGTGTTGTTTTTGGAGAATTTTAAATTTTTTGGCTTTTTATTCCATAGTGAGTGTTGTTACATATTAAAAAAAGAAGTGATTCAGGTATAAAATAATTTACTGAATATTTTTTAAAGATTTTAAAAAAAGCATATGAGAAGTTATTTAAAATAGATTTTGATTTTAATTAAGTTTTATATATTTTTTAGCTTCTAATTATTTTCAAAAGCTGAAATAAATTTATAAAAAACTAAAGGAAGTAATTATTTGGTTTAATTGCACTTTGTACAATCTAAGTTTCATCAATTTGTGGATTTTGTCACCATGTTTTTTTTCTCAAGCATTTTGTCACTTTATTTTTGAAATATTACAAATTTTGTCCAATCATCAACTGTTTATTAAATAAAAATTAGCAAGATTGAGCAAAATTTGCAAGATTTCAAAAATTAAATGACAAAATATGAGAGAGAAAAAACATGGTGGCAAAATTCGTAAAATGATGAAACTTAAGTGACACAAAGTACAATTAAAGCTAATTATTTTTTAGAAAAAAGTGATTCTTTTAGAAAAGAAACTGAAATAAAGGCCTTGTATAATAAAAAGAAATGTGGATAAAAAGTATTATAAACATAACATAATGCGCACACACTAAATAGATATTATGTAGAAGTGTAGAACACTTACGACCATGTCCGTCTTGAGTTCAATATTATTTTTTTTTATAAATCTTTACGTTAAGAAAATGAGAATATTATAATAATTAAATAAATTATAATATTTTATTATACTTATAACAATTTATATATTTTAAAAATTTTGGCTAAATTACACTTTCTGTCCCTTATAATTCTCAATATGTGATTTTAGTCTCCTTTTTTTAATTGTGGACATTAAGCTCCCTAATTTTTAAAATTACACAATTTTGGTTTTGTCCATAATTAATCATTCATGGTCAAACATTGATTGCTGATGTGGCTTATTGGTGATAACGCAAATTGCTGATATAGCACTCAAATGTTGACGTGGCAATACATGTGAATGTTGACATGGATTGCTAATGTGACAATCAAATATATGAGTTAGAAAATAGTAAAATTATAAGGAATGGGGGAATAAAACCTATGACCTCTTGCATAAAGAAGGATCCTTAACCACTAAATCACTTAATATATTTGGTTTATAATGTAAAACATATAGGCTTAATTACACTTTGTGCCACCCAAGTTTCATTATTTTGTGGATTTTGCCACCTTGTGTTTTTTTCTCTCGTATTTTGTTACCTTATTTTTGGAATCTTGCAAATTTTGTCCAATTTTGCAAATTTTTATTTAATGAATAGTTGATTATTGACAAAATTTAAAAGATTTCAAAAATAGGGTGACAAAATACAAAAGGAAAAAAAAAAACACAGTGACCAAATATACAAAATGATAAAACTTGGATGACACAAAGTGTAATTAAGCCAAACATATATTATACTGCCTTCAGTCCTTTATATAAGCAATAAATAAAAGTATTTTCTTGATCCTAATTATAAATAACATAGGATGTATTAATTACTATCTTCTTTTATATCTTTAGTTTATTGTAAAGTCTATTAATGAGATATTCATTCATTTCTCATGCAAGTAGATGCATTCATTGGCATATTAACAATATCAATTACACATTGGTGGAGAAAATTATTTCTTGAATTATGAGTAATATCATTAAATATAACCACCATTTAAACTTTTTAATTTTATAGGTATTTTTGGAAGAAGATTTAAATTTATGACATTATTAATTAAAATTAACTAACTTAACTATTTTTATTGGTTTTAATGAATTAATTATTTGTTTCTTATATAAAAGACCGGAAGTAGTGCATAATATTACTACATGATATAATTGTAGATATTGTTAGGATAAAGGACGAATAATGGTCCTCAATTTGTTTTGACTATGCCAAACAGACTATGCGTTTTTAAATAGACTGAACTTGCGCTTTTGCAAGTTATAAAATCAGTGTTTTTATTATAAACCAGACTAAGCACGTTGTGTCTTATGACCAAACGATACTTGAGCGCGTCTTAAGTGTATTCAAATATACTTTATGCAAAACTGGCATCTTTTTAGGTTCCCCGCACCAACTTTATTGAAAATAAGGAAAAGAGATGTCAATGTACCTACTCTCTAAAAAGTGAAGCTATGTCAGTACAATAAAGTTAAACATGCTTATTGCCACAAGATTTAGTACAAGAAAGGCAACATAAGTGGAGTGCTTTATCTTATTAGAGTGACTGGTTAGTGAAAAGCATATAATGCTGCATTTAGTACCTCAATGGATACTTTCTTCACAACAATGAAACAAACAAACGAAGTTCCTAAAGCTCTCTCAATGGATACATTTTCTAGAACCCTATAAATCGATGTGAATACATGTATATGGAAGAAGTTCAATGTGCATAAGATTTCCATATTCTCTAAGTTTTACAAAACCTTTTTTCTTAAATTTCTTACAAATTCTTCCTGTACAAGTGCCTCAGTCACTAAACCTTAGACTTTGAATTTCATTGTGTATCTATCTGATAAGAGAAAACAATAGTCAATGAGTTTATCCTTAACCATTTTTAACTAAAATTGGAAGAAGCCTTAAGAGGTTTTGATTCAAAGAATACTTGGGATTTTTACTTGGAGAGGCAAGTGAAATACTACTTAGGTAGAACCTGAAGAGACTTATATAAAAGAATACTTGTAACTTTGTGAAAGTTATAGTGGACCTTGGTGGTGCCAAGAACTGGATGTAAGTCTCTGGGTGAGACGAACCAATATAAAAACCTTGTGTTTTATCTATCTTTCTCTCTAACATGTTTATATATTTGGTTTTGAAAAGTTTTCTCAAAATCTACCTAACACGCTTTTAGTTAAACAAGTGTTGCTTAAATCTGCTGTTAACACAACCTTTTCTTTATCTGCCTTTTTAATAGATGAATAATTGTCTTGCGAAAAGATTTGTGAAAAGTTTTTAAAACACAATTCAATCCCCTTCTTGTGTTTTCTTGTGATTTATAGATATTTTCCTTCCCAAATATGATTAATGTGTGAATTTAATTTTTATTTAATACTAAATTTTTATTAATTAATTTAAAATGTAATGTAAGTATTGTAATATTTTATTAAATAATATAGTATAAGTGGGGCGATAGAAAAATAAAAGATATATAAGAAGAAAATTGGGAGAAAAAGAAAATAAAAGAATATAATTTAGAATATACAGAATACATAGAATTTAATTTATAAATTTATTAACTACTTAATTAAATTTAATTTAGAATGCACATAATTTAATTTAATTTATTAATTATTTAATTAAATTTATAAATATGTATAATTTAATAAATTAATATAATTTAATATTAAATATTTTATCTTAATATTAAATTTATAATTTTAATTTAAAAAATAATTTAATTATTATTATATTTTATTAAATAATTTAGTATAGGTGAGGTGATAGAAAAATAATAGTGATGTGAGAAGAAAATTGGGTGAAAAAGGAAATAAAAGAAAAAGTGAGTGTGTGTTTATATTATTTACTAAAATATTATAAACTTACATTATATTTTAAATAAAATATTAAAAATCTAATATTAAATAAAAATTAAATCCACACATTAATCATACTACGAGACACAATATGTGCAATTATATCATGTAGTAGTATTATATGTAATATATTTTACCATGTAAACTAAATATGTTAATTGGTTTAGTGGTTAAAGATCCTTTTTTGTGCAAAACTAGTATGTGGACCTGTGCAATGCTAAATTAGCGTTCGATTATTATTTTGATTGATATGCAATATTAAATATTTGTAAGGTAAATATAATGTTTATCAATATGTAAATTCCTAAATGTATTTATTTTAATACTTATTATAAAAAAGGTAGGACCGTAAGTTTTAATATCATTAGTGAAATTAAGTATGATGATGCTTATTTTAATGTTAATATTGTAGTGATATTTTGTATTTTTCATATATATGTATATATAAATAGATAGTTTACATGATAATTATTAAATGTGAATATTGTATAAAATATTAGTATGATTTTTATAACTATGCTTTGATAGTGTGTGGACTAAATTGCTATTAGAAATGACAATATAGTAAGGTGGGCACGGGTAGTAACCTCCCGTCACTGCCTTTATAGAATGAAAGCACATCTCATGTTTGTCTCGTACCTGCATTAATATCTATTGAGCGGGTATCAATGAATTTTATAAATATCCATAGGTATTCACAGGTATCTGTGAATAGTTACGAAAATATAAAATTAAAAAAAAGAAAAATAAAATAACTTAAAAACAAACAATTTTAAAACATATATTTATACTAAAAATAAATAATTTCAAAACATATATTTATACTAAAATAAATAATTTTGAAATATATATTTATGCTAAAAATAAATTAGAGCAACTTAATTTATATATAATTAAAGTTATTTAAGTAATTCCAAATTGCGGGTACCAGCAGGTTCAGGTACTTTACTACCTACTCCTGTCTTGTTAATAAGTAGATAGAGAAAAATTTATTTATTTTATTAGTAGGTACCCCCATTAAGGTATCCATTTTTAATATATAGCATATTTTACCCATAAGTATATTTTTTTTTGTCATTCCTAATCGCTATACTTACAACCCAAATTAAAATATGGATGTGACAAAAATAAAATCTAAGAGATCACAATAGTTTTTTTGTATCTTTGTTTGAAATTAAAAGAGGATTCTATCGCTTCCATTGAAAAAGGAAAAAAAACATAGCATTTCAATATGAAAAATTTGACAATTGAATGAAATTAATCAAACACTTTTGACTATAGTTATGACCATTAAGTTTTTGTATGAAAAGATCAGTGACAATTGCAAAAAAGATGAAAAAAAAAATCCAAGATACTAAAAAAATAAACACAACACTCAATTTGAAAAAAAAAAGGAAAATTAGAATAAAACTCATGTTAATGTTTTTTATCATGTTAAACATTATCAAATATTTTTCAATACATAATGTTTTGGTTGATATACATACTCTTTAATCATCATCAAATATTGAAAATTTGATACCTTTTCTTGATTTAAATCTAAATAATGCAACACACAATTGACCGTGGGTGAAAAATTACCTTAATTTATTTATTTTAGAATATATATTGATTGTAGTTACCTTAACTAATCTATTATGCAATTTATATATATATATATATATATATATATATATATATATTCATATGATAATAATAATAATTATAGATAATTACCTTAATTATATGTAGATGATAATTACATTAATTACCTATGTTAACTCAAATGAAAATATATATAATTTGTTAAAAAAAAAAAAGCAACAACATTTCGATGGAAAAAAAATGAATGTGACCTTGCGGCTTAAGAAAAAATGGATGTGATGTTGTTAACTTAAATTTTATATTTTTCATTGACATTTTGAGATATAACATCTAACACATGCAATATATATAATACACTAATTATTTTAATAATTACAATATATATATATATATATATATATATATATATACAATAATTAAATTTATATAATAATTAAAATACACACACACACCTATATATACCCTAACTTAAAATAATATTTAATTCTTTAACTAAAACTTATATATACTAATCATAAAACTTTAATTAATTCAATTAAGAATATGTATTTGTTGTAATTTCCTTAATTAATATAATAATGTAATTTTATCAATAAAAATAAAAAAAATTCACGTTAAGAAAAATGAATTATATATAATTAAAATATTTATCTTAATTATATATAATTCATAATTATTTTAAATACTTTAATTATGTAATTCAAATATATATAATTATTTCAGGTAATTAGTTAATTGCATATAATTGATAACTACATTAATTACTTTAATTATACAATTTTTAAAAAATATAATTACCTTTGTTTAAAACTATTTTTTTGACCATAATTAAAATAATTATATAATTTTGTCAATAAAAATATAATTTTTTAGCAACATTTACAATTATATTCAATGAAAAATAAATTATAAATAATAACTACATGTAATTACCTTAATCTTTTATTTTTTAAAATTTTCTAATTAATACTAAATCTTTTTAATTCAAATATGTATAATAATTACAGGTAACTACCTTAATTATATATAATCAATAAAAATATAATTTTTTTAGCAACATTTACAATTATATTCAATGAAAAATAAATTATAAGTAATAACTACATGTAATTACCTTAATCTTTTATTTTTTACATTGTTCTAATTAATACTAAGTCTTTTTAATTCAAATATCTAATTATCTTTGTTTAAAATAATTTTATTACCATAAGTAAAATATATATTGATCATAATTATATTAATTATTTCAAATCACAATATGTGTGTGTATGAATCGTAATTTCCATAATTAATAAAATTATATGTTTCTATAAATAAAAATTGAAAATTTTAACATGTAATATTTAGAGTCAATAAAGATTAAATTATATATAATAATTACATGTAATTGCCTTAAAATTTTATTTTTTTAATTAAAACAAAAATTTTCAATTTAAATATTTATAATAATTTCTGATAATTATATTAATTGTATATAATTTATAATTACATTAATTACTTTAATTATACAATTTAAAAATACTAATTACCTTTATTAAAAATAATTTTTATTATCATAATTAAAATATTTATCGTCACAATTATCTTAATGAATTCAAATCACAATATATAACAGTCATAATTACCATACTTAATATAATTATATATAATAATTATATAATATAGGTTTGAATATGTTTTAAGTTCATGCAAATATGACTTTGTCTGGTTTTAGTTCTTGCAAAAAAATTTGTTAGTTTTAGATCTCTACAATTTTCATAGTGTTTTTTTTTAGTCCTTACCATTAGATTATTACATATACAATTTAGTGCTCATATAGCTAACAAAATAAAGAATATTAATTACGATAATAAAGAATATTTTAAATTAAGATAATTAAATTATTTTTAGGTATGTAATTCAATTAAGTAACGTGTTTATTATTTTATACAAATAAGGTAATTAGATATATTTTACTTTATAATTTATTTATAATTTTAATATATTATAAATATTAATTTTTATTACTTTTAATATTGCTCTTACTTTTTAATTCACTAATTTACTTTTAACATTGTACTTTTTAAAAAAATTATAATTTATTTAAATGTTATAATTTATTTTTAATATATTACTTTTATCTTTAGAGATAAAATCAATGCTTGTGATATATTAAAAAAAATAAACTATATTACAATCAATCAAAATTAATGAATTAAAATGTCAAAATAATATCAAAGTATTATATTAAAAATAAATTATAAATGTCTAAGTAAATTATATATTTTTAAAAAAATTACAATGTTAAAAATAAATTAGTCAATTAAAAAGTAAGAATAATCTGAAAAGAAATCAAAATTACTATTCATAATATATTAAAAATTAAAAATAATTATAAAATTAAATTATATGTAATTACCTTATTTATATAAAATAATAGATACATTGCTTAATTGAATTACACACTTAAAAATAATTTAATTATCTTAATTTAAAATATTCTTCATTATCTTAATTAATATTCTTTATTTTATTAGCCATCTTAGCACTAAATTAACTATAGTTAATGACAACAACTAAAAAAGAACACTAAAATAATGTCATAGATCTAAAAATAACAAATTTTTTGGCAAGGATTAAAATTAGATAGAGCTATATTTGCAGGGACTTAAAATATATTTAAACCTATAATATATTTATCAACAATAGAAATAAATATTTATCAATATTAATAATTACATTTACCAAAAAATTAATTATATATAATAGTTACATGTAATTATGTTAATCTTTTATTTTTAAAATTGTTCTAATTATTAGTAAAAAAATTAATTCAAATATATATAATAATTACAAGTAATTACCTTAATTGTATATAATTGATAATTACAGTAATTAATTTAATTATACAATTAAAAAATCTAATTATCTTAGTTCAAAATAATTTTATTACCTTAATTAAAATATAAATTGGTCGTAATTATCCGTGTTCTGAAAACCAAATCGGACCGACCGATCGGATTGGAAAACCAGTGAACAAGTCACCTGACCGGTTCAAATAAACCACAGAACCGGCTTAAAGAAAAACCTGTCAAAAATCGGCCAAAAACTTGTTCATAGTGGGTCAATGAAAAATGCTTAATACAATATTATTTTGATTTTTTTCTAAAAAAATGAAAACCAACCTAAAGTATTTATCATTTTCTTTTTTATTTTAAATATAAACTTGTTTTTATTAATAAATGTTGATGTGTATAGTTAAAACTTATACTTAAGTATCATGATATATTTGATTTGCACTTTTGTAGGTATTATAAATATAAAGAACCTATAAAATTATGTTTTATTTTTAATTTTTAGTATTATAAGGTTATGATATTATGTTTTTATAATATTTTTTTATGTATTATTTTATTAATACCGGTTCGACCATAGTTGAACCATTAAACCTTAAACTAGTGTCTTGACCGATTTAATGACCGGTCCGGTTTTAAAAACATTGACAATTATTTTAATGAACTTAAATCACAATATATATATATATATATATATATATATATATATATATATATATATATATATATAAGTTGTAATTACTATAATTATTTATTTTTATCAATAAAAATAGAATTTTTTAGCAACATTTTATGAAAATAAATAAATTATATATTATAATTACATGTAATTAATATTAAATGTGCTTTTTTTTTATACAACTTTAAAGTTGAATTTTTCAGTGTTTGCATTGTTGAAATCAAGGAGTTTTCATAGACAAATAAAATTAGATATTAAAAATTAGATAAAAATAAGAATTAATTTTAACTAAAAACCAACTCACATAAAATTTCATAAAAACCATTTTTATGGAGTTTACTAATTTATCATCGTGTAAAATATTGAAAACAAAATTAAGTGAATGAATGAAACAATATAAGTTTAAGTATACATATTTAAATGATTCGATGTTAGTACTATTTATATCAGATATCACATTTATTTGTGTTAAATTTGATCTGATATGATACATAGATAAATTATGTGTGTGAGAATTTTTTTTTATATTATTTTGAAAGACAATTTATATGTAAAATAAAAATAAAATATTAACAAATTAATATTTTCATTATAATTGAATTAGAAGTTATTGAAAAACTAATGTCTTTTCATATATAAGATAATATAAATAAATTATCAAATAATTAGCTACTTTGTGTTTATAAGATATATGTACATAAAAGACAATTAAGAATCACACCAATCAATTGCCACAAACTCTCATCAACCCCATAAATTAGTCATTTTTTTATTTTTTATTCATAAAAATATTAATAATAAAAATAACAATAATAATGATATCACCGTACAATGTGTAGGAATTTTATCACCGTAATAAAAGAAAATCTGTAATAAATTAGTTAGATGAGAAAATAATAAATAAAAATTAAGCAATGATTTGTTTAAAAAATAATATTTTATATATTAAATTTGCATGGAAACATCGTTAGTAAGTCTACAAAAAATTGTCTCCATGTCAAATTCTATTTTATTTTTTAATTTAGTATATTTACTAAAGAAAATGTTGTGGAACAATTAGATATTAATTTTCAAAAAATCAATGTCATTAATTGATTAGCATCTAATTGCTTGCTAATGGTATAAATGCTTAACTGTGGAATTAACCCTTGACTATTAAAAATTGAAAATTCATACTTCCCAAATATTTTATTTAAAAATTAAGAATTGTGCATCAATGAGCAAACCTTTTTCATATGAGAGGTAGACATGCGAACTTTAACCATTAAACCTAAACTTGAACAATAACGATCACTATATAAAATTAACTTTTTAATCTTAACTATTTGGGTATGATTTTATAGCTCATCTAGTATGAATAATTGTTACTATTGGATGTTAAAATTATTAAATATAATATATTAATTTTAATAAACAATTTATATTTCATTCCATTAATTCTTCAAGATATTTTACATTAATTTAAGAATATGTAATATTATCTCTTGTATGTTTATTATCATTCATCTTTAATTGACTTTTATTGTTTCAAGTATTAAGTGAATAAAATTATCTATTTTATTTTAAAAATAAGAGAAAGCAAGCTATGTAGTAACAGTGTAAAGTAGTTTTACACTGTCATCCAATCACAAACTACCATTTATTGTAATTTGTTGACTTTTATAATAAATACTTTAAAAGTCATACCAATAGTGAATTTCTATTGGTTGACAGTGTAAAACTTTTTACACTAACAGTGCATGACCATTAAACTCAAAAAATAATTACAATACAACTAATATATAAATCAAATTATTAATAGATTTAAATTGGAAATATATATATATATATATAAAGATTTATATTTAATTATTATAATAATGAATTAAAAAAAACTATTAAAAACACAAACAATTTGGAGTTTAAATTTAAATATACATGGAAAAGATAGAAACAAACACATGAATTAATTTTAATATGTTATTAAGTAATTGAATTTAAATTAATCAGGTAAAAAATTCAAATTTTCTTAGATAAAAAAAAACTTCAATGAATTGGGGTGAGAAGACACTTTAAAGGAAAAAAAAAGATATTCATATTAAAATTAATAAAATAATAAATTAGAGGAAGATACAAAAATTATAATTTTATGATAGATCATTTTTATAGAGTATGAATTCTATAATAGTTACTTAAGATGAATTTATAGAAAACATATATCTCGTATTTTTTTCATTACAGATGCATCATAATTTTCATTTATGTTTGACTTTGTTATATCTTTTGACTCCATTTGATGAAGCTCTTCGTCAAAACTCTCTAACCTTATCTTGTAGCTTTGTAATATTTTGAGTTATAGCTTTCTCAACAATAGTTATTTTGTTCAAATAAGATTCATAAGTAATATTCATTCCATTGACAACTTAATTACCTGAAATTTGTAAAAACATGTGATAAAAAATAGTTTCTTTAGCTACAATAACAATACAATAATATATGATATATGCATAGAATAGAAAGTGAATTAATATAAAATTAGAAGGGTAGACTCATTGTTTCACTGATCAAGAAGTCATTGTTCTCTAATAAACAAATATTGATCTTCCTTAACTTATTATTTGGTGAAATAGTATATAAAAATGGGAGAAAATTAGAAATCAAGAATTATAAGATTATAAAATATAAATAATATGTAAAACAAATACTGACCTTTCTTCTCAAAGAACTTGCTCTGGATACTCAAATCATGGCTTGAAAAAAAAAAGACAATTAGTAAATTTGTACTGATTTTCAATGGAAGAAAAAAAAAATAATGCAAAGAAAGAAGTCATTTTTCAATTGAAGAAAGGTAGAACAAAGACAATTAATAAATTTGTGACAATTTGTAGAAAAAAAAGAAGAAAAATAATGTTTAAACAATGTTTATTATTAGAAAAGTAGTAACTTTGCTTACCTGTAGGAAAAGAATTCTTAAAGCAAACGCTCTACCTTTACATTGTGGAAAGGTGTTTGGTGTGTTTATTCCCTTATTGAACAACCAAAAGGCAAAAACCACCACTTTGTAATAATAATAATTACATTTTGAAATTGGAATTTCATAAAAAGGGAAATTAAGGCCAAAATTACTGTTTCAAAATTACCTTTACAATAATAATTATTACGTTTTGAATTTGAAATTTGATAAAAAAAATTGTACATATTACATAACTTGTACAAAAACAATTAATTATAATTGTTAAATGGTACAATGCTATTCACAATCAAGTAATAATTGATTTCGTGAATAATTTTGCATCATATCATCAAATTAATTATTGTGTCATAAATCTCCATACACTAATTTGTGTGAAAATAAATGTGTGCCCGGGATCTAAGCAAAAAATGGAGGGAAGCATTATCGTGAAGCCAAGTGGGATAAGTTTTTGTGTGAAATTGCTCCAAAAATCGACACGTGAAAGTTTCTTATGTGAGATTATTTTCTTTTGTATATACTATAGACTATAGAAGTCATGGGTTTTATTCTCTCACAACCTAATAATTTTACCATAAACCATATATTTCATTGTCACATCAACGATTCATGTCATCATTCACATGTACTGCCACGTCAGCATTAGAACCATCCATGTCATCACTAATAAGCCATGTTAGTAATTAACGTTTGATCATGAATAATCAACTATGGACAAGACCAAAATTGCGTAATTTTAAAAAGTGGGGGACTAAATTTTTGCAATTATAAAAAGGGGACTAAAATCACGAATTGACAATTATAGACAGACCAAAAGTGCAATTTAGCCGAAATTTTAATTTAATATTTATATTTATATTATTTTTATATTGATTTTATACATTATATTATATAATCATTTTGTGTCTCTGTAAATTTTAAACATATGTTTGTTCATGTTGCAGTGTATCTGTGTATTGTTATTTGACGTACATATTAAATTTTAGAGTAAATTACATTTTCCTCTCATGAAAAAAGCAAGTATTATACTACTCTTTCCTCTTATATTGAAATATACAATTTAGTTCATTTAACTTAACATTGTTAGGGTAAATCACACTTCCCTCTCCTCAGAGATGTGAGTATTACACTATCATCTCTTCTTATGTTTAAATATAAAATAAATTACATTTTTCCCCCTTAAGAGATTCGGGTATTACATTACCCCTTCTTTCTTATATTAAAATATATAATTTAGTCTATTTAACTTAACATCATTAAAAAATATTTTAACAGATTTTAAAATATATTTTTAATTGAAATATATACTAAAATATTTTTAATTTACTAAGTTATCATTCACTCTGGATAAAGATTATTTTAAGTATATAGTTAAATTTAAAATAATTAAAAAAATCTATTAAAATAATAATTAAGAATAGAAATTATGAGATAAATTATATATATATATATATATATATATATATATATATTAAAATATACATTAAATTTTATTATTGTTTAAAAGATTAATTTATAAAACATATTTGAATTTTTCTATTTTAAAATATGTTTTATAAATTAATCTTTTAAACAATAATAAAATTTAATGTATATTTTAATATATATATATATATATACACATGTGTGTGTGTATTAAATTTTTTAATAATTATATTTTATTTAATAATATATTTTTAATATAAATAGACTCGTTTAACAAATTATACGTTTATTATACATATATTAGCATTACATTTATTAAATTTAATAAATAAATTATATTTAAATACTTTTGTTTATTATATATTATATTTAATATATTTGAATTTGTTAGGTAGGAAATGTATATTTTAATAGAAAGAGGACAACAATGAAATATTTGCATCTTTAAGGGGTGGTAGCATAAATGATATTTTGGTAATAATGTTTTTTTAATGGAAGCTAAAGGAACTTTGACGAAAAATTTAAAAATATGATAAAATGTGTATACTTGAATTTGCCATGGGAGAAAAGTGTATTTTTTTAACATAAAAGAAGATGATAGTATAATATTCACATCTCTCAAAAGAGGAGAGTGTAATTTACTCTAAATTTTATTTTCCTGAAAATTGGTGTGGCTGGGAGAGTGTTTTATTTAGCAAACGTTGCATCCGCATTGTCGCATACAAAGAAAAGGAAACAAAGCAAGGAAGGGGCAGGGGGCAGGAGTGAATGGGAACAGGGAGTTGTCCATGGGAGTCGCCTCAGCTTCAAAGCTTCTTGTCACCGTAATAATGCACAGGGTCTTGCTACGGAGAATTTTAAAGAGACTAATAAAGGAATTAATAATGGAATTTTTTTCTATTAAAAATTAAAATATAGTTATAGTTTTTGGTGTATAAGAATGGTACTAAAATTAAAACATATGACGTTATACATACTACTTAAAGTTCAAACACTAGGCCAACCTAGTGGCTCAAAATATAGTTATATATTTTTTTTTGATAGAAAAATATAGTTATATTAAAATTATACTAAAAGTATATTGATAATATTTTATAATAATTCTTTTTTTCTTTTAATTTTTAAACAACTTTTAGAACATTATTTAGCATCTGAGTTACTAATATTACGTGTTTATACGAGAAGGATAGTAAATGCGTTGTTTTTGCGTTGCGATTGCAAGCGTTTTCTTTGTTTGCGTTGCGTGCATGTTTGAAACAGTCCTCCTCCTCATTCCTCAACGCTCGTACGCCCGTCTCTTTCTCTCTCACTCTAAATTATGCGCCTCTTTGCCTTTTCTTGTACCCCACGCGCTATCATCTCTCATCAAACTATCATCCCTAAATTCACCAACTTCTTTAAAAAATTTGGGGTACATCTATTGACATTCAGATTAATTGTAACACTCCCAACTCTTTCCTACTTTACCAAAATAATATGACATTCCTATACTATCTAATGCATACATACATATATATTGAGTAGTTTTATTATTATAGTGATCATAATAACCAAAGTTCCTTAAATAGACAGCATTAATTATCATTACCAAAAGAGTGTAAGATTGCTAAGGAAGGCACGGTTGAGCATAGCAATACAAATCGCCGATTTTTATCATATTCTGTGTGCTTCTATGCTCTATTTGACAGTGTGTTTCAGTTGGTGTTAATAAGATAAGAAAAATGCCATCTTTTGATTCTTCTTCTACTAAACATCTTAAACACATTAATTAAATATGATCAACCATGGAAAAATCTCGTTTATTATGTGCACCAAAAATATCTTGGAAATTTGGTCAAAAAAAATAGTATAAATAAAATAGATTATAATAGAAAAACTCCATTATTAATATATACAGACAAAATAATAATAATAGTAAAATACCAATCGGGTAATGCCAACCATTTTTTCAGACAACAACAACCAACACATTCCACAAACAATAAAATAAGAAAAAATAGGCTATGTACTGATAATGTAAAATAATTTTATACTATCATCCAATCACAAATTATTATATATGATAAATTTGTTAACATTTATAATAATTATCTTAAAAGTTATACTAATAGTAATTTTTGATTAATTGACAATATAAAATTTTTTATATTAAAAAATATATGACCATTAAACTCATAAAATAATAGTAAAATCATGCAAACCATTTATTTATATCATAAATATATTTACTTTTAAAAAAATAATAAAAGTAACTCACAAAACTCTATAAAAGTTAGTATTACAATAAAAGCAAACTTATCCAAAGTTATCTTTGTTGGTGGTATCGTATGATCTAAAATGGCAGCCAACCAGGCACAGGGAAGGCATTGACGATTTGTTGATGAGGCGCGAATTTCCTTAAAAATAATAAATAAATAATGAAAAATTCCAAAGTCAAGAAAGCGAAGAAGCGACGAGTGTGAGCGACGCTCGGGCAAAGCGCGTGGGGTGGAGTCCACGGTTTATAGTGTCGAACGGCCATGCATGCCGAATTCTCCTACACTCACTCACACACACACCACCCTCCCTCTCTCTCTCTCTGTCCTTCGCCCATAATATCAAATCGTATCACACACTTTCTTTCTCCCTTCTCTCACTGACCTCACCAAAGTTTCTCTCATTCTCTCGCGAGCGAGAATCCCCTGCGGTCGCACGCTCTCTCTCCTTCGCTACTCCGGTAATCAGAATATTCATCATCCATGGCGGTTCCTCCGACCGTCGCCGCCGCTCCGGCGTCTCTCTACGTCGGCGACCTCCATCCCGACGTCACCGACGGCCATCTCGTCGACGCATTCTCCGAGTTCAAGAGCCTCGCGTCCGTTCGCGTCTGCAAAGACTCTTCCACCGGCAAATCCCTCTGCTATGGCTACGTCAACTTCGTTTCTCCTCAAGACGGTGCGTATAATCGCCTTTCTTGCCGTTCTTTAGGTTTACGCAATTGTGCTACGTTTTCTTTTGATGAAATCTTGATTTCCGCCGTTTCTTGATTGATTTCTTGTTATGATATATAAATGTTGAAAGAGAGCGACGGAGATGTATTGATCAAGATCTCTGAGTGTGTTTATCGTGTTAATGAAATGATGTTTGTTATAGCAATTCGTGCGATTGAGTTGAAGAACCATTCCACGCTGAATGGAAAAGTGATAAGGGTGATGTGGTCGCGTCGTGATCCTGATGCGAGGAAAAGCACTATAGGGAACTTGTTTGTTAAGGTATCTACTGTCTAGAGCTTTGTTTTGAAAATTGAAATAGTTAAGGCATTGTTTGGTTTTTCGTTGTTTCTGAAAGGGATTTTTACTGAGAGTTTCTTGTGTTGACAGAACTTACCCGAATCGATAGATAATGCTGGACTGCAAGCTATGTTCAAAAAATATGGGCATATTTTGTCCAGCAAAGTTGTCATGTCTGAGGATGGGAAGAGCAAAGGATACGGCTTTGTTCAATTTGAATCGGAAGAATATTCAAATGTTGCTATCGAGAAACTGAATGGCTCTACTGTTGGCGATAAGCAGTTGTATGTGAAATTCTGCGTTGTTCCTTAATGATAATGATAATCTTTTTCATGTCCATAAATGCTTATGCTTTGGAGTTTGGAGTCTATGATTTTTGTGCCTCTACAGTCAATGTTTGTAATTTGTATTCAATTTCTGTATGCCTATTATTTTCTGATATTAATTTTAATCTGGTTATGATTCTTGTCCAGATATGTTGGGAAGTTTGTCAAAAAGAGTGATCGCATTTTGCCTGGCCCTGATGCTAGATATACCAATTTGTATATGAAGAATTTGGATCTGGATATTGCAGAAGCAACTCTGCAGGAAAAGTTTTCCACCTTTGGGAAAATTGTTAGCTTGGCTATTGCAAAGGACAACAATGGGATGTCAAAGGGTTTTGGCTTTGTGAATTATGATAACCCAGATGATGCTAAAAAGGCAATGGAAGCAATGAATGGATCACAATTAGGTAGTTCATTTATCCTTTTACTGTGTAGGTTTTCTGCGGGGCAATGTTGAAATTTCTTGATGTATAATCCTGTATATTATCTGGTTTTGATTTGTCATGAACAGGTTCTAAGATTCTGTATGTAGCCAGAGCACAAAAGAAGGCTGAGCGCGAGCAGATCTTGCACCATCAATTTGAGGAGAAACGGAAGGAACAAATATTGAAATACAAGGTGATTTCTATGCCATTCTCCTATATTTAACTTGTCGTTTTCATTTCAGTTGGCTTAGAGTGTCATCATTTAACTTCAGGGATCAAACATTTATGTGAAGAACATTGATGACAATGTAAATGATGAAGAACTGAGGGATCATTTTAGTGCTTGTGGCACTATAACTTCTGCAAAAATTATGCGAGATGACAAAGGGATAAGTAAAGGGTTTGGCTTTGTCTGCTTCTCCACTCCTGAGGAGGCCAATAAAGCTGTGAACACTTTTCATGGTAAGTGGAGTTAAGTTGATGATAAGACTGGGTCCGTACATGCTTCAGTGTTTAGATAAGTATTCTAGCAGTCATATGAAATAGGAATGCAAATGCTTACATATGTTTCAATGAAAGAATGTAAGAATACTATGATATATTTATATTTATTGGATTACAATTTAGAGATTAGACACATTTTACATGTTATTTTCCATTTTCTATCATGTATCTTTCCATCAAGTACTCTTTATGTGCTATGTATATGTCACTTTATTTTTACACTTTGATGTTAAAAAAATTTAAGTTGAGTATTGACAAGAATAAACTTTGCTAAATCTTTTCTCTTCTTCATCTTATTCCATGAGGGTTTGATCAGTGCTTGTGAAAGACTAGTAGAAGCACTAGTTTGATGAGTTCCAGCTTAGTCATTTGTAAAGGATTTATGATTTTTCTGTTTTTTCTGTATGTGTACTGTGTGTGTTGGTGTGTCTATTTTTTGTGCAGCTGGGGGTTGTTGTTGAGGGTTCTTTTGTATATAATCAACAGTGTTCTTGAGTTGGTTTTTATTATTTTAAAAAATTGAAGAGAATGTTACTATTAGCCATTTGGTTTATGGGATAAGGCTCCTTGAAAATGAGCTTATCAGTAAAGTGCACAAGGGTGTATCAACTCTTGATTTAATTTAAAATATACTGTGATCTTAACCTACCAAAATTTAAGGGTAGAAGATACTCCATTACTTGTGCATTTTTTTTATACAAGCTCATTTTAGAGCAGCCTTTTCCAGGTTTATGATATGTGACACAATCAATAGTACATCTTAGCGCAAATAAAGGATATCCATAAATCTAAAAATATATTTTGTCACATATCACTTTTTGTATATTGGTTTGGAACTGAGGTTCTGATCTTAAAAATTTGCATCTCTGCCTCTTCACAGCCTTTTTTAGAGAAAATTTTATGAAATTTTATGTAAATAACATTACCTTTAACACCATTTATCTGCAATGCCTTAATTATGTTTAAGTTAATGTTATGTGCCACAGGATTCATGTTTCATGGTAAACCACTATATGTTGCTCTTGCTCAGAGGAAAGAGGATAGGAAAGCACAATTGCAGCTCCAGTACGCACAGCAAATAGCAGGACTAGCTGGACCTTCAACTGCCATTATCCCTGGTGGATATCCTCCATACTACTATGCAGCTACTGGTGTTATTTCACATGTGCCTCCTCGAGCTGGGCTGATGTATCAACATCTGGCATTGAGGCCGGGATGGGGGACTAATGGCTTTGCTCCCCCTGCTAGATCATTTCAACAATCACCAGTTCCTGCAGTGAGTAACAACTTTATTTTGAGAACCCAAGAAATGCTTGTATTTAATTCACTTTTTCATGATTTTTTTAGTATGTATTTTTGGGAAAGGAATTCCTGAAGAATTTTTACCATGAAGGAACTAAATAGCCACATACATTTTATTTGGCAAAACTAGTCCTGTTTCAACGAGAGTTGTAATGAGTTATATATATAATGTCTTTCGTTCACAGGTTTCTAACAATACTAGGCCGCATAGGCAAAACAGGGGCAGGTTGAATGGGCATTCAGTATCACAGGGAAATACTCACTCCGGTACTTATTTACAACAAGCCCAGCTAATTTCTCAGTCAGTGATCTCTTCAAGAGAGTCAAGTGCTCAGCAGGTTTGCTTTTTCATTTTCTTTTTTGTTTATTTGTCCCCCTCATATATAGAACATGATTTCTAATATATTACCCCTTTCTATTTGCAGTAATAAATGCTTATGTAGTGAACATTCTCTACACAAATATATCTGGTCTCTTGGTGGTGCTACTGCCACTTGTTTCATCCAACAGCACTTTTAAAATGCTCTAAACATATCCCAAAACTGAACTTGAAATCAGGACTAGGAATTTTTTTTTTTCTGTTAGTTTTCAGTATAAAACAATAAAGATAGTTGGATTTCATTTCAAAATTCGTGTTTTTAATCCCTTTCTATACTATACATGTCTTTGAAAGTTCTGATTTCTAAAGTTTCTATCCTTTGAAGAGAACCGGGCAGGCTAAGTACATCCCTAGTGGACGCCAGCGTGACATGGAAAAAGGATCCGGATCCACATCTGGTGGTTCAAACTCTGGCGGAGGGTCCCAGGGGTCAGAAATGCTGCATAGCTTGCTTGCTGGTGCTGCTCCTGAGCAGCAGAAAGAGATACTCGGGGAGCATCTTTACATGCTTGTTCAGAAACTAAAGGCATAACAATCTACTATTCTCTTTTGTTTTTTGTTATTGGAAGTTAAGTTTTTAAATTCTTAAAGTACATCTACTGTGCTATCTTGAGCAGCCTAGCCTAGCGGCAAAAATAACAGGGATGCTTTTGGAGATGGACAATGGAGAATTGCTGCTTCTCCTGGAATCGCCAGAGTCTCTTTCTGCCAAGGTGGAAGAAGCTGTCCAAGTGCTTAAGAACTCTAAGACCAAAGTTTCTGGCCAGGACGTACTTCATTCAAGTTACCTTTCAGCTGAGGTTGCAGTGAACTGAAGACTTTAACCTGATGATTCTTGTTTGAGCATAGATCATGAAGAGGTTGAAGCCACCAAGAACTCAAAAAATTGAGACATGAGTTTTGACATCAATGATTACCTTACAGTGTTTCTTCTACAGTATTTTTCCTTATGAAAAAGAACTTTCTGTTTTTTTGCCTTAGGGTTGACAAAAATTGGTAGTGACGATAAGAATCAGGGACAAATTTGTTTTGGATTTTGATTACATGGATTAACTTCGATGAATCTCGGTTCAATATTTTTCATTTCGTATTCAAATGCTAATGCATGCTATACACACATTTAGGGTATATTCAACAAATGTAAACAATTCTGAATCTCGACTATAATATGCATACACATCAGTTTACTTTTGTAGTTTTGATAATATAGCCTTCAATTTTTTGCACCCTTAATTCTACCACTTACCCCTGATGGGTGTGTCTTGGCTATGGATTAGAACATTATTCTTCTGAATCATAAACTTTAATGGAAAATATAATTCAGCAAAGAGTTTAAGTCGTCAATTTAAGGTTTGCTGAAGTCATATATGTAGTGAATATTTCTCTTCTTAACATGCTAATTCAATTCCTAAAGTTAGTTTAGGGAACTGATTTAGAATATCTCAACATTTATAAATTAATATCTTAAAAGTTTAAGTTGTTAGGTGAGAATGATTTTATATTATATTTTTATCAGTAGTTACAATAATAGTGTATTTAACTGCAATTGGTAGATTTATTTGTGGGTAGACACATTGTAGTTTTAAATTTTAAGTATGCCAATTATTCAAGAAATATTATAAGTTATATATATATATATATATATATATATATATATATGTATATATATTCTCTAGTTTTCACATAAAAGACTTGTTTGTTTTTTTATTAAAGTAACAAATAATTAACTAAAACAATGAGAGATAAATTAGGGATTAAAATATTCTTATTGTCCTCTATCTTTATTTAAAGTATCAATTTGGTTTTTCTTTTTTATCTTTTTTATTGTCAATTTCATCCTTCAACTTATATTTTGATTTCTATATTTTCCTTTCTTTGACTTCTACTTGAATACGTAATGGTAAACATTTACGTGACATAGATGTCGTTAATGATGTCTTAATTTACATCTAGAGCATGTTTTAAGCCCCTTATCTCTCTCTCTCTCCAAAAGGAATGGAGTTGTGATAAATTCTGTTTTGCGTATAAAATTTTGTAAATATTGAATTTTAATAAATTTTTATTAATTTTCACAGGAAAAAAAATTTGAGAAAAAAGCCTCAACATTTAAAACATTACTCACAGGTGACACAGCGCTCAAAGCTGCAAATATAGAAGGACCCAGTTTTTGAAGTCGCAATGCTCAACATTGGAAATAGGAAGAAACGCTGAGAAAAATGTTGCAATGCTGTAAGCATGGGTTTTTCCAAGATTTGAAGCTCGACAGAATAGGAAAATGTCAGATTCAATGCTAACACTCCTGAAAGCGCCCTTTTTACAACGTTTTGAACGTCAGGCTGACAGTTGAAACGCAGGTCATCATATATGACATTTTGTGGCCAACACTTAAAACGTTGATCCCAACGTTAAGCACTTGTAAGGAAATAATGAAACATTGCAGCAGGTGCTCGAAACGTAGAGTTTGACTTTTTGGGTGTTATAAGAGCTGAACTTGTGGCCCAATAAAGGGAACATCCACATTTTACGAAAAACTTAATTTCTTACCCATCCATTAAAGATTCAAATTTTGGGAGAGGATCCTGAAAATTTGATGCAATGATTATCATTCACATTTATCTTCTTCTCTATTCATCTTCTTAGTGATGAAAGAACTCCATGAGAATTATTTGTAATTAAACAATCTTTTATCCAATACCAGTTTTATTCATGAAAATGAGTGATATTCTATTTTCTTAATGTTTTTTCTACTGACCCATTGGTGAAATGATTTAATGATGTGTTTATAATGAAGAATCTTATAAACGTACCTAGATTTGAGATTAATTGCCTTGTATTGAGATGAGTTTAAGGATAGAACTTCTTGTTGAATGTGCTCTTGCAGATTTTTAAACTTTAAGACTTGGATTAATCTTAAGGAATTAGAGCAATCTTTTATCCAATACAAGTTTTATTCATGAAAATGAGTGTTATTCTATTTTCTTAACGTTTTCTCTACTGACCCATTGGTGAAATGATTTAATGATGTGTTTATAATGAAGAATCTTATAAACGTGTCTAGATTTGAGATTAATTGCCTTGTATTGAGATGAGTTTAAGAATAGAACTTTTTGTTGAATGCGCTCTTGCAGATTTGAGATTAATTGCCTTGTATTCATCTTCTTAGTGATGAAAGAACTTCATGAGAATTCTTTGTAATTGAACAATCTTTTATCCAATACAAGTTTTATTCATGAAAATGAGTGATATTCTATTTTCTTAATGTTTTCTCTACTGACCCATTGGTGAAATGATTTAATGATGTGTTTATAATGAAGAATCTTCTAAACGTGTCTAGATTTGAGATTAATTGCCTTGTATTGAGATGAGTTTAAGAATAGAACTTCTTGTTGAATGCGCTCTTGCAGATTTTTAAACTTTAAGACTTGGATTAATCTTAAGGAATTAGAGTAATCAGGTTAGTTTAAATGGGTTACATGCCATGGAATTGGACTTGGTATATTTTAGCTAATATGAACTTCAATGTTTGTGGATAAAGTTGTGTTGAATTTGGTGAAATTATAGTAGAACCATGGAAGAATTCGAACCTTAACTATTTTCACATACCATTTCTTTTATTGTAATTAATTAATTAATTTTGTAACTTAAATTAATTAATTAAATCATTAGTGTTAATTGATTATTTGATTGATGAATTTTTTTCAATAATTATTTACATAAATTATTATCATATTAATTTGTTATAATTATTTACTATTTACATTAAAAATTAGTAATAATTATTTACTATTTGTTATTGAAAAAAATATAATTTTTTTTTGTGATACACAAAGATAACACAAGAAGGGGGGTTGAATTGTGTTATGACAAATTTTTGCAAAACCTTTTTAAAGATGTATCGTTTGAAGGATTTATCAAAAGTTTTTTTAAAACGTTATTTAGAAAAAGACGAATGTAGAAAGAAAATCAGAGAAGCACAAAAAAATTATACTAGTTCGTCTCATCCCATAGACTATGTTCAGTTCTTGGCAACTACCAAGTCCCACTAACTTAAACACGTTACAAGTATTCTTTCAACCAAGCCTCTTCAGACTCAACCTAAGTTGTCTTTAACTTGTCTTTCAAGCAAAAACCCAAATATTCTTTGAATCAAAGCATCTTCAGTTTCTACTGATTTCTTAAAGAAAAAGATTAAACGTGAGTTATCTCATTGAGTTTAACGTCCTAACAAACAAATATACAATGAAGTACAAAGTAAGCTTTTACAAGCAACGTATATGAATATTACAAGATGAGAGTTTTTCCACAGTTAAAGATATTTCAATTGACCAACATTTGAGACTGAGGTCTTTTCTTCTATTTATAGGCTTCTCCAGAAAGTGTCTGTTGTGAGTGCTTGTAGGAGAGAACCTTCGTCTGTTGGAAAAGAGTCGTTGAAGCATTAAATGCAACATTTAATTTCTTTCACCAACTTGTTACTTTGATAAGATAAAGCAGTTTACTTATCTTGTAAAGTGAACTTTCTTCGAGAGTAGGTATATAGACTTCATTTATTTCGAAATTGTTTACTCTTTTACAAATATGCAGTGTATAGATCATTAGAACTTTGTCTGAAAGCAGTTAGTTACTGAATCTTTTTAAGAAAGATAAAGACGGTACATGATCAAGTGATCAGATGATAGCGACCATGCAAATTACGAGTGACCAGACGAATGCTTGAAAAACTCTTTTTAACTGTTTGTTATTATCAAAATATTTAAGGGTTATATATTCGTCTTTTGTCTTAACAAAATTGATTTCTTAATAATTTCTGTAAATAATTGAAGCAAAAGGTTCAAATCAATCTAACAAGAGATTACCAACATTATGTTGGTCTAAGTAGAACTGAACTCGAATCTCTTAAGCAAGGTCTCAAAGCAAAAAGGTCTCGGGTTCAAGTCTTGTGGATGAAAAAAAAATGTAGTTGAGAGGGGAGACCCATTAAAGGTGATGAGTCAAGTTCTTTGGCAGAGATTAATCGTTAATAAAGCTAGTAAATATTTTGCATTTGTAATATGGTAACAAAAAAAAAAAAACTAACAATTAACATGGTGTAACATAGTTGGCAGATAACCTTATTCCTTAAGAATGTGGTCAAAGGTTTGATTCATAGAGTCATATATATGAAAAAACATTTGTTAGGAGAGGTCAACCCCTTAAATGGATTTCAACACCTACAAGAATTAGTTTTTGACTTCTAGCTGAGGGATACCTTGGGTCACCCCCCCTAAAAAAAATCCTAATAGATCAAATCAAATAATTTAATTGATTGATTAAAATTAAAAAATTAATTGATTTATTAGTATAAAATATGTCAAAATTAGCATAATTATATATATTTTTAGGCTAAAATATATTTTTGGTCCTCCTATTTTTCTCAATCCGCAATTTTGGTCCCTCTATCTTTTTTTTAGAGACATTTAGTCCTCTTATTTTTAAAAATCCGCAATTTTGGTCCCCTTACTTTTTTTAGAGATATTTAGTCCTCTTATTTTTAAAAATCTGCAATTTTGGTCCCTTCGTCAAATTTCTTGCATTGATCGTTAGTGGTTTAATGTTGACTCTAATGTTTACTTTGACTTTAACATGTCATTTAAGTATTGATATGTCAGAATCAACGTTAAATTACTAACTGTCAATGCAAGAGATTTGACAGGAGGATCCAAATTGCGGATTTTTAAAAATAGGAGGATTAAATGTCTCTAAAAAAATAAGAGGACCAACATTGCGGATTAAAAAAAATAGGGGGACCAAAAATACAATTTAGCCATATTTTTACTATTTATCACTGAAAAGATTTGTAAAAAAGAAATTAATATGTTAATAATTTGGGTAAATAATTGTTGCAAAAATAAAAAAATCAACTTAAATGACTTAATTAATTTAAGTTAAAAAAATTAATTGATTAATTACAATAAAACGTGCATATATATACATACATACATATATATATATATATATATATATATATATATATACATATATATTACTATTTATTATGGAAAAATTAGTAAAAAAGTATTATGTAAATAATTTTCATAAATAATTAAAGTAGTAAGTTAAATCAACCAAAAAATATGTTAAAGTTGCTATTTATATATTTGGTGTAAGTCTTTAAATTTATACCTGATGTCAATAGATCTCTCTCTCACACACATATAAAAATGAGTTATTTACGAGCTGTTAATATAGGGTTTGTAAAACTAGAGCTTAAGTCAATAAATAATTGAGCTTAATCTTAAGTTTGAGTTTGTTTATTTAATTAAAAAAATGAGTTTAATCGAGCATTTAACGAGTCGAGCTCGAATAAATTGGAATGCATAACATGGAGAGTGAGATTCTCACTCTTCTCACTTTGAATGTACCTTTCATATACTACTTACATAATTAGTCAAAAAATTCCTCTCTTAAACTATCATTCTTTTATTTTTATTTATATACTTGATCTTCTTTCTTGATTGTCATTTTCTTTCAATCTACCGACATATCATTAGTCCGAGTGGTATTGGGTTTAAATTTCTTAAACAAGATTTCGGTTTGAGTTTTATGAATAGAAAAAACAAGGTTGAGAGAAAAGAGTCCACTAAAAGTGATTAATCAGACTAACCGTAAACAATACACGTGGTCTTTACCAAAAAAATACACGTACAAAAATACTAATTATATGCACTATCAATACAAATTTTTGTATCAATCACTAAAAATTATATTAGATATATACAAAAAAATATATTATATATATTTTTTAAAATAATTATTATAAAAACCAACAAAGTTATCGCGTGATTGGATATAGTTTTACATCATCTCTGCATTTCAATTAAATTCGGAAGAAAATACGAACATGTGGAAAGGGTGAAGAGTTGCGGAGGTTTGGTATTAACAACGCCGACATAGCCACTCCCACCCATTCCCTTCTTATTCTTCGTTTACCAACGCCACAGAACAGCTTCCCTTTTTCTAATTTTTCTTTAGAGAATGGGGAGGAGTAGCGGACGAGACCGAAGACGAAGAAGATCAGATGACTCTGCATCCGAGTCACCTTCCGAGTCCGACTCCGAGTCCGACAAACGCCACCGTAGCAGTAGTCGCCGGTCGCGGCGGGACTCCGACAGTGATAGGAAGAAGAAGTCCTCGAGGACCATCACAGAAGAGGAAATTGCGCAGTACATGGCCAAAAAGGCACAAACAAAGGTCTGAAACTCGTTTCTCCATCCCTGTGTCATCTCGTCATCGTTTGATTTCACGTGTTGAACGATTTTCCATTATTTCAGGCAATGAAAGTCGCTAAAAAGTTGAAAACCAGTACGGTATCGGGTTATTCCAACGATTCGAATCCGTTCGGTGACTCTAATCTCAACGAGAAGTAAGTTCCTACCTATTTCTCATTGTTTTTTGTATCTTGTGACTAAATTAAACTTATTTTAGCATCATAATACATGAATCTTGCAGATAAGTAGTGGTTGACCTTATTGCCATATATATATATATATATATATAGATTGTAAACCTACAAAATGTTATTTGTAGGTTTGTTTGGCGCAAGAAGATTGAGCGCGATGTTGCTCAAGGCGTGTCTATTGATACGTTTTCAGTTAAAGCTGAGAAAAAGAGACAGAGGGAAAGGATGGTATGCACTTCCTTCCATGAATTTTAAATTAAGCATAGCATGATATGTGATATATGTTGTATAAGCACCAGTAGCTAGTAATTGTAACAAGGTTTTAATTTGTGGTTGTGATTTCGTTGTGATCCTTGATGTCGTGGGCAATTAAGGACAGCTGATGCGGTTGTGATGCGGTTACAGTGACTTCAAAAACCTTGAGTCCTTGATTTGCAGCCAAAATCGCGGTCGTGGACTGTTTTTTAAAACCTTGAATTGTACTACTGGTCATTATTTGTTTCTTCAACCTCGGCAATATGTCTCATACAACTTTTGACTTTTGAGAATTTAGAAGGTAACATAATGGTATCTTGGTCCAATTTAGTTCCTAGACCGTATGTGCAATCTTATACACTTTTTTCCCTCCAATTTAGTTCCCTCCATTGGGGATGATTGTGAATCTGGTTTGCTTGGGTTATATTAACTGTAACTGGGAATGGAATCAATCGATTAAACTAGTTCAGTAATTCATATGGTTTCTGTACTGGTGTTTGAGGTTAGGCTTTACATCTTTATTCCTTGTTTACACAAATTTGTTGATCCTTTGATTTGTCATTGATGGCCAAAAAACTAAACTTTCTCACTGCTTACAATTACAATATTCACAATTATAATGCAGGCAGAAATTGAAAAAGTGAAGAAGAGAAGGGAGGAAAGGGCACTTGAGAAGGCCCGACACGAGGAAGAAATGGTAAGTCCTTTCTCATAATTTGTAATAGTTATTGTGAGAACATTTGTTATGTTATGGTAACTATTATTAGTTTGGGCTTGTACTAGTTCTATACTATAGTACTACATTTTATACTTGACCACATTAATGTAAATAGGAGTATTAGATCAGCCTCTGGTATCTCAATTATTCAGTCATATTAGTTAATATTCTCTATTCTCTCCTCCATCTATTCCCTAAATTTCAGCAGTTATCATTTTAATCTGTTGGAAGATTTTTATTTTTATTTTTTTTGTCTTGCCACTGTATTTTTTTACGGTTCTATTCTAATATGATGGACAAATTATGTCCCTTCCTTGTCTTTTGTTTTTTTGGGGGGTGGGGGTACACAAGGCTACATATCAGGCTTTTCGTTTAAGAAGGGTCCTGAAATTCATCTTCACTTAGGCCCAAATGTGGAGATATTTGAGTCAAGCCAAGGCTTGACATAATTGTTAGTGGCATAAACTATGTTATCTTGATGGGATTTAACACATTCTTTCTCCTAGGCACTGTTAGCCAGAGAACGTGCTCGAGCTGAGTTTCAGGACTGGGAAAAAAAAGAAGAGGAGGTACTGTGCCTTTAGTTCCTTTCCATTTGTTTTTGTTTTATATATTATAGCCAGTTTGATGACTTGGACAATTTAATCTGCAGTTTCATTTTGATCAAAGCAAAGTTAGGTCAGAAATTAGATTGCGTGAAGGGCGTGCCAGACCAATTGATGTCCTAACCAAGCATCTCAATGGCTCTGATGATTTGGATATAGAAATAAATGAACCATACATGGTGTTCAAGGTTAATACTTAACGTTTTTCTTTTCATTTTATTTCTCCTATTCCTCACTGTTGTAATGTCATATAGTATGATTAAGGATTTTAAACGTTATTATTAGACAAGTTACATAATGATTTGATATATGTTGCAGGGTTTGACTGTGAACGAAATGAACGAGCTACGTGACGACATCAAAATGCATCTGGACCTTGACAGGGCAACACCAACTCATGTAGAATATTGGGAGGTATCACCGTATTTCCATTGTTTATTTTTTGCTTTATAGTTCTGCACATTTTACTTAGTTAATAACTTCTACCTTATCTAATTAATAGCACAACAAATTCAGGATAATATCAAAATGAAATTTGAGGTGAACTGGAGCCCAAATGAACTAGTTGACTTTCATGATCTTTTCCTGTTTTATTTAAATTGTATGGCTGTTATAGTTGGTATCTTGTTTAAAGTTGAAGACTCATTGTTTAATGTCTTCATGCAGGCACTCCTTGTGGTGTGTGATTGGGAGCTAGCTGAAGCTCGAAAAAAGGATGCGCTTGATCGAGCTAGGGTGCGTGGAGAAGAACCCCCTACTGAGCTGCTTGCAGAAGAAAGGGGTCTGCATTCCAGTGTTGAGCCAGATGTGAAGAAGCTTTTGCACGGGAAGACTCATGCAGAGTTGGAGGCTTTACGGGTTCACATTGAATCAGAAATGCGTACTGGTACAGCAAAGGTGGTTGAGTATTGGGAGGCCATTTTAAAACATCTCCACATATATAAAGCCAAGGTATTCTCCATCACATTATTTTCCAATTTTCTGTTGCATGCCTTTAAACAATGGTTTGTTTGACTGCATTATTAAATTGCTCCCAATACAGGCTTGTTTAAAGGAAATTCATGCTAAATTGCTACGTAAGCATTTGCAAAGTCTTGAGCAACCATTGGAGGATGAAGATAAATTGGAAAATGCTCAAGTTATAATACCTAAGGAAGAAGCTACTGAGGATGATATTAAAGGTATAAGTTTTTTGTTGTCATTTAGTTGTTCATGAAACAATTTTTATTGCCTCTGTTCATCTCAAATTGAATGTTGAAATTTGCTTTATTTTTTTTTTCTTGCTAGTCCGATCTGCAGATGAATCATTCTCACCAGAGCCCATTAGAGAGGATCAAGAAGATGAAGATGAGGCTGGATCATTTTCACCCCAACTGTTGCATGGTGATGAAAATGAGGAAGCTATTGACCCTGAAGAGGACAGAGCTATGCTGGTAGTGTTTCTAACCATGATGTTTAATGGTGATCTCATACTTAATTTGTAGATTATAACTTGACCCTGTTCATACATTTGTAGGAGCGGAATCGTAAGGCTGTATTAGAAGAGCAACAAAGACGAGTTCAGGAAGCAATGGCATCAAAGCCAGCTCCTTCTGAAGATAATTTTGAGATGAAGGCCTTAAAAGCTATGGGGGATATGGAAGATGGAGATGCTGTGTTCGGATCTGGTGCTGAAGTGAACCTGGATTCCCAGGTATAGTGTCTTGGCCGTATATATATCTTCTTCACTATTTGTGGAATGGCATATGACATCAGCTTGTCACTTTCTATGATTTTTAGAATTTTGAATTTTTCATGGATAGAAAAATATGTAGTTAGATATAAATACAATGTTCTGGATTTTCGGAAGTAATATCATAAGTTGTGGATTGTTATCATGGAAGAGTCTTAAATATTGTCTTATCATATTCTTTGGTTACTTCTCTCCACAGAAAAAGCTGGCAGTGGAGGGAGTTTGCACTAAGGCTATGTTTGGCCCAGCTTTTTTATGGCTTAAAAACTACTTCAAAGTTAAAATTCCAAATAAGTTTTAAAAATAAAGTAGAAGCTGTTTTTGGCAGTTGTACCTTGCGAGCTCCTTTAAAACTAAAAACTGTTTTTGTCCGACATCGATTAGTTCAGGATGAGAGTGAGAAGAAGGCTAAAGTGTGCACCTTACTTTTAAAATCTACTCCACTTATTTTTTTCTACTTCCCCAACACCCCCCCCCCCCCCCAAAAAAAAAGATCCTTAATTTTGAGAGCTTTTCTCCAAATTTGTTTAGCCCAACTTCTTCCTTTAAGGAGAAAAGGGTTGGACCAAACACTACCTAAATACTGTATTATCATATTCCACTGGTATATTTTGGTATTTTAAGGAGAAATAGAAAGTTTGTTATTTTTTTTTTGTCGTTTTAAATTTCCCGACTGACTGATAAATGTTGGAGCAGGTTTATTGGTGGCATGACAAATACAGGCCTAGGAAGCCAAAGTATTTCAACCGTGTTCACACTGGATATGAGTGGAACAAATATAATCAGACTCACTATGATCATGACAACCCACCTCCGAAGATTGTGCAAGGGTACAAATTTAATATTTTCTATCCTGATCTTGTAGACAAGACAAAAGCCCCAACCTATACCATTGAGAAGGATGGCAGCAACGGGGAGACTTGCATTATAAGATTCCATGCAGGGCCACCATATGAAGACATAGTAAGTCTATTATCCTTTATGTTATGAAGGATTTTTAATTTTCAATCAATTTACCTATTTCCTTGTGTTTTCCATGACAGGCCTTCCGCATTGTAAACAAAGAATGGGAATATTCTCATAAGAAAGGTTTTAAGTGCACATTTGAACGTGGAATTCTGCATGTGTACTTCAATTTCAAACGCCACCGCTACCGCAGATAATTTCACACAGCCATGGTTCACTTTCTGTTAAGTTTCCCCTACTAGAAAGGCTATGTGGCTGCTATTTTTAAGAGTAAATTTTGTGCCATGGTGCTGGCACTAGAGATAGATGGCTAGGATATTTACAGCTTGGATTGAGACCAAGAAGAAATTCTAAGGTACTATTAGAGTGTTACTCCCACCGGTTAAAGTCTGATCTAAATCTTGTTATGATATTTTAAATTTAATTTAAGGAGTAGTATGGTTATGCTGTTCTCATCTTGTGATTATGTTTTTAATGGATTCAGTGTAGTACTGCTGTGCATAAGAATCTCGAGACCAATGGTCTTTCCGAATGGTGAGAGATACTAATTACATGTCTCTTGTTTTTAGTGCACACACTAATCTCAACTCTCTGAATTCCTGGCTGGATTATCTTGGCTTTACTTTAGATTATGGGAGTGCGGAAAAGTAAATATTTTTCACTGATCTGAAATTGATACAATGAGGAAGTATAAATAGGAAGAGAAGATTAATTCTATACACAAATCTAGGCCTGAATATTAGGAAAAAATCTGCCTGAATATCAGGAAATAATCTTTCCTATTGGTGCTATGTCTAAAAACGGAAAGAAGGGAATACAGCAGATTCTAATACATTAAATCCTAATATTAACTGTACAAATCAAATCCCATATCATGACTGCCTTCCTTAATTATCAACACTCCCTCTCAATCTGGGTGGTAGATGTCTATCATTCCCAGATTGGATCTGATGCTTTCATAAGTATTTCTTGGGAGAGCTTGAGTTATGATATCTGTTGTCTGGTTGCACGATGGTACATGCTCAGCACTTACAATGTCATGGTCAATTTTCTCCTTTCTAAAGTGTCGGTCAATCTCCACATGCTTTGTCCTATCATGGAGGACTGAGTTCTTTGCAATGCTGATAGCGGCTTTATTGTCACACACTATCCTCATTGTATAATGGATAGGAATTTTGATCTCGTCCAGCATCCTTTTTAGCCAAACTCCTTCACAAATACCTTGTGCTAT
The DNA here is from genome assembly GCA_004329165.1 of Spatholobus suberectus. Classification (NCBI taxonomy): domain Eukaryota; kingdom Viridiplantae; phylum Streptophyta; class Magnoliopsida; order Fabales; family Fabaceae; genus Spatholobus; species Spatholobus suberectus. The sequence continues at coordinate 14,886,977 of CM014732.1, read as the reverse complement.
GGCTCTAAATTCAGCTTCTGCACTACTTCTAGCCACCATAGACTGTTTTTTGCTTCTCCAAGTAACCATGTTTCCCCATACAAAGGAGCAGTAGCCAGTAGTTGACTTTTTGTCTGATGTACAACTTGCCCAATCTGAGTCTGTGTATACTTCAATACACCTATTTGAGTTTTTCTTGAAGTAGGTGCCTCTGCTTGGTGTACCCTTAAGGTATTGTAAGATTCTGTTCACAGCTTTCATGTGTGCATCAGTAGGACTTGACATGTAGTGACTTGCCATACTTGCAGCAAATCCAATGTCCAGCCTGGTATGAGTTAGGTAGATCAACTTCCCAACTAGGCTTTGGTACCTCTCTTTATTAGCTAGAGGACCTTCTTCGGAGCCACTTCTTTTTACTGGTTCTATAGGAGTATCGGTTGCCTTGCATCCAAGCATTCCGGTTTCTTGAAGTAAGTCCAAGGTGTACTTCCTTTGAGACACATATATTCCATTCTTTGTTCGAGCTACTTCCATCCCTAGAAAATACTTGAGTTGTCCCAAGTCTTTGAGTTCAAACTCCTTAGCCAAGAGTCCCTTCAGCTGTTTGATTTTCTCATGATCATCTCCTATGATAACAATATCATCAACATAAACAATGAATAAGGTTACCTTCCCTTCCAAGGAGCGCTTGACAAACATAGTATGGTCTGATTGATATTGAATGAACCCATCTTCCTTGACAACTTGAGATAATCTATCAAACCACGCTCTCGGGGATTGCTTAAGGCCATACAAGGATTTCTAGAGCTTGCACACCTTATTTGAGGTGCTGGATGATTCAAGTCCAGGAGGAATTTGCATGTATACTTCTTCTTCCAACTCTCCATTTAAGAAGGCATTTTTTATGTCAAGTTGGTGTAGTGGCCATTCCAAGTTTGTTGCCAAGGACAATATGACTTGAATTGAATTAAGTTTGGCCACTGGTGCAAATGTCTCTTCATAGTCCACACCATATGATTGGGTGAATCCCTTTGCCACCAACCGGGTCTTGTACTGGTTTATACTGCCATCAGCATTATACTTGATGGAGAATATCCACTTGCATCCAACAGGCTTCTTTTCTTTTGGTAGAGCAGTGATCTCCCATGTGTCATTTTTAACTAAAGCTTGAACCTCTTCTGTTACAGCTGTTGCCCATTCAGGTTGTTTGAGGGCTTCATGAATATTCCTCGGAATATGGACACTATCAAGTGCTGCTACAAATGTCTTGTACCCCTATGACAATTTTCCACTGGACACATATTTCTCAATGGGGTGTTGAGTGCAAGTTCTCACCCCTTTTCTCCAGGCAATAGGAATATCAATATCAATGGAACTCACTTGAACAGGTTTTGAGTTAGGAACATTATTACCTGAGAAAGTTTCATTTTCTGGAGCCTGTTTAGATTCATGGTTTTGCATAGGAGCTGTGTTTGACTTTATCACCTTTTGGTTCTTCCTCCTCCTAGAGTAAACCTTCAAGTTGTCATCAAGTGCAGTAGAATCTTGGTTCTATTGAGGCGGATTTGTTTCCCTTGGTTCCATAGCTACTGGTTCTGCAAGCTCCACAAGTACAATTTCTGTTGGTGTTGTTTCTGTTGGTTCTACTGGTGCTGTATCAAGGGCAGGTTCGGTCAATTCAAATCCCAAAGGTTGGGATTCTGCCATTTCATTTGGAATTGATGTCTTTTGCCCCTGAATGCCAACTTTGGGGTAATAAGGCTGATCCTCAAAGAAAGTCACATCCATACTGTGGTAAAATTTTCTGGTTGAGGGAGAGTAGCACTTGTATCCCTTTTGATAAGGTGAGTAACCAAGGAAAACACATTTGATGGATTTGGGTCAAGTTTGCTGCAGTGAGGATTTAGGTTGTGAACAAAGGCTGGACATCCAAATATATTCAAGGGAATTGAGGTGAGGATTCTACTGGTTGGGAAAAAGGTCTGGAGTGTGGAGTGAGGGGTGTTGAAGTTAAGAACACGGGAAGGCATTCTGTTTATGAGGTAGGTTGTAGAAAGGACAGCTTCTCCCCATAATTGTTTTGGAGCATTTGTAGCCAACATAAGTGATCTAGTCACTTCCAAAAGGTGCCTATTTTTCCTTTTTGCAGCTCCGTTTTGCTGAGGGCTATCTACACATGAGCTTTGGTGTATAATTCCATGTGTCTTAAAGTAGGAATTCAGCATTGAGTGATAGTATTCTCGACCATTGTCAGTTTTGAGTACCTTAATATTGGCTTGGAATTGTGTTTGCACCATGTAGTGGAAATTTTGAAATATTCTTCCTACTTCTGATTTCTCTTTCATAAGGAATACCCAAGTAACTCTTGTATGGTCATCAATGAAAGTAACAAACCATTTGGTGCCAGTAATGTTGCTGACTCGGGATGGTCCCCATACATCACTATGAATTAAGGAAAAAGGTTGAGAAGGTTTATATGGTTGGGGTGAATAGGTGCTGCGTGTATGTTTGAATAATTGGCAAACTTCACATTGAAAATTCCTTATATTTTTATTGAATAATGAGGGAAACATTTTCTCCAAGTACATAAAATTGGGGTGGCCTAGATGATAGAGCATTATAGAATTTTCACTACTTGGAGGAACTGTTGCACATGAGTTGGCTTTGGGTCCACTTTCAGAGTCGTCAATCAACAGGTGGTAGAGTCCAGCACACTCTTTAGCATTGCCAATCATCTTCCCCGGCTCCAAGATCTGAAATTCACACAAGTTAGGAAAGAATTTAGTGACACATCTCAAGGTTTTTGTCAGTTCGTTGACAGATAGCAAATTGCAGTCAAGTTTGGGTACATAAAGTACTGAATCTAGAGTGAGATTCTTTGAAATAATCAGTGAACCTTTACCAATAACCTTTGAGAGGGTACCATTTGCAATCCGAACTGTGGAGTTCTCATGACAGGGTGAACAATTATCAAATATAGTTATGTCTCCAATCATGTGATTTGAGGCTCCTGAGTCTATGATCCATGATTTTGGTTTTCCTTTGCTAGTGTTTAAAGCATGCAAGAAATTACCTTTTTGGGCTACTGCAGTTGTGCCACCTTTTTTTGCTGTCAACATAGTTTGCTGGAGGATTTTTTTTAGAGCTTCTATTTGCTCTTTGCTGAATGGAGATGGGTCAGGATTTACCTTTGCATCTTGATGGTTATGGGCTGCTGCATTGCCTCTGTTCTCCTTGTTTCGGAATGGTTTTGCCTTTGAAGGTTTTCCATGTATGTCCCAGTAGGTGTCCTTTGTGACCAAGTTTCTTGCAATGATCACACCAGGTACGGTTCTTCTTATGTGCTGGACGGGCTTGGTTTCCTCTTGCTGCCATTGCTGAACTCTCGGTGGACGGGGTTGGAATAGAGTTTCCTAACATGATTTTTCTCCTGCTCTCTTCTCTTCTCACTTTGGAGAATACTTCTCAGATTTTTGGAAGTGGCTTGGTTCCAAGAATCCTTCCACGCACTTCATCAAGATCCTTGTTAAGTCCCAATAAAAATTTGTAGATTCTATCCTTCTCTACCAGTCCTCTGTACTTTTTCTCGTCATTTATACAATTTCACTCAACCTCTTCATATATATCCAGCTGCTGCTAGTGTCGACTGAGAGTATTGAAATACTCAGTAACCTAAGATTCACCCTGTCGCAAGTCATGGAGTAGGCGAGGGAGACTAGAGATGGTTCAGATCGAGCTTTGATATCATGCGGAAAAGTGAATATTTTTCACTGATCTGAAATTGATACAATGAGGAAGTATAAATAGGAAGAGAAGATTAATTCTGTAACAAATCTAGGCCTGAATATCAGGAAAAAATCTGCCTGAATATCAGGAAATAATCTTTCCTACAAGTGCTATGTCTAAAAATGGAAAGAAGGAAATACAACAGATTCTAATACATTAAATCCTAATATTAACTGTACAAATCAAATTCCATGATTCTGACTGCTTTCCTTAATTATCAACAGGGAGAATATGACATTGTTCAACTGTTTCTTTAGCAACGTTGATTATTGTACTTTTGACGATGTATGGAATCTCAGAAGGTGAAAGAATTTGTGGTAGCAGACATATAATTAGCTATAACAGCAATTTCATTGTCGTTAATCCTTTAAGGTTTTGTCTAACATACACCTTGCTTTTAAAGGTGCACGGATGTCTCAGTCCATATGATTGGTGATTTTGCATTAAACAAAGTAGGAACCATTCATGACAGCATGCTGAACTGGTAAAACGTTAAGAAATAAGAATTTGTAAGGTTGACCCCTAAAGAGTAAAGGCATGTTTGAATTGGCGATTCGTTCAGTTGAATGTCAATCTTTGTAAGTGTGCTTACAGTTAAACGTGCATTGAAAGGAGAGATTTAAGTAAAACAAACACACCAAGAATGTTTTATGTGAATCCCACTTTCCAAGGTATGTAGAATGCTCTCACAGCTCATTGGAACGTGAGCAAACAGACATTCAAACAGAGTCAAAGAATTTATGTCGGAGTAGTGTTATTTATTTTGAACTCCTCAATTGTATTGATTTTTCCACGAGTCCCATCAGTATTTAACAAAATAATGGGCGTGCATTGTTGATCACAGTCGTGTGTTTTTTGATGGGTGTGTTGTTTGATCTGTAAACGAGCACGGGAGTGTGAAAATTCAGTCATGGCTTATCGCGGAAGCATATCATTGCTCTCTCTATATTATTGTGTGAGAGCCCCAAGTATCGATGTGTAGCGCTGCAGTGCCTTTAAAGGCCTGTTATGGCTAAGTCTTGTTCATCTGGAGAAGATGCGCACTGAAATGATAGGCTATATGACTTTTAATATTTGATTTTCATTTGAAAATCCTCGAGTATTTTGCAAAGTTCACAAATTTAGTACACAACGAAGTAGATCTTCTGCAATAATAAAAGTCACATCTCCCCGTTAACATCAAGTAACACTTAAAAATTCACACCCATAACCGATCGATCCTCTACGCACAACTCAACGTAGGAACTCTACCAAGACCGGATTATGCTCCCTGTTCTTTGTTTCACATTCATGACTCACCTTTGCTTAGCCACAAATCCAACGTAACACAGTAACTGCTCCATCACCATCATCGTGTCTATCTTGTCATTGCCATGGAACCAACCTCAGCATCAAACGTCCACTTTTGCAACCCACGAGGGGGCTAAAATACACCAGAGATCTTCGTCAACGGGCACCCGAATCATCAGGATATGTGTTGATCATACTAGTGAATTTAGTACCACATTTAACCCAAATCATTAGGTGTATAAGTCCTTCCTATTTATATGTTGTTCAACTCACCCGTTTTTACTTATTAGACTTCTTCACTCACATTTGCCACTCCATTATACCTGGCACAAACCAAGTCATTCCCAAACCTGACCTTCACTTTAGCCACGCACAAGCTCACCCAGCTGCTCCATGTCAAATCCAGTCATGTCCTGCTAGCAACCTCACATTATTTATGGACAAACTGCACACTATATGTATTGGACAAAAACTCAACTTGGACGAAATACTAAGAATTGGATTAAGAGAGGTCAAACGGCAAATTGTGAGGGGAGGGAAATGGGAGTTGCCTCTATGTGTCTAGTAATGCCTTGTCTCATAAGATGCTTTTGTTGGGCAATATAATAACAAGAAACAAGAAACAAGAAACAAAAAACAAAAGAAATGTTACCTACAGTAGCAGGTAATAAAACAGCAAGGTGCATGAAAGCAACGCCACCATCCTTTAGAAAAATCATAGACCACAACCTTTAATAGTAGCATTCAAGTTGTTGAAGAATCATAGATCACAACCTTAAGTACAAGGAATCAGAATGAAAGGCACAAGAAGGAATGGCCTTACCACTCATGAAAGAGGAATGTTACCAATACAATCTCTCAATCCATACTTGTTAGTTTGTATAACAGTTGAGTTCTCATCCAAGTGTCGACACAGTTCATGGAAGTGAATAGTACTTCCTTTCCCTTGCTAGCATAAGACATTATACTTTTTAGTGTTTTGTTAAGGACTGTCCTCAAAGCAAGACATTTTGTTAACCGTCTTTAATTACTTTTTTTCGTATATTAAATATAACAAATATTTTTTGTTAAACATTTTTATTTTTTTAAATAATGCTTCAAGGGTTCATGTTAGCATTTTTGTTAATTTAATGTATAATATTTTTATGAATTTAAATTTTAATCTAAATAGGTCCTTTATGAAAAGAAAATCAATAGCCTATATGTATTATGTTTGAGTGAATGCATGTCAAAGGCACGTGGAGGGAAGTAAATGAATAATTCGTTTCTCTCAGCGAGATAAAGTGGGAAATAAATTTCCGGTAGTCACACATTCATGCAGTCATGAATTAGAACTGTAGAAATTAGAAAATTTTAGATTGTGGATGCGTATTTTAAGTTTTATTTATCAAAATAAAAATGAATAGTCTGACTTTCAGAGGTTCTGATTGTCTAATAGCATAATGTCTCACCGCAGAAAATCCAAGTCAGACAAAGAGGCTATAAATGACAAAAAAAAAAATATATGTTTTACGCAAATTTTTATATTTGTTTTAAAAAGTTCATTCTTATTCTCTACATATTAAAAGAAAAATGAAAGTGCATAGTGATGTCTATTTTTATAGACATATAAATGATCGAGAACGAGAGAAAAACAACTTTTATCTTACCACTTGAATTTTTTTTTCTTCATGTATTCTCTTTCAAAGACAATCCTTTTTGAGACACGTTTAGACACTAAATATGGGTATCACTCCTGGCAAAAATTAGGACCTTAATAATCTTCTTTGCTAGATCCAACCTCTATTAATTCTTGCCACTTGAATATTAATTATGTTTAGGTTAACTAAAAGAAATGCAATGAATTAAATAAAAATGATATTAATTAATATTGTTTGAATTATTTAAAATAAATTGAAATTTGAAAAAGATATATTTTATTAATTTTATCTATTGTATTTATTTTTTTCTTAAATTTGAGAGTATGGACAGAAATAACTTATGATCCATTAGTTTTCTTATCAATTAACCTTCTTCTTAAACTAAAAAGTTCATTTTATTCCATTGTAAAAATATCTAAATAAGTGTACGTAATTTTATTTTATTTCATTCCATCCATCATTAAATATATAAACATAACCTTAATTATATTTAAATTGATAAAAAAAGATGAAGTGAAATGACATTGAATCTCATTATTTTTTTTTTAAAATATAATACTTAATGCATATTATTTCATTTTTATTTATCCCATATTTTAATCTTGCCCTTTCCAATTTAGGAGTATAAAATAAAATAATTATTTACAAATTTCATCACCATTTCATTTACTGCGCCCCCCCCAACCCAAATAAATTTCTTTTATTTGATCATAAAATATCTAAATAATAAAATTATAATTTTATTCCATTTCATCTGATTCTGTTTCAGTTGAGATTAAAATTTGGGTAGAGAAAATATATATAAATTGTGTTAATCATTATTTACCAGAAAAATCTGTGCTAATCATTAGATGTACCAAGACAGAAATAGAAAATATTTATCAAAGTGTTAATAAAACAAGATGTTTTTCCCTTTTCAAAAAAAAAAAGATGTTTTCCATACGTACGCAAACTAAATGCATGCATGCTTCTTTAATTTTTCTGCACGTGTCTTTCTATTTATACTAGACATCAGTTTATGGCCATGCTTAAGTAATAATACAACCTACAATTTTCGTTTTCTTTTCGACTATCGTAGGTAGAAGATTTTTTTTTTTTTTTTAAATACGGTAGTAAAGAATTCTAATAATTTAGGTTAAAGTTAATGGCATACAAGGGGTCCCAAATTAATACAAAGACCCTCTTAGAAGATTAATTATCTCAGAAACATTTTTTTTCTTCTCTCGATAAAAGGTTACTCAAGTAGTCCTTCCTTGAGCACCAATAGATTTCTGATTCTCTAATGAGAGATGAGAAGGGGAACCAAAATTGTACTCATAAAAAATGTAGGGCTTATACAGGTTTGCTTGTTGACGGATAGGAGAATACCGTGGTGGCTCCTCGGCTGCGTGTTGACCTAGAATGTGGAACAATGATGGACCTACAGACTAACATTTTAAAGTCTTATATATATATATATATACCCATAGATAATAGAATATTTAAAAAGTAAAAGTTAAATTTTGATAAAAATGAAACTTGCAAACACTTAATGGACCTTTACGTTGAAAACTTAATTTTTTAAAGTCTTTTATATAATATATATGTCCCATATATAATATGATATATATACCCCCATATATCCTATGAATAGGAAACTAATTGTGATTATATTGATTTTAATTGTAGCAATAGAAAGATATTTTAAAAGAAAATCATCTTTAGAGCAATCATCTTTTCTTCAAGCACTTGAAGAAAGTAGAAGTAAAATATTAAGTCCATCAATAGAAAAAAAAAAATTTAGAATTTGATTTGTAAAAACTTCCTTGATAATCTTGATTTAAGGATGAAAATTTCAAAAGTGAAAGTATATAATTATGATGTATATTTATATTTTTAAAAGTGATATATAATATTTTTAATGTTACAAATTTATGTATGAATATTGCCTCCACAACTTGAAATTTCTAGATCCATCACTGATGTAGAATATGCATAATTACTTGGCTGCTGCGATTTTAGTGTTGCCATTACTGAGATTAGCTAAGTTTTTGGTGATGCTATAATTACTTACCCATTGTGAGGAAGCAGTGGAAAGTTTGAGAGAATTATGCAAAAGCATTATAGGGACTAATGAGATTGTTTTTGACTTATCCCCACTTAAAAGTGATCTTTTCCTCTAATTTTCTTCCCCACCAGCAATTAAGTACAAGTTGCTTGTGAAGATTATACCCTCAGAAATGTGATCCTAACAAAACTGGTCCCCTTTCTGCGGAATTTGCCTGCCATATCCTCCGCTATATTATCTTTTGAATTTTTTTGCTAGTTAAAAATTTAGGGGAAGTAATATTGTCTCAGTTTAAGATAGGAAAAGTCTCTAAACTTAAAGAACACTTAAAAGAACTTATATTTACTTCACTTCAAATAAACAAGTGTAGTAGCGAGTGTTCATGGATCAATTTGAATTGGTTTTGAGAAAATTGATCCAAAGACTAAAACCACCTGCTATTTGGTTTGGTCTGAATTATGTTCTTAAAAAATTTTATCCAATTCAATCCGATAAAATGTGGTTTAAATTGGATTGGATCAGATAATTCGGTTATTACTTACACGTCTTTATTGATATTTTAATGTTCTATCATTAGATGCCTTTCGCTCCAACTATTAAATTTTATAGCATAATCATGGTCACAGTCATAAGATCACACACTTGCACATCTATACCATATAAATTTCAAAACCACATAATGAAAAGTTTGTACAGGTGTCAAAATCTAAACAAGCTTTTTTTCTACCCTTACCAAATTTGGAATTTTTTCATCTTCTCTCTCCACATTTCATTGTTCAGTACAAGTTTATTGGAAATGATGTTTTTATTAATTATATATTTTAAATAAATTTAAAATTGGGTAAATAATTGGTATCTCTTCGTTTGTGATATTGTATCAGTAATGTGAATTCATAATTACATATAAATTAACAGTATTAATTTTATTTTTATTATAAATTTGGTTTTATTCTATTTTTTGTTTTTAATACACGGAACTAGTAACATTATTTAATTCCATTGTTAACATTATTTAATTCCATTGTTAACATTTTTTAATTAATGCTAATTGTTTCTTTTATTTATATTTATTTAATTATTTTGTATTTATTTATATAATACAATTGCCTGTCGTTTCTATTCCTGGACCTATAACCAACAGTTTTACTCAGAATTTAAATATTCTATGCGCCACGATTTAGAAACTATATGAAATATCAATATTTTTCAACCACTTCACTCTATCATTGTTTACTACCGCAAGAAATTTGTTATTGAAACTTTTACTTAATATTTATTTGGCTTAATGACACATTTTGCCGCCTATCTTTCATGATTTTGTAAATTTTGTTACCTAATTATTTTAATTGTATATTTTGCCACCAACTTTCAAAATTTCTCACATTTTGCCACCCAATTATTTTAGTTGTACATTTTGTCACCCAACTTTTAAATTTCGCGCATTTTGTCACTTTCTTAGCTGACCACTGATATGACAATTTTGACCATTAACGTGACAATTAGCAGTCAACTTGTCATGTAAGTAGTTAATCTGTCATGTCAGCAGTCAAAATTGTCACATCAGTGGTCAACTAATGGGTGACAAAATATGCAAAATTTTAAAAGTTAAGTGGCAAAATGTGTAACTAAAATAATTGGGTAACAAAATATTGGGTAGCAAAATATGCAATTAAAATAGTTGGGTGACAATTTGTAAAATCATAAAAGATGAGTGGTAAAATGTGCAATTAAACCTATTTATTAATTTTTTTTAAATTTTTTTTGCATAATACAATGCAAGAATAATATCTGAACTTGAGTTTATATCTATATTTTTTATAACGAAATCAATAAATATTTTGATTTTATTGTTTGAATTTTGAATTTGCTATTTGATTCTAAATAGTTATATTTTATTATTTATGTTTATTCTTATTTCCTTTATTAGGAATTGAACATGATTATTTTACAAATTTTCATGTTATAATACGTAATCCTTTTTGTTTATATAAATAAAGTTCCCTATTAATTTTCTTATCTGAAGTAAATATATATACATGCGTGTTTAATTTAGACTATTGAAAATAAGAGTGAAGTATTGGGTTTTGTAGTCGTTACTAATTATTACTATATATATATATATATATATGAGATTTGTTAACGTACATACACTTATTTTTTAGTTGAAGTACGTTAGCAAACTACACCGTAAGTGTATTTTAAGGAACATTGTAGTTGTAGCTTGTTAACGTACTCTAACTAAAAAATAAGTGTGTGTACTTTAGTAAACCTTACAAGTATTTGCTAATATACACACACTTATTTTTTAGTTAGAGTACGTTAACAAGCTACAACTACAATGTTTCTTAAAATACACTTACGGTGTAGTTTGTTAACGTACTCCAACTAAAAAACAAGTGTATGTATGTTAGCAAATACTTGTAACTAATTGCAGCAGTGAATATGTATATTTTATTTATGAATGCATGAGAAATCTGTTAAATTGTCTCTACTTTTCAATTCAATATAGCAATTATACATCAAGAAAATATTGTTTTCTTAAATTCTTAAATTAAATTCGTTTCACAGTACAATAAAATATTAAAGCTATTTTCCTATTAAATAGTGTTATTTGATATGATAATGAATGAAATCGTTAAATAATATAATTGATTTTAAACGAACTAATATTTATATCCTAACTTATTGTGTAAATGACTATTTTTTATATATAAGTAGAGAAATGCTAGGAACACACTCTTTGACATACTCTTTTGAACATACTTTCTTTTATTGGTTGGTCCCACATCCTATTTCATAATTCTTTCTCATGATTTTGCAATTTTCAATAATTTTTAACTAATAAGAAAGAGTCTATTAGGAGGAATGTGTTAAAGAGTGTGTTGTTAACACTCCTCATATAAATAAGTGAAAAAATTGGATATATGAAAAGATCCGTGCATTGCATGAGTGGGCAACTAGTAAAGGAAAATAAAAGCAACACATCATCATATGCATAAAGCAAAACAAATGGATTGCTATGTTGAATGAATAGGCCACTAACATGATACTTTCCTAGACTATTTCAAATTCAAATAAATAAATCAGTTTATAATCAAACTGGAGAAGAAAATGAGAAGGAGAAAGACGTATTGTATAAAACCATTAAAATGCATACAACTTACGAATGAAACAACATAAAACCATTAAAAAAGAACGGTTCGGTTTGGATTGGTTTAGTTTTGCGAGTACAAATCGAAACCGAACCGAACTGATTAATTGGTTAGTTAAAAAAAAAAGCAAAGAGATACAAAAAATTATAGTTTTTATCAGTTTTTGGTTATTTTGGATCCTTTTTTTTATTGGATTGGATCTGAACACCCTTAACAAGTAGAGACTGAAACCTGTAATCTTTTATATGCAAGACTCTGTCTTGTTTCATTTGATTAATTCCTTGGAGTTATATCTTTTGAATTTATGTATACGCATCAGTCTTATAAAAGAAAAAAAAAATGCCTTCTTAATTTACATGCATATTTGAGTAACGAGATTGGCATAGCACAAGTCACGAGTTGTAATATAATTTACTTTATTAAAATACGAATTTAAGATAATTATCAAATTAACAACTATTATTTCAATAACATAATTTATGCTAATAATATATATGGCATTTATATAGTTTTGTCATATTATAAATTCATCCTTAACTAATTTGTTAAGACATATTGATATTGGAAAATTAAGAGATTTTTATGTAAATCTAATGCTTCTAATAACTTGGATGTAGTAAACCAGTAAATTATATATATATATATATATATATATATATATATATATATATATATATATATATATATATTAAATGATATTATATTCACTAATACATATTAATGACATGTTAATGATTTATTTGCTAATTAATGTTCACTTATGTGCTTATATATCACTTCATAAAAAATAGAAAACTATATATTTTTTTTTAATTGGAGGGACAAAGAATAAGGCAAAAAATGGGAGTAGAAAATTTCAATCCTTTGTGTAAAAGTAAATATGATGTGTGGTTAACAAAATTTTAACAAGTTTAAATTTTCTTTTTTTTTTTTCCAATTCTTTTGAGCTTAGCAGCAAAAAGTTTTCATTTTCAATCCAAGAATTTCCACATAAATGGTTTGTCTTTGGTCATATACCAGAAAGTACTTAGCCAGTAGCGTTCATTATTTACTGCTTTGAATATATATATATATATATATAGGGATTTGCTAATATACACTCACTTGATTTTTAGTTGAAGAACGACAGCAAGTTATAACTAAGGATTATCTTAAAATATACCAACGGTGTAATTTGCTAACGTACTCTAACTAAAAAACAAGTAGGTGTACGTTAGTAAATGCTTGCGGAGTTTGCTAACATACACCAACTCATTTTTTAGTTGGAGTACATTAGTGAGTTATAATTAAATATTATCTTAAAATACACTAATAGTGTAGCTTGCTAACGTACTTCAACTAAAAAATAAGTAGGTGTACGTTAGCAATTTTCATATATATATATATAGGTCAGGATCTGTTGACATCAAGTATCAAAGTTAATCAAATTACACATTCAATAACTTTTTGTAGAGTGCAAATTTAACCAATCCAACCATTGAATTTGATGTTCTTATTAATTAGACTAAGTATACAAAATTTCATATAATTACAAAAATTATTTAACAGTTCATCACATCACTTTATTTTAACGTACAATATGATATTAAAATATATGTAAAATATATAACACACATGCAAATAATGTTTCTATATATGCGGAGAATTAATGGGGGATGGTTATCAACTTGATTAGGTAAAAGATCGTATATAATCCATTGTGGATTAGACTAAACTTTTAATGATGCTTTACTAGTATAAACAAATCAAATTTCCATTTTAAGTCTAATTGAAATGCTTTCCTAAGTTGCAAAGGGAAGATTGCTTTGGACGAGAAAGAAATCCATTCTCAAATATTCTAATAACTGCATATACTTTTGAATTTCACACTTCCTACAAAATCAAAGCATCTGATTCCCATATTTCCCCGTTCTTCCCAACCCAATCAAATCCAGTTTCGGAATCACTTCACCTCTTTTCTGAGTGGGCTATAATCACTATCTATCAAAGACCACATATTGCCACTACCTTGTTTCCGGATCAATGCAGCTATTAAGTTTTGCACCATTAATAATAATTAAACACTAGCTGTAGCCTATAGGCTAATTAACTATTACACAGTTCATTTATAATCAAACACAAACCACACGTGTACTAATTCACTCTTGTTCTACAATCCTAACTATGCATAGTAGGCGTTGAACAATATCCCTCATATTAGGCCTTTCACCTTTCTTCTCCCTTAGACATTCAAGTGCAAGCTCCAAGAAGAGTTTTATGCTTGTGAACATTTTATCCCCCAAGGGCTCCACGGAAAGAAGCCTTTGATCCACCACTTCCATGATTGTACCATTGCTGGCATGTTGATTCACATGAATTGCTAGATTGACACCATCTTGATCACGGTTGAAGTCTATCGCTTTCTGGGAAGTCAAAATCTCTAGCAACACAACCCCATAACTATAAACATCACTTTTATCTGTTAACTGGTAGTTGCGGTAGTATTCAGGATCCAAGTACCCCAACGTTCCCTGAGCACATGTTGAGACATGACTAAGTCCCGGGTTAGCCAATCTGGAAAGTCCAAAATCTGAGACCTTGGCATTGAATTCATCATCCAATAGTATGTTTGTTGACTTAACATCTCTATGGTAGATGGGAGTGTGTGCAGCAGAATGCAAGTAAGCCAATGCTTCTGCAGTTTGAAAAGCAACTTTCAGCCTTGTTTTCCAGTCTAGAAAGTTGGAACAATACCTACCATGAAGATGGTCATAGAGGGTCCCATTTGAGATATACTCATAGATCATCAGAGGCAGCTCAGATTCCACACAGCACCCCAAGAGCCTGACTAGGTTCTTGTGATTCACTTGAGAAAGTATTGCAACCTCATTAAGCACTTGTTGGGTGCTTTTCAGGTTTCCCACTCTAGCCTTCTTCACAGCCACTAATGTTCCATCTTGTAACTCACCTTTGAAAACTTCGCCAAAGCCACCACTCCCTAAGATCCTCGCTTGGGAAAAACCATCTGTTGCTTTCTTCACCTCTTTCAGTGGAAACATCCTACAAGGCTTCTCCCCAGCTCTTGATTTCAGCCCATCTTCTCTTTCCTTGGCCTGTTTCTCTCTAAAGGTAGAGAGTCTACAGGACTTTGTGATTATGGCCAGAACCACAGCAAGAGAGAAAAAAGTAACAACAACCCCTATTGAGGCCAACAAGCCGGTTTTCCATTTGGATTTTCTCTCATACCTCACACAGGTTGCTACAAAAGGGTTCCAACTGTGTCCCCCATTACAAAGACAGCGAAATAGGCCATTTCTACCAGAAGGGGAACACGTAGAGTCTCGAGAGCAATCCCTTTGTGTCTTGCACACTGGTTCAGGTGGAGGTGCCCATTGAATTTCAAGGCCTTCCTCCCACTGATTTGGAGGCTTGTCTTGGTCCAAATGAAGAATGCTTCTGAATGCTTTGCAACCAGACTCATGAAGCCTGATCCTGTAAGCCGAAGGTATTCCACCAGCTACAAAAGTGCAACAAGGGTGAAGACCACTTGCACACTCTTGTGCTCGTTTTGTGTCAACATGACCTGAACTCTCCAAGTAACGATGGCAAATGCTAGAAGAAGTGCAGTTAAGCGGAGAAACCAAGAGGCGAGGGGAACAATTAAAGAGGAACAATGTGTTAGATGAAGTGATGTTGAAAGGGAGTGACTGGTTTAACCATATACCATTGCTTCTTGGCATGTCTTGTGTGACACATGAACCTGGTAACCAAGGTGATGGCTGTACCACCATGCGCTGGATTGAAGACATGATTCTGAGAACGAGATAGGAACTTCCATTGAGTGCGTCAAAGTAAAGCCTTTCAGAGTGGGGATCACAACCAAGTTTATAGTGTGGATCACCGCAACTTGGATCTGTGCTCAAAGGATATGGAACTTGCATAGATCCACAGTTTGGACAAGTCTTCTGTGAAGAAGTGTGATGGCCAAGGACAAGGAAAAGAAGAAAGGCATAGCAAAAATGGAAGCTGGGTCTCATGTTTGATTCAGCAATCATTTTCGCTTGGACAATTAAGGGAAGAAATTACATCTATGAACTCATATATACGACGATCAATAAATATAAAGGCTACACCTAGCTCTAGCTACTGTAATGGAATAAAGTGGGGGAAAATGGAAGTTAAAGTGGCTGCAAGAATCTACCATATGGAATAACATAAAAATGGTGGTGATTTATGGGACCAGTTTTGATACCGCATGTAAAGCCATAGAAAAAACTTTTGTGCAAAGAGACAAGGTTTTGGCACGCACTCAATTTTGCTTAGTTTTACTTCCTGTAGTCAAGCAGCACATACATATATCATAGTGGAGAAATTACTAATTAAAATACATCAACATGCTAAACGCCTAGACCATTATAATTCTTGCACTATCAGTAATATTAATGTGATGAGCCAATATTCCCCCACACATGTAGTATTCTGACACATGGACCATGCGCAAGCACATTACACCGTTAATATCTGCTATACACATTAGCGGTGGCAAACGGATGAATCTGATAAATTTTTAGTCGAATTATAATGGATTAATTAAAAATAATTCATTAATTTATTTTGATTTATTAAAAATTTATTTAAAAAATTTAATTCATCCATGATACATTTTAAAAAAAACCATCTAATTCATTTATTAACAATTTTGTTATGAATGAATATTCAATCCATCTATAAAATTATTTTTAAAAATTATATTTTAAATTTATAATAAATTATTAAATACTCTCTCTCCTCTCTTCCTCTCTCTCTCCCCCTCTCCCTCTCTCCCCGCATTCTCTCCTCTCCTCCCCACTCTCTCTCCTTCTCTCACTCTCCACTCTGTCCTTTCTCTCTCTCATCCACTCTCTTTATTTTTATTAAATTTTAAAAAGAATATTCTTTTTGTTCCAGAGTTTGGCTCCCAAGTATTGATGTTGAACAAACACGAACTCTGTATAATGGTTGGTTTCCTAATGGTTGACTAAATCTATGTCTATACTAAGGAAGTTAATGCAACAGCTATATGCAATTTTTTCCCCTGTTTTGCTTGGGCCTCGAGTTGATTACGTGGGAGTGCTTTAATAGTTCAATTAGTCAAAAACAGTTTTTGAATAAAATGTTATAAATCTGATTTTTAGTTTAAAAGTTGCTTTCCTTTTGATACAAAATTATATATATATATATATATATATATAATATTTTTTAAACATTTTAAAAGAAAGTACATCGAATTACCCCAATATGTTACGCTTGAATTTTGCAACATAGATAACAACATTTAGTAGCATAAAGAGTTCTTCCTTGAAATACATTTCAAATGTACGTTCCTTTTAAAATTAAATAAAAATAGAGAGAGGGAGGGAGGAGAGGGAGGGAGGAGAGAGTATTACAAACTAAAATATGAAAAGAAAAATTGTTGGATTGATTTTGATCCATTAAGTGTTAATTAGATGTTCTATTGGATTTGAAAATAAAAGAGGATGGATTATTATCCATCATCTATTTAATTATATGATTCATCCAATCTGGATCAAGTTTTTTTGTTTTAATTTAAAAACTAGATGAATTAGGTTGAATTTTACATGGATGGACCAAATGGATTACAGATAAATAGATAATTTTGCTACTCCTACTTCTAGTGAAGGTCAGGTTCAAACAACTATACATGAGAATGTTTAAAACACATAAGAAGAGTTTTCCCATTCATTATTACTGTTATATTAGATATCTCTTATTTACTCGATCAGAAAGCCAAAATCAAGCTTTCCTAATCTCTAGATATTTTTGAATGAACTCTTCCTCTTCTCTCTAGCAAACACACATTGGCAAAGGGTCCCCTAAGTCCAGTTAATCAATATTCTCTGGCAGCATTTTAATTTGTTCCCCACACGGATATTTCTCTTTTAGTTACTGATGCAGAAATTCCAAAAAGTACAAAGCAAAAAGATGGAATTCACTTTCGCATAACAAAAAATCTGGAAAAAAGAAAACTCTCTGGACAGATTCATATGCATATGCATTAAAAACGACACATGTAGATAGAAACGTTATATTTTTTTACCATATTCTCTTAAGTATTAAATAAAAAAATAAATACATTTATTGGCTTAGCAACATATAAATTATTCAATAAAAAGATTGAATTTACTTTTCATGTCAGTCAATGTAGTAAACACTTTTTTATTGTCAACTAATTAGAAATCATTCTACATATTATTTTTAAAGTAATTATTACATTAGGAAAGATGGATTCATTTTCGCATAATAAAAAATCCGGAAAAAAGAAACTCTGGACAGATTCATATGCACATGCATTAGAATCGACACATGTAGATAGAAACGTTATATCTTTTTTATAAGAGAAATGTTGACAATACATTTTTTTGAACACACTCTCTATTATTGATTAAAATTTATTAGAAATCATAATTTTTTGTGGGTTTGACTTTTTGTTTAATGAGTTTTTTTTTTCTGATTTTATAGTTTTTAATAAATTTTAACTAATAATATAATATGTATTAGAAAGTGTTGCTAACACGACTCTTTTTACAATATCCTCTTAAGTATTAAATTAAAAAAATAAATACATTTTTGAGCTTAGCAACATAAAATTATTGAATATTTTTTATATAACAAGAAGAAGAATTAATAGGAAAATGTAAAAAGATTGAGTTTACTTTTCACGCCTGCGAATGTAGAGACTTTTTATATTAATTAATTAAAAATAATTCTACATATGACTTTTCAAATAATTATTACAAAAGTCAATAATTTAATCATGTATAACACTTTATAATTAGATAATAGTATAAAAAACCTTTACACTATTAGTATGTATATCTCTAATTAAATTTAAAAAATTAGAATTATTCTTGTAAATATGAGTAATGTTATATCTTGTAATATATCTTTTTATTAGGAATAGTGATATATAATATGAAAATTATTGTGTGAAAATGTACAAATGTGACGTGTTCATTTATATTAGAAGATAATTTTATTCAATTATTTCCTTTAAATGGTCACGCTATCTTCATTAGTTGGATTTTAATTTGTGCACTTTCGTAATGATCAATTTCGTACCAAGTAGCATTGTTGTTATATTAATCCTTCTAATGTTTTATAAAAAAGTATTAAATAAAAAAGATTTTTTTTTAAAATATTATAAATTTTAAAAATATTTATCATTTCTTCATTTAATAAATAAGACCGTAAGAAGAAAGATATTATAAGTTCATGTGAACACTATTATTCGTGTTTGTTAATAATGGCGAACATTTCTATTCTAACAAAACATGTTTTTGCAAATGGGATCAACTATCGTTGTTTTGTATTTTTTAACAATTCGAAATTTATTAAAATAACAATAAATCTGTATTAAAAGTCCGTATTAAAATTGTCTTAATATTATTTTGAATTTTTAATTAATTTGTCTGTAGACAGTACTGTTCAAAATATTGCTCCTTTTTTATGTAAATTTTTTAAATAAGCATCACTCCACTTAGTATTACACTTGTAACAATACAGCAATTTATAAACAATGACTTTATACATGTTAACAGTCAAATGGAGTGCCTAAGATAATGTGATGAACAATGTTTACTAAGGAATGTCTTTTTGGAGGCATTCGTGGCTAGGGAAATTATTGGTTGGCACTGTCTCCCGCATCATCTCTTCAATTAGTGTACTTTATTGTTGGACATATATGTAATGGTAGAAATGGGTCACTTTAAGTCGGTTCAAGTTTTATTTTAAATAGACTTCACCTAATTAATTCTCAAATTGACATTTGAATATGATTTATTTATATAATATAGACTCCATTTTAAATGTGCAATTTGAACTTTTTAAAAATAAGTTAACCTGCCTTTAAAGTCTATTTAATTAAATGCTTATTCTATAATAACACCAATAGGTCTATGTCTAGATAGGCCAACATGCCGAATTCTATATGTAAGCTTATTAATTTAAACTTTGAAATTCAAATAAGATAACAAATATATTAGTTCAAGGACAGTTTGGATAAATAACTTAATTAAGAACTTATTGAATAAGTACTTATTGTATAACTACATATGTATAAGTTGTTTTTATAATCAAAGGAGAAAAAAAATTAAACTACTTTCATATAAGTTGTACGTTGTTTCATAAGTTATCATGGAGAGTTTATTAAAATAAATTAAAACAATTTATGAATATATCATAAGTTATTTTCATAAATTCTTCCATATAGTTATACAAATGTTTATGTCATAAGATAAATTCAAATAAGTTGCAAGTAAGCTCTCCTAATAAACCATCTTCTATTCCTTTCAAAAAAAAAAAAAAAACCTCTTCTATTTTGCAAAACATTAACAATAACGAAATTCGAATACATTAATAACAAAAAATATCATATCAATAATATATTAATTGTTCTTTGGGTCTAAAACAATTTTTTGAATGATTTAAAGTTTGTCTAATTTTTCTTAAATATATAGGTTT
This sequence comes from Spatholobus suberectus, assembly GCA_004329165.1. Classification (NCBI taxonomy): domain Eukaryota; kingdom Viridiplantae; phylum Streptophyta; class Magnoliopsida; order Fabales; family Fabaceae; genus Spatholobus; species Spatholobus suberectus. Next base: position 14,866,584 of record CM014732.1, on the reverse strand, counting down.
TAAAAAGCCTTAACTTATTTAATAAATTAACACAAATAGATCAAACAAATACAAACCAATTATAGACTTTGACAAGTTGATTGGGTGCCTATTCCTATCTCGACATATATAGAAGTAATCTAGATGTTCTATGAATTAAGATCTACCTAATTGGTGTGGCTCACTTAGCAAGATAGGCTTAAGAGAGAGAGACAGATAGACTTGAAACAATTACTATAATTTATTATTACTATCTCTAGCTAGTTCATTTTATAGAAATCTTTTGCAAAGTTTGTTTTAGTCCTTCTTATAATATCCCATTTAAATTATTTGCTATTTTAATTGTTTTTTTAAAACGTGCTTAATTAATTAACAAATTTTTCTAGTAAAAATAAATAAATGTGATATAATTTCTTGGACTCTCTCTTTCATGAAAGTCATTATTTAAGTGGAGATGCATTAATTAATTTTGTAAAAGAGATTAAGATAACGAGATTCTAATAATTTTAAGAATAATTTTGAAAAAAATTATATAAATTGTAAACAAATTTAATGTTACTTACTAAATTTCTTAATTTTTGTAAAGTAGTTAAAAGTGTTTATATAGAATCAAAGGTAGTTTTTGTACAAGTTCCATTAGTTTTACTTTGAGAAATGTTAACTAAATACTCTTTAATTAACACATTATTATTAATTGGAATTTATTGAGACTCACCAAATGATGTAGATCTTACTTCTCATTTGGTGCGTCTCACTCATAATTTTATGAGTTCCAACAAGTTTCTCTCAATAATAAAAGATGTGTTAGTGTTATAGCATTTCTCTTTTACTTTATGTTTTTCTTTTTTAAAACATAACATTATCATTGATCTAGTTGAGCCTTATGGATTCAATGGATCACGTGATTTGCTTTGAGGGGTGGCAATAAAATGCTGGTCAATAAGGAGGTAAAGGTGAAAGATACCTATAAAGACACTTTAATACACAAGTAAATTTGCATACGGGGCAAAGTGACATTATATGAGATATAGAAAGTTTACTTAGTGATGTTGGATGTGATGTGGGTAGGTCGTAGCCACATCATCATCTAAGTGTAATTATAATGATGAAATCCTAACAAAGAGCCAACTTTTCTTTTATTTTTTTAAAACAAATTTAAATCACTTTCTTTGATCAGTTTTCTAACCAAAACTAGTTTATTTTTATCAAACTAGTTTGGTTTTTTGATGAACTAGTTCCAAACTAGTTCTAAACTAATTTAACGTAGAAACAATTTTAAACTAATTTTGATTGCTAAATCGGTTTTGATATAAGTGCAGAATCGGTTTTAAACCAATTTTAACCTATTTTAAACTAGTTTTCAAATGAATTTAAACCATTTTTTTTACTAGTTTTAAACTACCTTAAGCATTGTTTGGGTGCAATCATGAAAGTGGGTCATTAAATTGTATCTCATGCAATTACAAAAGTTATGTAGTGAGATTAATATTGCTGAAGGAAACGATGCGATGGTCTAGGAGCACCTCTTCAAACAAAAAAATTATTATGTAGTTCTGAATTACCATACGTTTATAGTCTCAACCAATTTCTATGTGATACATATTCAAAATTTTTAATTTACAAGAAACAATTAATAACATTTGATTATGTGTCATATGAAGATTAATTAAGATTATAATAATTTTGGACCACCTAATAATTTCTCCTTATAACGAGAGTTTGTTGGTTAGAAGAATGGCACCATCAAGACCTTATCATTGCTATCCCACAAACCTTGCAATTGGACATAACAAGCTCTAAGCACCACAAATCTAGGTTCTTTTGCTATAAAATGAGCCCTCTCATTTCTTTGGAGATTCTCTTCGCTTCAATGCTTTTTTGTACTAAATTTTAGTTTTTAAATTTTAAAAATAAACTAGATTAGTTTATTTTAGTACACTAAACCTATATTAGTTTATTTTTAACATTCGAGGTTTTAGGGGAAGAGTTAAAAAAAGGAAATCAGAGAATTTATCAGAAAAGAAATGCTAGATTTTGTTTGCATTCAGGAAAGAAAACTAAAAGAAGTAAATGTCAATTTGTGTGAGATGATTTGGGGGAACATAGACTTTGATTGGATTTTCAAGCCTTTAATAAGAAGATCTAGAGGACTTATCAATATACGGAAGAAGGATTCTTTTATCAAAATTGACTCTGTCATCGGTGATGGCTACTTGGGCGTTTTAGGCAGATGGAGGAACTCATAAGACATCTGTTATATCATCAATATCTATGCATCGTGTAATAGAGAAGATAAAATCAGACTTTGGAATGATTTATTAGAGCTGAAAGATAATCTACTAGGAGACCTTTGGTGTTTAGTTAGTGATTTCAACTTAGTAAAAAATGAAAGGGAGAGATTCAGAGTTGAACAACATGGAAGGCGTCGGTGAAATGTACGAATTCTGCTAGTTTGTTAATAATATAGATCTTATTGATCTTCCATCCCGGACAAGAGATTTACATGGTATAGAGTAGATGGAAAGGCTATGAGAAGACTTGATAGGTTCTTGTTGTCTGAATAGTGGATTCAATGATGACCTTCATTAACTCAAAGAGATATGAGTAGAAACATATCTGACCATTGTGTAATCGTGTTTTGAATAACGAAAAAATTGGGGACCTAAGCCATTCAAGCTTATTGATGCATGGTTCATGTTCTGGAGGTCACTCGGACCCACAATCTAAGTCGACTCCCACGTCACCTATCCCGGCTTTCTCAACCTCAGTTATCCTAGCTCATAAACCCCCACTATCCCAGATCGTGTCCATCTCTATCCCAGCACAGCATGGGAAGCACCTAACGGCAAGGAACACGTGTATCTAGGCACCCAAATGCATGTTGCCACGTGGCACCTAGCTTTAACAAAATTTTCCTCCAAAACACACTATATAAAGGACTCTACACCTATCAGGTACACACGCTCTCTCCTACTCACTCATATTGGTAACCTTACTGACTTAGGCATCGGAGTCCTTGCAGGTGCCATCGCCGGAAACGTCAACAACCACCATGGAAGCTCACTGGAAACGCATTCTTACGTTCACCACACAATATTAGCGTCGTCTGTAGGAATCGCTTTCTGATTCTCTTCTCTTCATTTCATTTTCTTCATTCTCTAAAGATCGTGATGGTCAGCATAAGGAATTGCAAGCCTGCTGTGGTACCTTTGCCATTGAAGCTTCCACCACCGTCACCTAAGGATGGCGCGGCTGCTTCTGCCACTTCTGAAGCAGCTCCTAGTGCGAATACTGTTCTAGGACCGTCAGTTACCATGGCAAATCTCGCTGCTTTGCTACAACAGCAAAGAGAGGCGTTGAAAGAGCAAGAGAAGGTCATTGCTGAACTCTAGGCGGAGAGAGACAATAAGAAGGTCATGGAGAATACTTATGACCACACTGAGAGGTCTGCTGCCTCCGCTCTAAAGCCTGCGCTGGAGATGCATGACGAGCACATGGTAACGAAGTTGGATGAGGAAGAGGAGACCTTCTTTTTTCTTTGAGGATTTTGAACTTGCAATTGTCGAAGCAACTATAGTAGCTACCTTCTCTGGAGTTGTATGATGGATCTTTTGATCCAAATGACCACTTCTCAGTGTTCGAGTCAGTGATGTTGTACAAAGGAGCGTCAACTTCGTTGACATGCAGAGTGTTCCCACTTTTGTTGAAAGGAGTAGCATTGAAATGGTTCTAATGTTTGGAATCGAGGTCCATTGACTCATGGACGTTGTTGAGGGAAAAGTTCAAGACCACCTTTGTGACTAGCAAGGCCAGGCCAAAGACTAAGGTTGATTTAAGGAGGATCTGCCAAGGCGTGAATGAACCGTTAAGAGAGTACATCGGTAGATTTAATTAGGAGGCAAGAGCTGTTGAAAATCTGCAACCCAGAGTGGTTCTGATGCTGGCTAAGGACGGGGTGAGGCCAGGTTCACCTTTCTTCATGTCGATTGCCAAAACACCTTCGACTTCGATGGAGGAGTTTTTGAAGAAGGCAGAGAAGTATATCAACTATGAAAATGTGCTAGAGGCCGGGAAGGTCCAAACGGTCGAGGTTGAAACATAGAAGAAAAATTTGCTAGCAAAGACTGACAAATCGCCGCGTCAAGAAGATCGAGGTTTATACAAAAGAGGCCCGAGGTTTGAAGAATATACAACGCTGAATACCTGTAGAGCAAGAATTTTGAACGAGGTATTTAACATGGAGTTTGTGGAGGAAGGAATAAAACCCCCGAGGCCAATAAAAAATAAAGAAGAAGGCGATCGATCTAAATACTGTCGATATCACAGGGCGCCGGGGCATGCCACGGATGAATGCTTTCAGCTGAAGGATACAATTGAAGTGCGGATCAGACATGGGAGATTGGATCGCTTTGTCAAGCGGAATGACGGTTGCAGTGACAGAGGATGATGCCCTTCACCACTTAGAAGAAAGAGATCCAGGAACCCAAGGAGGGGGCGCTCTCCACCCTGGAGAGACTAGTCACCATGTCGACATAGTCCTGCAAAAAGCCACTCACCCTGGCCATCCCGAGACGATGTTGAAGTACATGCTATACACTATCAACCTCCTAGACAGTCGTCATCCTGGTGGCCCACGCGATCTCCTGCCCATTCTCCCGTGCAGAGCCATGAGATCATATACATCATTGCAGGCAAATTTTCAGGAGGAGGTTCGTCTAACAACGCGAGAAAGAGACATGCTAGAGAAGTAATGGCAACTTCCTCTGGGGTCCGCACTGGTGATAGCCATGCAAAGAAAAGGACATCGCCCTTGACTTTTGATGACTCTGATTACACCGACGTTATCCCAAACCACGAAGATCCTCTAGTGGTGAAGGCCTTAATAGCAAACAAGGAGGTTCTTCAGCTATTGGTAGACAGTAGCAGCTCCGCCGATGTTATGTTCTAGGAGTTATTTCAAAAGCTAAAAATCCCGGAGTCCAAGTTATTGTCGTACAATGAGGATTTGATAGGATTATGCAAATACCATATAACGCCGATAGGGTATATAAAGCTCCACGTGACTTGCGGAAAGCCACCATGCACGAAAACGGTAATCACACAGTTCATAGTTGTGGATGCTAAGTCTTCCTACAATGCAATTTTGGGCAGACTGACGTTGAACGCATTGGGGGCCGTTATTTCGGTTTCACATCTGGCCATGAAGTTTGTTGGTGATAACATGGAGGTAGTCACCCTTCGAGGAGATCAAAGGAAAGCTAGGGAGTGTTACAAGGAGTCCCTTAAAGTCAGTCGCAATCCCGACATAGAATACCAACCCAATCCCAGAAAGGGCAAAGTGCTCCTTATAGAACTTGACTGCCGGGACGAAATAAAGAGAGATACCTGGATACCTCATCCGGAGCCAGAAGGAGAATGTATCCCGGTTCAGATTGGGAAGGAGAAGGATCAGGTCGTGAAAATTGGAGCTGACCTAGATGAAAAGATGAAGGGGGATCTATCGACGCTTATGAAGAATAATGCCAGCTTGTACGCATGGAAGTTGGCAAATATGCTCGGGATAGATCCCAATCTCTTTTTCCACCGGCTAAAGGTTGACCCCTCCGTGAAACCGGTATGCTAGAAAAGGAGAAAATGGCCCTTGGGCGCTTACAGAAGATCAATAAATAGGTGGAGGAGCTGTTGAAAGTCAGATTCATTTGAGAAGTAAAGTATACCATCTGGTTAGCCAATGTAGTGCTTGTGAAGAAGCGAAATGAGAAGTGGAGAATGTGTGTTGATTACATTGACCTAAATAAGCACTGCCCAAAGGATTCGTACCCTCTGCCCGACATTGACAAGCTGGTGGACGGTTCATTCGGTTTTCATTATCTATCTTTCATGGATGCTTACTCCAGATATAATCAGATTCCTCTTTACCCGAGCGATCAAGAGAAAACGGCTTTTATGACTGAAAAGGCCAATTATTGTTACAAGGTGATGTCCTTTGGGTTAAAAAACACTGGGGCTACATATTAGAGAATGATGAACAAGGTGTTTGAGGCACAGATAGGGCAGAATCTGGAAGTATATGTTGATGATATGATCGTGAAAAGTGCCACTCTTTTGGCACATCTTCAGGTCTTAGAAGAAACTTTCGCCTAACTGGAAAAATTTAATATGAGGCCAAACCCCAACAAGTGTGCATTTGGTGTCTCAGTAGGAAAATTTTTGGGATATATGCTATCTAAGAGGGGGATTGAGTTAAACCTAGAGAAATGTCGGGCTATACTTGAAATGAAGAGCCCTTAGATGGGTTGTCTAATGAAAAAGGAAGCGGAGCTGGCATATTGTTGGAGTCTGTGGACGCCGTTGTGTTTGAACAATTGTTGACTTTCACGTTTCCCACCTCCAACAATCAAGCAGAGTATGAGGCGTGTATAGCCGAACTCGTCATGGCGGCTGACATCGGTGTCATGTCATTGCGTGTTTGTAGTGATTCCCAGTTGATGATCTCGTAAATTAATGGAGCCTATCAAGCTAAAGAGTCGATATGGTAGAAATACCTTACAAAAGTTAAAACTCTCATGACAAAGTTCAATAATATAGACTTTGTCTACATCTTCCGGGAGAAGAACGTCAAGGCATATATTTTATCAAAGTTGGCTAGCACGAAGTCTTCTGGCAAAAATAGGTCGGTCATTCAACAGACAATTCACGAGCCTAATCTTGTGTTGGCGATAGAGTTGGAGCAGAGTTGGATGTCCCCTATTATTAAATACCTGAATGAAGGTGTCATCCCAGAAGAGAAAAAAGAAGCAAAAAGGCTAGAGCAGTCCACAACTCATTTTTGCATAGTGAATGATAAACTATACCAACATGGCTTCTCATAACCATTGCTTAGATGTTTGAGAAAGCCAGAGTCTGAATACATGATGGCCGAGATACACGAGGGATGTTGCGGCCAACACTTGGGAGGAAGAGCATTGGCTAAGAAGATACTCAGAGTCGGATATTATTGGTCGACGTTAGAAAATGACGCTATGGAGTTCGCTAAAAAGTGTGACAAATGCCAAAAATGCTCCAACATTTATCTGGCCCCCCCTGAAGATTTGAGCATGATTACTTCCCTATGGTTTTTCATATGGTGAGGTGTTGATATACTCGGCCCCTTTCCCAAAGCACCCAACCACGTTAAATACTTGGTAGTAACGATTGACTATTTTACCAAATGGATCGAGGTAGAAGCACTAGCCACTATCACGGCGAGGAACATCAAGAACTTCATATTCCAACATATTATTTGCAGGTTTGGGATACTAGATGTCCTAGTGTCAAACAACGACACTCAATTTACAAACGAGCTTCCAAGAGTTCTTGGCTGGGTTGAAGATCAAGTAGCACTTCACATTAGTGGAACACCCTCAAACAAACGAACAAGCCGAGGCGGCAAACAGAGTTATCCTCAGAGGGCTCAGACGACGTTTAGATGAAGCAAAGGGGTGTTGGGTTGAGCAACTACCACATGTCTTATAGGCATATCGCACAACCCCCCACTCTTCCACAGGAGAGTCTCCTTTCCGCCTTACTTACGGTGTGGAGGCAATGATCCCTGCAAAAATTGGAGAGCCGGCGTGGAGAGTGGCTAACCTAAGGCTAGAGGATAATAATGGACTGCTACGTTCAGAGTTGGACATAGCGGAAGAAAGAAGGGAGGTGGCCGCCATAAGAGAAGCTGCTATGAAAAGACAAGTTGCGGTGAGGTATAATAAGAAGGTTATACATCGCGCTTTCGAGCTTAGCAACATGGTCTTAAGGCGTGCCGGCATAGGTGGAAGAAACGCCAGACATGGAAAACTCGCCAAGAAATGGGAAGGCTTCTACCGGGTTACCTCAAAAATAGGAACAGGTGCTTACACCTTAGAAATGCTACCCAGGATTACCATCCTACAGACGTGGAATGTAGGAAATCTTAGATGATACTACAATTGAGGCATGATTGGTAACGCTAATTTTGATTTCCTAGTTACAATTCCTATTTCACATTTATCATTATTGAATCAACCCAGTACCTGTTTAATTTTACCTAAATAATATAGAATCTCTAGAAACTAGTAATCACCATTTAGTCCTTTGGGTTCGATATCTGGACTCACGTCCTTTTGTTACTACTGCGATAAGGGTACGCTTGCCCTTGAGCGTATTTTTAGCACATCATATAGCTGGATAGAGTCGCATATTATAACTTGTGGCTTTTGTAATATTTTTTTACCCCACGTGACTAATAAAATGAGAGTTTGCCTGTCATATAAAGCCAAATACAGGGGTAAACAAACACACGAAAATATAAAACCATGCAAACTACCCCGTGTACGTGGATTTGCTCCAGCCGAGGTAGGAAGATCGCTAAAAATGAAGACAAAGCCATGCGAACTACCCTATGTATATGGATTCGCTCTAGTCGGGGTAGGAAGATTGCTAAAAATGAAGATAAAGCCATGCGAACTACCTCGTGTACTTGGATTCGCTACACCCAGGGTAGGAAGATCACTAAAGAAGAAGTGCGCAAAGACAAAAGCAAATAAACAAGCAAGCACGAAGAAAAAAAGCAAACAAACACGAAAGTGTTTAGTAAAGGTGCGGTAAGCAATTTACATATAAAGCAAAGTACATATATTAAGTTGTGTTCAACAAGGGAGACATTGAAAGAAAGCACTGAAACTTGTTCGTTTACATTCAATATGTCAACATGTATACATGGTGTGAAGAATACTCAAACAAAAAATTACAAAATAAATCGGCATCTCGACTCTTCAATTTCCGGCATTGGCAGTGTCTTTAGGAACACCAGCTTTTCTGGGTTCAGGATCATCACCTAAGATCACCACCCCAGTGGATGAGCGGATAGTCAGTATCACCTGCGGGGTCGATATAAAGCTATCTGCAAGATCCCTTGCGACATCTTACTTATCCACTTGAGGCTCGGAATCGACCTCGGCACCTTGATGCTCCCCACTCGCTTCATCTTCCTTAGCGTTACCTTCAACGTCGGAATCAACTGCTGGAACGGCAAAATCTGCAGGCATTATCTTGCCATTTATATTTGCCTGCCAAAAGCTGTCAATTACTTCGCAATCCGGCCGGGTGCACGCAAGGTCCATGTTGTTTTGGAGGAGGAAGCGCACTTGCTCCATTTTCTTCTCAAAAGAGAGTTGGACGGACTCAATCCAATAGTGACACATTAATTGGGTCTCTTCTTGAGAAGCTACCATGTTGGATTCCAACTCTCGTACCACAGCTTGCAAATCTTTAACTTTGCTTCCTGAAGCTTGGAGCTGAGAGGATAAATCTAAATCCAGCTCAATATACCTAGCATTGGCGGCAGACAGCTCCACTTGAAGATCCACTTCGACCTTGGCCAGCCGCAATTTTTCAACTTTCTCCTCTGCCAACTGCCCCTTCAGAGATTGCACCTCTTCCTCCAGCTCGACAATCCTCTAACCAGATTCCTTTTTCGCTATGCGAGCACCCTCCTCGGCTTGTTTGAGCTGGGATATGACCGCATCCTTCTCCGCCAAGATATCCAAAGGGTTCTAGCTGTTGAATGCCTCCCTCATCAACACGTATTGTGAATAGCCATGGAACATGTGGCTGAAGAAGGAGCTTAGTCCGCCAAGCCCATTCTGTATAGTGCCCAATTCCCCCCTTACCAAGCTTACTTCACTAGAAATTTTGTCTTCAAAGATTGTCGCCTTCCCAGACAAAATGTGCCGATCAGCCAACTCCACCGTCGAAAGAGAGGGTCGATCATCCCGACGCCTCTTTGTAGGTGGTGCTTTCTCTGGTGCAACATAGGTCACTGCCCTCTTCCCGGAGGTGACGTCAACCGGAGCGAAATCAACAGGCACCTTTCTGGAGACCCCGGCTGGCAGGCCAACCCCGGAAGGCATAATCTCAGTGGAAGCTGGCATTGCTGATACAGGTGCATCCCGATTCTCGGCCTCACTGATCAATATACCCTTTGCCATTGCAAGGATTGAGGGAGGAAGTGCCTGTGTTTTCTCCACTACCTTAACTTTCCCTTTGGCCCTCCTTGGTTCTTTGGATATAGGCGCCTTATTTTGCTAGAGAGCCAGGGTGAAGTCGACCATCTTCGATTTCACCATCGCGTCTACAGGAAAACATGAACCCGGTCAATTTATACACAAAATATGAAGAAAATAAAAAATATACACGTAAAAAGTTTACATAAACAGACCAAAATATTGGCAGTATTCAACAAGGGTAATGCCAATTAACCACTGGCAAGGGATACGATCCTGCAGGTTCTTTATCATGGCAAAAAAATGGTCCTGAGCTCGAGCTTCTTCCAGGGTCAAGTCATCATTTCAGACCAAAAATTTTCCATGATCCAAGCAATAATGGTCGTACAACCAATACAACAAGAATTGGGGCTCAACAACATTCTCCCCTGCACCACGGACCATAAATTATACATCCCAGCTCTCTGCACGGGGGCACACAAAAGAAAGAATTTGTCCTTGTAGTCCTTGTAAGAATCTTGGAAAGGTTTAAGCAATGCCTGACCCCGAATGCTTCGAAACGAGATAGAGGAGAACTTGTTATCATAAGTCTGGCAGATGGGGGTAAAGTAGTATAGAAATAAATTCTAGCTATAGACAACTCCCTCTCAACTGCACAAACTCTCGAATGCCACCATAAACCCATAAGAGTTGGGGTGAAGCTGTGAAGGTGCAAACTCAGAAAGTTTAGGACTGACACCTAGAACTCTGTCAGTGGCAGCCTGATCCCAAGGTGCTCAAATAATGTTAAGTACATGGGTAGGAAGTCGGGGTATAAATATCCTGTCGCTGTCACCTCGACCTCCTCTAGCGAGGTCCCCATGTTTCCTTTCCGACCTTGGAAACATATGCGACCATCATCCTTGAGGGCAACGATGTCAAACGCCAGCTCAGCATCACCCCAGCTTAGCTCGAGGCGACCCGCTAAGGCATCTAAGGCCGCCTGGTTGAAGCACCGGCCACCTCCTTGTCAATCCAGTTAACGTCTAAGCCGAATGCGTCGTGGTATGCCTCAGGAGTAGTCTCCACAATCCTGACAGTTTTCCCCATCTCCTTGTCAAAAACAGTGGAAGAAGGGTCAGAAGAGGCTGACTGGGGCTTTAACTGTGATCCAACCCTGGCATATGGCTGCGTTGACTTTTTTACCCTGAAAATATTGCCCGGCCCGGAAGGGATCCTCATCAAGTCCGGGTATTGCACCCAAGCCTTGGCATACTCCAATACCTCATCCAGGCTGTATGGCATCCTTATAGCCTTTAAGTGGCTCCAACACTTCTCCAAGACTTCAGGATAGATTATGATTTCAGGTGGTGAAGGTTGTTTTGGGTTGGCTATCATAGGGCGCTCATTAGTTTTCCTTGCAGACCCTCGTCTACCCAACCCATCCCAGACCGCTACCTCCCCCCCCCCCCCCCGTGTAGCTGGGAGACCAGTTGAAGAACCAACGCCACCGGTGACACCTTACGGGCCACGACGACCGGTGCGGTGGGATGAAGGCACCGCCGCAAACTGAAAGAGCTAGTTAGCAACGAAACCCCTTGGGCGGCTTCCACGATCGCCTCGAGCGAAAGACGAAACATCGCGTCTATGCGAGTCCATCTTCGACCAAACACAACAACAATACAGTACAAGAAGCCAAAATACAAGGGAATGCTTAAAGTAAAGACGAGAAAGAGAATGTTACCTTAGTATATGAAACAGTTGGTGATGAAGAGTAATCGAGGTAAAACAGCAGGCTTCACACCCTTCGCCAGAAGAGAAAAGGGTAGGGGGCAGAAAGTATTCTTACAAGAAAAAAGAAAATTTTAACAAGTAAAATGAAGTTAAGCATACCAATGTGTGAGAATCTACCCCTTTTTATATTACGGGCCCATATCAGGGCCAGGTCCAAGTCCAGGATTTTCAAAAGACAACCACCAAATCTCTTGGAAGTTGAAGCGCTACAGATTTTAAGATATCGAATCATTGCGCATTTAATGCGCCTCGACCACCCAAAAAATACAACACAACTGTCTGAAAAATAAGAAGACTTAAACCTTTTGACTCCAAAGTCGACAAGTCTTTCCCTCCAAAACACACTATATAAAGGACTCTACATCAATCAAGTACACACGCTCTCTCATACTCACTCATACTAGTAACCTTACTGACTTAGGCATCGGAGTCCTTGCGGGTACTACTGCCGAAAACGTCAACAACCACCATGGAAGCTCATCGAAAACGCATTCTTGTGTTCACCACACAACAGTTCATGAGTAAAAATTTTGTAAAAATTATAGAAGATAAATGGAAAAATAAGCAAATTTTTGGCTGGAGTATATATGTGCTTAAGGAAAACTGAAAATTCTTAAATGACAGTTGAAACAGTGGAACAACAATTGTTTTGGGAGGTTATAAGACATAATTGAAAAGGCAATCAAGGAGGTGAATGATATTGATTTGAAAGCAGAGAATAGAAGCCTTTCTCATGAGGAAATTCAAACTGGAGCACTAAAATGGGCAAATTATTGGCACACCATGAAGTTAAAAGACAGTCTAGCCTTTCAAAAGTCTAGATTCAAATGGCCCAAAAAGGGGACATCAACTCCAAATTTTCCCATGCCTTCCTTAACAAAATATGGCATAGGAATGCATTTCAAAGGTTGAGAATAAATGGATATGGAATGAAGACGTTCAGGAGGTAAAAATAGAAATCAAGCTACATTTTCACTTTTAATTCTCAAAAGAATCATAGGACCGACCAACCTTGGATGGTATAGGATTTCAGAAACTTTCACTAGAAAAGAATGAATTTCTCATTATTGATTTTGGTAAAGATCAAAAATGTTGTTTGGAACTATGATAGCTCCAGAAGCCTTGGCCCATATGGATATAACTCCAGATTTTTAAAAAAATTGTGGCATTTGCTCAAGGAAGACATCTATAAGATGGTGCACGAGTTTCATGTTAATGGTAAGGTCTCTAAAGGTTGCAATTCATCCTTTATTTGCTTGATTCCTAAAAAGGAGAGTCCCTTGCAAATAAAAGATTATCGTCCAATTTCTCTAGTTGGTAGTATTTACAAAATTTTGTCCAACATCCTTGAGAAAAGATTGAAATCCAATTACAAAAGTCTTGAAATCCATCATTTCGGATAATCAGTCTACTTTCTTTAAGGGCAGGTAAATTCTATATGGTGTGATTATTTTGAATGAGATTCTTGATGACGCACGTAGAAAGTTTAACCCATGCGTAATCTTCAAAATTGACTTTGAAAAAGTGTTTGAATCAATAAATTGGAACTACCTAGACCACATGATGCTTAGTCTTAGTTTTTGCAAGAAGTGGAGGAGTTGGATCCTACAATGTCTTTCAGCTGGTTCCACCTCAGTTAACTTTAATGGCAACCTAACAATAGAGTTTCATCTAAAGAGAGGTCTAAGACAAGGTGACCCGTTTTCCCTATTTCTATACCTTATTGTTGCTAAAGGACTCAGTGGTCTAATGAAGAATGTAGTCCAAAAGAATCACTTTAGAGGCTATAAGGTTGGGTTGGATGGCATTGAGATATCCCACCTACAATATATTGATGATGCAATCTTTATTGGGGACAATAGTGACAGGAATGCCCTAACTGTGAAGTGTGTGCTAAGGATTTTTGAATTAGCTTTGGGAATAAAAGTCAACTTCTGTAAAAGCATAGTCATTTCCTTGAACTTAAAGGCGGTTTCAACAGGTGATTTGGCAAATTTTTTGAATTGTAAAATGGGCGAGCTTCCTTTCAAATACCTTGGTCTCCCAATTGGTGTCAACCCAAAGTGCTCAAGTATTCGGAAACCTCTAATTGATAAGATGTCCAAAAGACTATCATCTTGGAGAAGTAAATATATTTCTTTTGGTGGACGTATCCACCTCCTTAACTTTGTCCTCTCCTGCCTACCCATTTATCTTTTGTCACTCTACAAAGCTCCAAAAAGGGTAATATCCTCTCAAACAGATTCAACGAAATTTCCTTTGGGTTAGTTTTGAAGATAGGAGAAAAGTTGCTTGGGTCAAATGGGAAAAGGTTTGTCAGTCAAAAAAAGAGGGAGGTCTAGGTGTGAGGGATTTAGAAACGTTTAATATAGCCCTCCTAAGCAAATGGAAATGGCAGTTATTAGTTAAGGAAGAAGCCTTAGGGCCCGTTTGGGGTGGTTTTTGGTTGAGTTTTGAAATTTTCAAAAACTATAACCAGTTTTTAGTTTTTAAAAATTAGTTTTAGTTTTTTTTTTCTAATTTTTGGTTTCAAAATAAACTCACTTTGAAATTTATTATTCTATTAAAATTAGTTTAAGAATATGTTGGTGTGGTGATGACAATGATAGTAGTGACGACAACAATGATGGTGGTGGCGGTGGTAATGCCGATGGTGACGGTTATAGTAGTGCCGACAGCAGTGGTTGTGGTGGTACCGGTGGTGATCGTGGCAATGCCAGTGGTGATGGTGGTGGCAGAGTCAGTGGTGGTGGTGACATTACCTGTGGTGGTGGCAGCAGTGCTGGTGGTTGTGATTATGGTCGTGGTGGTGGCGGTGACGATGGTAGTGGTGATGAAGCTTATGGTGGTGGAGGTGATGCTGGTGGTTGTGGTAGTTGTGGCAGCAGTGATGGGTGATAATTGTGGCAACAGTGATGGTGGTGGCGACGTCGGTGGTCGTGGTAGTTATGGCAACGGTGATGGTGGTGGCGGTGCTAGTGGTTGTGGTGCCGGTGGTGGTAGTGGTGGTGGTAGTGGTGGTGGTAGCAGTGGTGGCGGTGACTGTGGTGATGACGGCAGCAGTAGTGGTGGCGGTGACATTGGTGGTGACAATGGCGGTGGTTGTGGTGGTGGTGGTGGCAAGAAAGGCTATTGTCAAATATAATTATGTGTATTTTTTTTTTAAAAAACCAAATTCACAAATCCTTTTTTCTTGGTTTTGAAAATGATTGTAAAAGTGTTTTGAAATTGAGTTAAAAACCATTTTAGCCAAACGCGTTTTGTTTCAAAAATTACATTTGAAAACCAAAAACTCGCAATCACCCCAAACGGGGCCTTAGGTTTGAGAGCAAAAGAATTAGAAATTAAATTAAACAAGCAAATAAAATTGATATTAATTCAATAAAAGAAAATTTCTAGGATCGAGGTTCACTATGTGATGCTTGCTAAATTAATTCCCTTACCACGTGCTCCTACTTGTTCTTCTTAAAGGTGAATTAATCTAAGGCACCCTTCATTTCCTTTCAAGATACGGAGGGGTGTCTATCAAATTAGCCCCTTACTTTCATGTGGTTGTGTTTAATTAGACCTAATGAGCTCTTTGTCAATTCAATTAATCCCTAAAGGTTTCACCTAATTTCATGGTTTAGACCTAGGTTTCTTCCTTATAGTTTCGATATTTAAGTTCTCCTTTCGGTACTTCATCGAATTCCTAAGGTTATGTAAAACGTGGCCAATCCATTTTGCAATAAAGAAAATCAATAAAGAAAAAATCAACAGTGGAACAAGTATCACACAAGGATAAAAGAAATCAATTTATTAAATGTTCATAGGATTACACCCAATCCTAGAACAAAGATGACTACTCACACATAGTCATAAAAATCAAACAATAAGAAAAGAGAAAACATTCAGACTAAGTAAAGAAAAAGGAGAAGATTGAAATCCCAAGCTCTCACTCTAAGTCATCAAGAACGCAAAGTTCAGACCCTTTTTCCTAAGCCTAAGAAGTCTATATAAGTCTCAAATTACCAAAGGATCCAAGCCTAAACTAAAAAGAAATAGAAAAATAAAGATAATTCACATCAGTAGCGCGCCATAGGCTTAGCGTTTACCACAGGCAGCCCGTGACATTTTTTGGTGCTTTTCCTGAAATCTGCCACACTTATGGCGATTGTCACAGTCAGTCTATGGTGCTCTCTAGTTGGGAAATTCACACTTTTCTTCATTATTTCCTCCAAGTATGTATGCCTGTGATCCATTCTTTGCTTGCATAAAGTTTGAGCACAATCCCAAATGCTTCTTCTTGCTTTTAAATCACTCCAAGTCTCCCAAACTAAATCCATTATGCTAAACTTCCCTGAAATTCACAAACAAAACACAAAAACAGGCCTAAAATGTTCCAAGCAAATAGCCAAAGGGAATTAAGGAAATTAAAGTTAAAACTAATCTTAATAAGCTAAAATGCATGAAAACCTATATGGATTGAAGAGCAAATTATAGTATAAAATACTATGAATCAAGGTGAGGGTGTGAGGAAAAATTGGTTCCAAGAGGAATTTATTAACAAATTAGGAAATGGGAAGAATACATATTTTTGGTTTGATAAATGGGTTGGGGAGGTTAGGCTAAAAGAGCACTATAACAGGTTGTTCCAGCTGTCTGTAAACAAGGAGGCAAAGGTGTATGAAATGGGTTCATGGAAAAATGGCATCTAGGAGTGGAACCTAATCTGGTGGAGAAATCTTTTTGAATGGGACAAGGATACAGAGAACTTGTTGACTGGCTTTGTTAATAATGCAACATTGTATGAAGACAAATCAGACACTTAGCTTTGGAAGGCAGATTCACCAAGATACTACATAGTTAAATCAACATACAGAAAAATACAATATCATGGTTCCTTGGAGGATAGTAGGCTATTCGACAGCCTTTGGTCTTCCTTCGCTCCTCAAAAAGTCATCGCTTTGGCATGGAAGGTACTTCTTAATAGACTTCCCACAAAGGATAATTTAATCAAGAGAAGGATAATACATCAAGACTCCTAAGGGTCATGTGTTTTTGGTAACATTGTTGTTGAATCAAAACACCATTTATTTTTCATATGCCTTTTTTCATACAGTATTTGGCAACGCTGTTATGTTTGGTTTGGAAAGATATTTGTTACTTTACCAAGCAGTGGCCAACCACATTTATGGTCACATTTGGGCTTTATGAAGGAAAGAAAGTACAAAGACACCTGAAAAATATTTTAGCTGTCCATTATATGGTTTCTTTGACTGCATAGGAATCAAATTCTCTTTAACTTGGTTATTCCAAATTTTGAAGAAGTTATGGACATGATCAAAATTAGAAGTTGGCTTTGGGTTAAAGCTAGTGTTGAGAAGGACAGAATGATTTACTACAAATGGTGGTTAGACCCATTAACTTGCTTATCTTCATATGGCTTATCAAGTTAGCTATGCTACTGCTATCATCACCCTTTTTTTTGGAATGTAGGGGTAGAGATTTTGTTATTGTCATCAATTTTATTAAGGAGAAGAAGCCTCATTTTTACTGCATGCAAGACTTATTCTGCCAGTTGTTGTCATGCATAATGGTTTAATGATTATCATAATGACTAACTTCTGCACATCTATGACTAATATTTGTGCATGATCTCTCCAAAATGAGTAGCAATATGATGGTGTGAGAATGCTATCCCTAACACTTTCATTCATACCCCACAATTCCACACAAATGATTCCACCTGAGTTTAAATGACTCAAGAATAGTTATGTTTTCGTGGTTGTCTTGTCATATGCTCTATGAACGCCATCTTTATATCCTTCCAATGATATATAAACAGTTTGAAGTGTGATCATAGCTTGGAAACCATACAAAGGAAAGGAAAGCAACAGTAGGCATAGCAGTAATAGGGAAATAAAGTTAAAAGAAAATGTGTTATTTGAATAGATAAAAATAATATAGAAAGAAATAGAAAATTTTTCTTTGCTTGCTTGTTTAGATGAGTAGAATAATGGGTGAAAAATAAATAAAAAAATTGTATAACAAAATTTTTAAACATATAAAAAAATTAAGTCAAAAAAATTTAAAATTTTTACTATATTATATTTTGTTAACATATATAAAATTATTTATTATTTTTTATATATTTTATAAAAAAAATTACTTTTTTAAAAAAATAAAACAAAAAATAATATAATGCGACAGTTCCCTCCAATGTCATGATAAGTTAGGAGCAAAAATTTTTTACATGTGAGATTCAATAATAATAATAATAAAAAAAACACTTCCTTTCGTCTCATTTTTATTTCAAATAAATAATAAAAATTCAGTATTTTCATTCTATCTCATTCCTCTCCAATTCCTTCATCTTTATTTACATTTAAACAAACATAGGGCTGCTTTTTTTAAATAAAAAAAATCGGTTGATATGTTTTTAATAATAATTAGAAAAAGAGTTTAATTTTGATACACTATTCCTATAAAGATTTTTACATTATTAATTAATTGAAAATTACCTTAGATATAAATTTTAAAATAATTATTACACAAGTCAATAATTTCAATTATATGTCAATCTATGAACAGAAGATATTCAGATAATGTAAAAAATCTTTACGCTATCAATATTTTCTAATTAAATTTTGAAAAAAAGATGTCATACTATTTTTTATTTATATTTTAAAGAATTTGCAAAGAAAATAATAAAAACAACAAAATCTTGTTTTCATAGTTTTTTATAAAATACTTCCTCTATTTCTTTTTAATTAATTGTGAGTTTTTTGAAAAGAATTTGTTTCTATTTATTGGTCGTTTTTAAAGCTCAAAATAACATTAATTACTTTTTGTCAATTATAGCCTTGTTTCTTACTTAATTTTTAATTAATTTACACATTTATAACTAGTATGCATTTATTGTGAAGTAAAAATGAAAAAAAATACAATAGGAAATAACTTTTATAATTATTTTTGAAAATATATCTACTCTTATATTATAAATTAGAATATACAATTTAGAAAGTGAAACTCCCATCTACTCTCTCAACTCTTTCAATTAAACATTCTCAATATTCACTCTCTTGTGGGAATATATTTCAGACACTACCCTTGGCTCTTGCAACTATAGTCAAAAAATTTCTATTTCAATCATCTCAATTTATCATCCTTTTATCTTTATATTAATACTTATCCTCTTAATCATCTATATATTTCAATTTACTCTCTTTTATCTTTATCTCTAAATTAAATTTAAATAGTTTTTAAGAAATCATCAATACCTAAAAATAACTTTACATCACAATTCAAGTTATTTATTATAAATTTAAAATATATTTATACATTCAAATATATTTATTTATTATAAATTTTTTATTATAAAATTATTTATCTATTTAAAAATATTTATTTATTATAAATTTTAATCATATAAAAATAAACATTATCCTATAAAATATACAATCTAAAATACTAAAAACAAACTAAATGCACCATAAAATTCTATTTTGTTTTTTGTTTGAAAAACTACCAATTTTGTCTCTCAAGTGTTACTCTATTTCTCTAAGGTAATCCTTAAAGTAATAAACTTATATAAGTAATCTCAAGTATTGAATATTTATTAGTTTAGTTTTTAAGCTAATGTATTTTAGTAAAGTTTGGGGACCAATTTGAAAAAAAAAATTTAATATTTAAGAAATTACTTAACATGATTTATAATATATATTTAGAAGAATTACTTATATATATATATTTTATATTAAGGAGTAAGGACCATTC
Source organism: Spatholobus suberectus (assembly GCA_004329165.1). NCBI lineage: Eukaryota > Viridiplantae > Streptophyta > Magnoliopsida > Fabales > Fabaceae > Spatholobus > Spatholobus suberectus. The sequence goes on along the minus strand of CM014732.1, from coordinate 14,847,052 downwards.
AAAGGATAGGCTTTTAAAAAAATAACTTGGAAACAAACAAAAAAAAACAAAATGGAAGTCTCATTCCAAACATACGACTTCCAACCTAGAAAAATAAAAATAAAAAAGGTAAAGTTCACCAAAAAAAAAAATGCTAATTTCGTGTTTTCAAAACACGACTTCACTTTTTCGTATATATATATATATATATATATATATATATATAACTAAAGTCTCGTTTGGAAAAACAACTTCTTTAAGAAGTCGTAAAAAAAAAATAAAAAGCGAAGTTTTGTATGCGAAACACGACTTCTAGTTCAAAAATCGTATTTTCGAGACACGACTTGTCTAAATTTGGGAATTTAAAAAAAAAACCCATTTGGGTAATTTTCAAAAAAAAATTACCCCTCTGCAGTAAAAAAGCCCAAAGGACAAAATAATACGAATGAAATTGATCTTCTTTTCGTTTTGTGTGGTGTGTGAAAGTGAAATAGTATAAATTGATTCCAGGAGTCCGGGGTTTTCCTTTTTATACTTTTCTACATGTTTATGCTGCCACTAATTATTAACAGTTTGGCCAACTGGTATTCTTATTGGAGTTCCATCATTGTTTCTGACTATTTAAAAAAAAAAAAAAACATATCGTTATTCACAATAGTAATTTTAATCTCTGGTTCTCTGCAGTAAAGCATAACAACTAATGAAAACTAAAGGTAGATTATCTTGTGTAATATCTTTCTCTATTTTTGTGGCCACAATTTGTGAACTTTTCAAAATTCCTTATAATCATAGGTCCCGAATTGAATACTGTTAATAGATGTATTTAAAAGCACATTTTTCAAACCTCTATGCCATTTTTTTCAATTTAAAAACTTCTGTGATTTTTCCTACTTGTGATTTTTTCATGCTCTTCGCCTATGCTGTCAAGTTATATTTCTTTCACATTAAAATTGACAAGCCAAGTAGCCAACTTGGCTCTCTGGACAATAAATTGGAAAACTTCGACCATTGTTTACTCGGAGTCCAGCACAAACATAAGTGGGCTTACCAGAACGGGCTTTATTTTAAACAAGTAGTTCCACATAACCTACGAAATTGCTATTTACACCGTTCTCTTTACTACACATACCCCCTTCCTCTTTTTGTACTTATTATTACCCAAATTATTCTTTTATATAAAAGTCATACAATCTCTATTTTTTATTCCATATCTCTGTTGTTTTTTAAATCATTCCCACCTATTTTCTCGTCTCCCTCTTTTCTTTATGAAACTCTTAACACTATACGATTTCGTTTTTTATTTTTATTTTTTACCTTCAACACTGATCAATTGGAGTTTTAATTTTGATTTAACGGACAACATCTTTAACATATGTTCCATGTTCAACAATATCCATTGATATCCAAAAATTGAACCATAGAATGTTAATTTAACATGCACTCAACAAGTGGGGAAAAGTCTGAACGGCTGAACCAATCGAACAACCCTTAAAAGTACTGATATATTTTTTTTTTGTTAAAAATAAAAACATTAGGGGGGAAGAGAACCCTTATCTATATATAAGAGCAACACATAATAAAAACTAACAAAATTAAGTAAGCATTAGCTAATTCTCACTGTTATTCCAACTAAGGAAAAAAAAAACAACCCCCTCCCCTAATATACACACAAAAGCAGTACAAAATGGTATAACCAGTTAAGCACCAGTCAAGGGACCAGTAAAGCTTGTTAAAACAAGGTAACCTTTCTCATTACTAAAAATCCATATGAGGCAAAGATAAGTTTCAACAAAACTTGGAAATATTATCTATATTAACTATTTCAACATTAACATCAGTGTTTAGCTAAGGGAAAATGGAGGGGAGGTGAGGAATTTTTATAAACTTTCGTTGTTTGGTTCAATTTTTAGGAGGGGAAGGGAAAGGAAGGGAGTAAAATCCCTCCTCATCTAATTTTCGCTCCTCTCTAATATTGGAGGGATTTGGAGGAGAGGGGAGAGGATTTAAAATATTTCAAGTGTAATTACTAAAATATCTCTTATGTTTTGAAATTCAAAATTGAAAGGGCACAAAGGTAAATTATTTTTTAAAATCTCTCACCTCTCCTTGTGAACCAAACAAGAAAAGGTCTACTTCTCCCCCCATTAAAATCCCTCCATTTCCCTTCTCTTAACCAAACAAAATGTCTAATCAAAATCTCTCTCCTCCCCTCCCCTCCCCTTCATTAAAATTCCTTCTCTCCCCTCATTTGAACAAAACATACCCTAAAATAAAATAAAAAAATCATATTAAATACAACAAATCACTTTGTTATCACATTTTTTTCACATTCATCGATAATTACATACAATTGTTCACCTAAAATTAGGCATTGTGGGATTTATTTATTTTTTGTCACATCAAAAATGACTTTTCAGTATAACTTCTATGTTTAGTTTTGAAAAGTAATTTCCAAAACCCTTTGCTATTCATGATTCTACCTTTGCTTCTACTGCACCCACGACACTTCAAATGTTGTTAGTGTCTGATGAGGGTGGTAAATGGATGGATTGGATAGATTTTGATTTCGGATTATAACAGGTGGATTAAAAATAATCCAATAATCTATTTATATCCATTAAAATTTCATTGAAAAAATTCAATCCATTCATGTTTCATTTAATAAAATCCATCCAGTCCATCCATTAACAATTTTTTTACTGGTGGATATCCAATCCATCCACAAATTATTATTAAAAGTTAAAAAATTTATAACTTTTAAAAATATTTTTTTCTCAATTGTCCACAAAATTACTTTAAACTTGGTGTTGGCCAAAGTAATTTCAACTTCACCTTGGCTGGAGTATCTTTAACTTGACCTCGATCAACGTAGTTTCACCTCGGACTCAATCGACCTTGGTCCGAGCATCTTTAGCTCGACTTAAGCCAAAACATTTTCGAATTGACCTCAGCGTCTGCTAGAGCGCCTCAGACTCAGCTGATTAAAATTAAAAAGCATGTTAGTAAAGTTTACACTTTTTTGACACAAGTTTTGATCTCGTAATAATGTTTATGGAAGGGAAAACTACCAACATACATCCAATTTTTTGGGTGTATAGGTGGAAAGAAGAGAGAGATAGAGAAAAAAAATAAAGGAAGGGAGAGAAATTGATAAATGTAATAAATGATGTCATGCGAAATGAAAAGGGAGATAAGTGGGTTGTAAGAGAAGTTGGGTGTATGTTAATAATAGAGTAAATGACCAATTTAGTTCCTAAAATTGTGAATTGGTGATTTGTTGTCACTTTAGTCCTTAGATTTAACGAAATTCAAAAAAAGTTCCTAAAACTTTAATTCATTTCATGTAAATCCCTAAATTTAATCACTTGTTGTCATTTTGGTGTATGAACATATATTAATATTATCGCTTAAGTCACACATTGCATGTAACTTTAGACTAAAGTAAGTGACAAATTACAGTGTTAAAGATTTTTTTAATTTCGTTAATTCTAAGGATTAAAGTGACAACAAATAACAATTTCAATGACTAAATTAATCATTTACTCTTAATAATAACCCTTATAGAAGACTAATGACCATTGGTTCAAATATTAAGGAGTCTTTAGACTCAACACAAATTAATCAAAATCCAAAATAATTACTGAATATCAAGGGCATCAAACAAAAAATAACATTCCATAGAAGGGGAATAAATCAACGTTTAGAAACATCTAAAACAAACATGTGCTTACCCAATCATCTTAAATGATGAACACTCTCCTTTTAAAGTTAAAATTTTCAGAGTCAAAGCAAATGATGTCACAAGTTACTTACAGATTTCTTGTAGCTCCCAATGAGTTTATGTTTATTATACTTCCACTAAATATAATATGATGTTGGGGCTTAATAATTATTTACGCAATATCAATAAATATATACGTTGAGATTAACACCTTTAAATTTGATCTAAATGCAAAAGTTCATAGAAGATGAAATTGTGGTGGATCTATATTTCATTTTTATTTTTCTCAAATCATATTAATGCTGTAAATTATTCTAAACACTATGTAACAGCGTTTAGTAGTGCGCGTGTATCTTATAAGAACATTGTGTTCTCATGAAGTAGGAAGTAGCTAGTTAGTTTAGCAACAAATGTGGTGTCACACGGTCACTGCTTCTATGCCAAGCTCGGAAGTTTGTTGCTCACAACTAGCAATAACACAATAATAATTTGACTCAAGCACTAGAGCATGACCTCCTCCTAGGAACAAGATGTTCCTCTGCCCCTTTGGAAACTGAATGCCCAACTCTCGCCTTTTCACTGCCTTCCACCCATCTCTTTAGCCTTTCAAGCAACTTTGTCCTTTTTGAACAAGCACTGTCACTATGATCATGAGAACTAGGATGCTCATCAAAGGAAGGATCACTATGATGCTCCAAAAGGGAATTGTGTAATTCATGCTCTGAGTCATAATGGATAACTTCATCACTTCTTCCAAATTCCAATTCTATGTGGGTTTTATCCTGATTCTGTTGTTGTTCATGGTGCCTCATTAGATCGTGCCTTAGACAAGCATTGGTCCACCGCAAGTAAATGAGTTCTTTAGCTTCATCTGCTCGTTCCTTCTTGACTTTCTCCAATTCATCCAGAAGCTGTTTGTACTCTTCCCTACTTACATCTCCAGCTTCAATCTGCAAATGGAAAACCTTGTATTGTAATGATTAGGTGCTAATAAACTCTCCCAAAGAAAGAATTTAATTGGAATACACACATTGAAAATACTTTCTTTTTTTTTAATGTCGTCCAATTATGGATTGATATATAATTGAAAATTGTTACTTTTTATAATAATTACTTTCAAGTTCATATCTAAGATAATTTCTAACTAATTAATAGTGTAAAAATCTCTATATTGACTGTGTATCAAAAAAAGCTTCAAAACAAATAAAGCATTTACATAGTCCAACCCTTCTAATGACATGCCAATATACGATTGAGTAACAGCATAAACCTGACACTAAAAGTAGATCAAAATTAAACTATAAATACCCACTACTACTATTATTATTATTATTGTTTATCTTAGTTGATATGAGAAACCTTTTAGATTTGGAGCAGTAAATGATTGATTTTGTTGTCCGTTGCTTACCTTAGAAGCATAGGATTTTTCTGCTGTGTCAAGCTTCTTCAAAAGTTCATTCTTCTCAACCTGCAATTGATCCAAAGCCCTTTGCAGCTCTTCCAGTTTATCCTCTAGTTTACCTATGACATCAATTTTTGTTTCCAAGGCATCACGGCTTCTCAAGATTTCTGCTTCTTCCAGTTTGATCTTCACAGCCTGCTCCTTCGCCAGGCGGGTTTGTGCCTTTGATTTCTTCATTAGCTTCTGAAACTTCCTCCTAAGCATTCTATTCTCAGATTTCCAACGCTCAATCTGTTCCACAACTCTGAGATATTGCTCAACAAAACTCTCCAACCTCCTATTCTGTATCTCCATCGATGAAATCTCCCTATCCAAGAAGTCTACACGAGCGGTCTCTAGTGACAACATGTTTTTGATCTCCCCAACCACAGTTTCTTGCTCCTTCAAGTCACAATAACGATCAAACTGCAAACGTAAGGCCAGCTCTTTCATTTGCATACCTTCAATCCTGCTTCTTAAGCCATTGATCTCTCCTTCTGAACATGGGGGGTCATGGATCACCGAGCTTTCAGCAACAACACTGTCATCCACTGTTGTACTATGTCCTTCATCTTCCATACAAGAGAGGCTATGACTATGACAACTTTCTTCATATTTAGGCTCATGGTGGGAATTGGTTTCATGGGAACTTGCTTCATTTGGTGATAAAGAAGAGGTCTTAGAGAGGCTTTTCTTTGCCATGAACCAAGCATAGATGAAACCAACAAAAGACACAGCCAAAGGAACACCAGCTTTGAGGATCATTGGCTTTATGACCTCAGGTTTTGACGATGTGTTTTCCATCTTGAGCAAAGACCAGTTTCAGCGATTTGGTTAGGCTTTTATTTCGATCAAAACCCAATGGAAGACACCAGAAATCTTAATTTGATCCTTGCTGTGTGTTGTGCTAGCAAAAGTTTGAAAGATGGTTTGCATAGTATAACCTTTGTGTCATTGGCATTGCCTTTCCTTTGTTTAGAGGAAGAAGCACAATGATATAGCTTTTTGACTTCCCCAAGAGGCCTTCTACGCCACCAAATGCTGTCAACTAGCCTTGCTCGTGCTCTTTGGAATCTAATTCTTTTCTGGATTAATAAAATTTCGGGCTTCTTTTCTTCTATGGGAAATCATACGTGTGATGTTATAGTTTCCACATGCTCAAAGCTTAAACATATGAAGGGGTATCCATTGGAAATTACCAATATCAAGAAGTACACTTCACAGTATTCATTCAAGGTCAATGCTCCGTTGCCGCGAAAAAATATTGTGCATTTTTTTTTTTAAATTGGGGTTGTCTAGCTAATGGCAATTGTGTGATCATAGAAATGTGTAAAATTATGTACCAAATACTAACAATGGGTTTGACTCAGTCGGCAACACACTAAGTTTGTGGATAAGAACTTAGACTCAATTTCCACAAAACACATCTTTGGAGAGAGGCAAGACGTTTAAGTATGTCTAGGCTCAAATCAAGGATTAATTCTATAGTTGACTCCAAAGATCGAAACCTTTGAGCATACCTTGAGATCTTACAAGAGAATCAAAAACCCTAATTAAGATGGTTAAAAAAAATAGAAATATGATATGAAAGTATTAAATGCATGTTTTATGCTTTAAATTATTTACACAAGTAAATATTAAATCATTTATGTGTTCTTGATATAATAAATATTTTATTATTATTTTTTCCTATTTTTTACTTTTTATCATATGTTTATGGACACACAACGGAAAAATCCTTTCATTTATTAATTTTCTTTTTACATGTCCATAAACACATAATGTGGAACTATTAAATATACAATTTAATTAAAATACATTTATAATGTAATAGATTTTATATTGTCCATTAATTATGAATTATTATATCATTAAAAATCATTGACTAATTAGTTGACAACATAAAAATCTTTATACTAATAATGTATCAAAATTAAACTCTTAAATATATGAGTTTAATGGTCACGTACTGACAGTGTAAAAACTTTTACACTGTCATCCAATCAGAAATTATCATTAATATGACTTTTAAAATATTTATTATAAAAGTTAATAAACTTATAATAAATGGTAGTTTATGATTAGGTGACAGTGTAACATTACTTTACACTGTCAGTGCATGACTATTAAACTCTAAACATATTATATTAAATGTTTTAAATTACTTTAAAAAAAAAACATGCATCGAATAAATAGTGTTTTTAATATAATAAATGCATTATTTTCTAATTAAAAAATTGTTTTTAATTTCTTATCATATTCTAGGGTGCGTACTATTATTATTTTTTTTGTTTTTTTTATTGTTTTTTTTATATATATATATTTTTGGCCTAAACTGTTCTTGCAGGCTTTTGATCTGACGTGCTTTTCTTCTTTCTTTTTATCTTATCATTTTTAGAATGATACCGATTGGCGTATTGCATCAACCAACTTTCAAAAGCTCATTTTCTCCCTAATTTTTCTTTCTTTTCTTATTTTATTCTTTCTCTCTCTCTCTTCTCCCTTCTCTCTCTTCTAAGACGACGTCTACGGTGGGCAAGTGACAGAAATGGTTTAGCGTGGTCCACTTATTGTGACTTGTAATCGTAGGTTTAGCCAGTTTTTTTTTTTTGACACGTCAGGCCTTTTTTTATTTTAGTTTGTGTTTTACGTTTTTACCCATAGTTAAAGTAATTGCAGACCCGATAAGTGAAAATCAGATTGTCAATTGGGTGCATTCAAGTGGAAAAGGTTTGGAAGTGGAGGTTTCTGACATTAGGACTGTTAAGGTTAGATCTGGGCACAAGTTTAAAGACCCCCAATCTAAAAAAGAAAACGATTTTTTTAACACCACCACAAGACGCAATGCAAGAGATAGAGTGTTTTTTTTTTTTTTTCGTTTGACATCATCTCTGTCTCACTCACACCTTAAACTTCAGAGGTTTGTTCGTGGGTTATACTGTATCGTTTTTGTTTGTCCCTGTTTTGCTAGTTATGTCCTTATGTGAAAGACCAATGCTGAAATTTTGCCACTAGTGTTAGAGTTTTGAGTTTTTCATGTTTGGTATAGGAAACCTCCGGTCATCCGATCCCCACAAATATCAATTGGCCCAAGAGATACAGTGGGAATCAATCTCCAACCACCCACTTTCGACTTACAACCCCGCCAACCACCAGCGGACTCCTCATCCAACCACTTTCGCCATGCGATGCCACCATCAATTCATTCTTCAAAAACCCTTCAGAACGAACTGAAGAACAAAGCCCTACCCTAATCCTTACTTGATTTACATCAACAAAGCCTTAATTTTCAATTCAATTAACTTAATCTTACAATTAACTAAAAGGATAAATGTGTAAAATACAAATTTTTTTAAGAAATATATTAAAAAGTGATAAATGTCTAACAAGGTATCAGGTCACTCATCACAGCCATTGATTATTATATCATTAAATCTAGCGATTATCATCAATTTGACCACCATAAACCATTTCCTACATTTGTCTACCGTAGCCGTGGTCCTCTTCTAATATGTCTTCTTTTATTTAAATGAACTGACGCTATTATAAGATGAAAAACTTCTTCTCACTCTTCTTTCCTTTCCTTTTACTTTTTTTTTTAATAGAATATAATTAAAATACAAGAGTTATATATTTTATTTATATTATTTTACATGTTGAGATGTAATGTTTTTTGTTTCATTTTTTTTGGCACAACTGTAGATTATGTGAAGTGATGCAGAAATTTATGTTGATGCAAAAGAGTCTTTACTTATTTATTTTTATTTTCTATTTAAGATCCTATCACATTGAATGCATAAGATGCAAAAGAGATTTTTTTTTCTTTATTTAATTTTATTTTTACCTTCTCAAATGCAATTGACGCTATAATCTAACGAAAAAAAGTTTATTTTTTAAAATTTTAGGCCTAACCCAAATTACATTATTAATGCAGGGATATAGAACTTTTTTAGTAATTAAAAAAGAATCGCCCCTTTTTATTTTTCTTTTATTTATTTTTTATAAAGGATATGATATGATATGATATATATATATATTTCCTCTCATTTTTTTCTCCATTTTATTAATTAACTTTTTACTATTCTCTTCCCTTTTATTTTTTCACATTTTATTTTTATTTATTTATTAGTTATTATCTTACCATTAAATGTAAAAGTGAAAGAAAAGAAAATAAAGATGAAATATGCTTCTTTAATATCTTAAGGGTTTATCCTTAATCATGAAGCTTCTAACTTAAGGGCTTAAGATTTTTTCTACTTAGTGAATTCTTTCAATGTGTAGTTCTCTAATTCTAAAGGTTTAAATGTTGGCAACTAAAATTAGGATTTTATTTATTGAGGAGCATTGACCACAACAATAAATAAATTGTTAAACATTGAATATTAACAAAAATGGTCACGCTAGTGATAACCACACAAAATGTACTTGACTTTAGATTTGTGCAATTAAGGCTATGTCATCAATACATTGGATTAGATTATTAGAGTACGTATTTATAGAACACAAAAGAAGTATTCATCACACCAGCTTATATAAAGGATTTTTTAATGTGTGTCTATAATTATATGATAAGAAATTAGAAATAAGTTAAGGAGATAATAAGTTTAAGTGAGGTTGTTTGGTGGTCCATAATAGACGAAAAAAGATGGGATTTAAATTTTTTTTATTTGTGTTTTTATCAGAATATTATTATAGGCATATTGTTATAAGACTAATTCTACAGGCACTGTTGCAACTAAGATGAAATCTCAACAATTACTTTCTCCAGAAATGTAGGAATGTGTTTGCTTTACTGTTGAAAGCTTGGTAGCACAAATTTTAACGCATTTAAACAGAAAAATAACAAAGGAGTTGTTTTGACAAATGTACGTTGGAGTTGCCTCAAGGTAACCCAAACATACCTGTAATTCATAAAATAGTTCAATGTTAGCTCAAACTGAGCAAATTTTTCTTTTATTTGATACCACTTTTTAATAAAAGTTTCGTGTTTGTTAGGCATGCACCTTTACCAAATGAATCGTAAAAATTAAGTTCAATAAAGTGAAATCTGGCGTCTCTTGTAAATTTTTATAATAAACATTATTACGTTGTAATAAGATTTAAGATCACTTCTACATTACGTAATAAAATTATATTTTGGACCTATAAACTGAAAACATATCCCATTCCATCATGCCAAGAATTGTAACTCCTACCTGTTAAGGAAAGAATGTGATTAATACTTTTGCGGAATCAATAATTTAATTGAAAGAGATTAATTCTTATGTACTAACAGTGTAAAAAAAATTTATACTGTCAACAAATTAAAAATTATGATAGATATGATTGATTTTTATAGAGTAATTTATATTGATACCTCTTCAAATTTTTTGAAATTGTACATAATTTACCTATTTTTTTAACGTTTACAATAACCTCCCTTATAAGAATACACACACGTTATAATGTTTTTCAAACAATCAAAGGAGTTAATATAATGTATAAGAAGTGTTAGTGTAATATTTATAAAACAATTAAAAAAATTAGTATAGGAGTAAAAAAAAAAGAAGTATCAAACAACATTTGACGAAACCAAGATGAGTATCAATGTAATTTACTCATTTTTATATTAAGCATAACAGGCATCAAATTTGCATGCCATAGATATTCTAAACACTTACAATTAGCGAAAAGTTGTTTTAATTTTTTATTTTTACTTTTTAAACAAAAAAGATGGAAACACCTTATACTTCAAAACCAAGAATTTGTAGATAGTGCAAGCTGTTACTTAAAACTTCTTTATTCGCTCGTAGGATCACAATTTTTTTTTTTTTATTTTTTGATACAAATGATCACAATTGTTTACTGGGGAAAATATAAAGATACATATATTTCTACTGTTACCAATCTCCCATTTTCAATCTTTTAGGGCCCGTTTGGGGTGGTTTTTGGATGTGAGTTTTGAAATTTTCAAAAATTACAACCAGTTTTTAATTTTTAAAAATTAGTTTTAGTTTTTTTTTCTAATTTTTGGTTTCAAAATAAACTCACTTTGAAATTTCTTATTTTATTAAAATTAGTTTAAGAATATATTTGTGTGGTGATGATAGTGGTAGTGGTGACAACAACAATGATGGTAGCAGCGGTGGTAATGCCGATGGTGATGGTTGTGGCGGTGCCGATGGCAATGGTTGTGGCAGTACAGGTAGTGATCGTGGTGGTGACAGAGTCGGTGGTGGTGGCGGTGACGATGGTAATGGTGATGAAGCTTGTGGTGGTGGAGGCGATGTTGGTGGTCATGGTAATTGTGGCAGCGGTGATGGTGGTGGCGGTGGTGGTGGTAGCGATGGTGGTGGTGGTGGTGGTGATGGTGGTTGCGGAGATGGCAGCAACAGTAGTGGTGGTGGTGACAGTGGTGGTGACAATGGCAGTGGTTGTGGTGGTGGTGGTGACAAGAAAGGCTATTGTCAAATATAATGATGTGTATTTTTTTTAAAAACCAAAAACCAAATTCACAAATCCTTTTTTCTTGGTTTTGAAAATGAATGTAAAAGTGTTTTGAAATTGAGTTAAAAATCATTTCAGCTCCATTTTAGCCAAACGCGTTTTGTTTCGAAAATTGCATTTGAAAACCAAAAATCAAAAACTCGCAATCACCCCAAACAGGGCCTTAACTTTTATTATCTTTGATTTCTCTTTAGTGGATGCTAGCATATGTCTCAAGATGTAACACCCGAAATTATTTAAATAAAATAATAATAATTTTATGTAACTTTTCCTATTCTTGAAAATACGAAGTAATTTTTTCTTTTCACTTACATCACAAATAGTAGATATAAAAAAAATTAAAATATAATATTACAATTTCCTATAGCTGGCCATACTAAAAATAAACTTCACTCGTATAGAATTAAAGTGGCAGAGAGTTGCTATTAGAAACGTGAGAAGATTCCACCAAGCTCCTACTGCACTATAATGATATCATCTGCTGCCATCTACGGGATGGGGGAAGCACACAACAAGTAGAAAAACAAAAACAAAAACAACACACAAACAAACGAAGAGAGAGTGAGGTTCTAACTTAAAGACATCAATATAGTAATAAACATCTACGGGCCTAATCTAACATACAATCACACTAAAACATAACAAGTCAGGGAATTGTATTATGTCACAGATAATGATCAATCAAATGAAATGCATTAATACATAGATGTGGACTCATGATCAGACACAATGGATAAATGTACAAGCATTGACTCATCTCCATAGAGGACTATCCAACAACAGAGTAGTATGATCAGGAGCTCATACCCCACCGAAATCAATATCCATATTCACCTAATCTAGAATGGGAATAACATTAGGTGATTCATCAACCAAAGCTAGAATGCAAATAGTCTTTGGTGGTAGCAAGTATGAGACAGTACTCTTCACTGATCGTGGATAAATTGTAGTGACTCGTCAGAAATGTTAGTGCGCAAGTCATCTTAACCACGGCACAAAGTCGCGACCCTCTGGCCCCTTATGGGATGACGTGCACCAAACATCCTCGAGATCTCCTTAGCCTCCACTACAAGATTCACACCCCATCATAGGGTGTAGCTACTCTGAGACCTTAGGTTTAACAACAATGATATGACAATTGTTTGCTTTATTAAAGTTGATATCAATCAAGTATTTCGCCAAAGGGTCTCAACTTCGCTCGATACAAATTTTTAATTCACCAATATTAGGCTTCATAACAAATCCTCTCATTCAAAGGTTAAAATTCAACAATTTCACTCAATATCAATTCTAATATAAAAGACTAATCACTGTGCACATGACAGTATGTTCAATATTCATTCAATAAAATCAATCACAACAACAAAAGGAGTTGAATTTAACTACATATAACTTCACTCGTATACTTTTGTCCCTCCTTACTTTCACTCATCCCTTAAGGATTAGTAATTAATAATTTATTAAATTTTATGAGAAAAATTTATCCTAATTACAATATTTTAAACTTTTAATCTCTTTTAAATTTTATGAAATCCTCACTTTACATTCAATTTCACTTAATTTGTTTTACAATAATTATAATTTATTATATCTAATGTTATTATGTTTAACATTAATAATTATTTAAGTATCACCTTTCCTTATCATTAATTGTATTTTAAGGTTGATATTTAAGTTTAGTAAATTGCTTAAAATTTTCAAATCTCACATATCTACAATTATTAACTTGAATTATTAATAATAAAGTCTTAAGGCCCAAATCTATAATTGGGTCTCGCTCTTAAATCTCTAAATTTTATTGTAGAAGTTTTCATAATTTATCTAATTAATGTGGTCTAAACCACAAAGCCCACAAGTAGCTGCGCAATATGTATTATTATATTTAATCCACATTATTATTGTTACAATCATCATCATCATCATCATCATCATTATTATTATTATTATTACTTTTGTTATTACATTTTATAATATTATTCTTATATTATATTGTTTTAATTATTAATCCATGTTTCGGGTATTTGTATAATATAATTACACTCCATTTATTCTTATCATCACTTAGTTAAAGTTTAATAATGATTAATTACAGCCTAACCAACACATAATTGGGCTCACACCAAGACTTTACTTATAAATAAGATGTGTTCAAGTATTATAAAACAATTGTTGAAGTCTAGAATTTGTATGGTCTTGTACCAGTTTTGACTTGTTTAGATTTTTTGTTTTTATGTCTTAATGTTATGGGTTTAGATTTGGGCCCAAGAATCACAACCCAACAGAGAAGTCCTTCGTCTACCACGTAGAGGAAAATTTCCAGCACGCAAAAAGCACCTTGCCATCACGTCTCTGCAGCAACAATTGGTCCTTCAAGAGAGTTTGGTACACAACAATCAAGATGCAACAAATCTAGTTGCTTCCAATTCGAAAATTTTCCCAATTCTTTCAATTGGGAGTGAAAATAAATCAAACAATTTCTATCTCTCTCTCTCTCGGTTTCTCAATGACCAAAGATTCTCAAACTAAAATCTACACTCACCGTTTCAATTTAATTTGCCTCAAATAACAGCCAACTTAAACAAGAAAAAAAATAACAAAACACAAGGAGGTATATTAACAGCAAAACCAAAATACAAAAACTACAGGGAACACACACGGTCTCAATCGAGGCAAACCAAGGAAGAAATAACCAAGCAAGATCACCACCAATTTCCAGTCATCTTAAATCACAAATAAAATGATTAAGCACAAAAATTTACCAATTGAGGCCTAAACCTCCTCCCCCACCTTGGGTTTTCGTAAACGAAAATCGAATCCTTTCTTCTCAACGATTAAGACTCCGCCCCGCTATGCTTCGTCACACATCGTACAACAAGAAGAAAAGAAGATGTGTTGGTATTGAAAGTTTGAGGGAAGAGATGAGATTTTTGAAGGAAAGAAGAAGAGACAAATATCTCTATTGCTTTTTTATTAGAAAAAAAAAAAACGATGAGCACTCTCTCCCTGTTTTTCTTGCATCGACAAATTCCAGAAAGGGGAAGAAGTTCCACCACGTGAAAGTGAGGGGGAGAAGAGGTTCTTATTCTAATTTCAATCCAAGGGTGGAGAGTCCCCTATTACTCCCAACCGTTAGATCCTCTTTTTAATAATTTTTTTTACAATTAAAACTTACTTGGGCTGGTCTGTACGTTTGTGGCCCAACAGATGAGAAAAAGAAAAAAAATTAAAAAAACAAACTACACATATTAGATACATGGGCTTGCAGTTCTGAGGCCCAGAATAAAAACAAACACTAATTATCTTACTAATCCTATCCTAATTATCTATTAACATACTCATTTTATTATTCAATTTTACCTTTCTCTAATTGTTTATTTAATTTTAGGTAATTATTTTCACACATACAAAAAGCCCTAATCTTTTCATTAACATTTCTATATATTATTAATATTTAAATCTTCACAAAAATCGTTTTGATATATGCACAATTTCTTATTTTATTTCAATTCCTAAAATTTTCTAAGCTAATTTCTGTGACTCGTTTTTAATTACATATAATTTAGCACAAATATAATTATAATACAATTATTTAAATCAATGACAATAGCAAGCAATTAAAATAAAACATAAATTTATACACAAACAATAATTCTCATAATTAATTAATTTAATTTTTTTTTACCCTTTTTAACATTAAAAATTTAAAACTTTCTTTTAATTTACACACAATTTTTTTAATTTATTTAAACCAAAATATTTTTCCAAAACTAATCAATATAGTTTCTTTTAATTATTTTAACTTAATTCAAATATAATTACAAGTACACTTATTAAAATTATTAATTAAAATAGTAATGAGAAAAAATAAAATACTAATTTATTTATTTTATAAAAGAAATTGAAAAAAAAGAGAGGATGTTACACAAGACACTAGTTAAAGAAACAAAATAATAAATAAATAAATAATTAACATTTACTGTTTTTTCACGTGATAAATTTAGTAAAATATATGAAATATTCATTATCTCATCTTTAAGGTGTTCATTAGCAATTTTCTGTTAAGTGAAGGGAGACCTATCATTGAACTAACATTATATTTAAAGTAGTCTAAAAACCGAAATTTAAAAATTTCTATTATACGATTTAAGAGAAAATAAAGAGAAGGAAAAAAAAATTCTTTTCATGTTTTCTCTTTATTTTAAATTCTAAAATTTTCCCTCCTTTATTTTCCTCTCCTCTGATCCAAACAATACGTAAGTCTTGGAAAAGCCTAAAAGAAACAATTTACATCCAGAGCCTTAAGAAGACCATATAGCACAATATCATTTCATTGACGCGAAGGAAAATTTTCCATTTTCTATATAACATGTGATTCAATAATTATTCAATCTCACTTTCTTACAACTCACTTCCACTCCATTTTTTCTTCTTATCTCTCTCTAGATTTTCTATCATATCAAATATCACATCTAAGGATGACAATCCTACCTAGACCCTATGAATATCCACAAAAAATATCCATAACGGGTAAGGTAAATACTTGCTCAATGAGAATGAGACCAAGATCAGGTATTTACCCACAAATTTTAATGGAGATGGGTGCATGTACGGGTACTATAGTACCCACTCTGCCCCAAACCCGCACCTATATATATATATACATATACATATATATATATATTCTCTGTAATATTATATATATTGAAAAGATAAATTTCAATAATTATTATAATACCAAAGAACTTAATTTATTTAAAAAAATATATTGTAAGAAATACAAACAAAAATAAGAGTTTAATTTATATGTATTGTTAGCGTAAAATAATTTTACATATATATATTCAATAGGTATTTACCTTATCACAACATCATATTAAAGAATATTAATAATTAAATTCTATTAGAAGTCTATAAAAAAAATACTTTGCACTAACATTATATATAAATTAAATTTCAAAAATAATTTATACTCTATTAAAAATATTAAATTGTATAAAAAGATTATATTCTTTTTTAAATGCATCATTGCTTCTAAAATATTATTGACAACTTATAATTATTGTTATTGCTGAGCCTAGTTTTTGAAATTAAAATTATTCAAATTTTATTTGATATTAACTATGTTAAAGAATATATTGAATGAATTTGTCTTTATATATTTATAGTAAAATGTTAGAAATACTTAATTATAAAATTTTGATCAATAATTTCATAATTGATAAAAAAAAAAAAAAAATTGACAAATTTATTAAATTAAATATTGAATATAAAATTTGCCTAAAACCTTAAATTTTTTTGCCATCACTCTACGCTTAAGGAAGGTGCGGGTAACAGATGCGGATATGGGTATATAAGTATCCAACGGATAAAAAACTGGAATTAAAATTGCTACACACACATGTATAAGACCGAGTATAGGTATTTTTTTCAAACGTAAGTATAAAGACAGGTGCAATAGTACCCTACCCATTACTGTCCGTAATCACATCCATCACTTTCTCTATCTACCTTTTCCTTTTTCTCTCTATTTCTCTCCTCCCTCCACCCCAATTTAGCTCAAAATGTGGTGAGCGTTGATCATTATTCTTGGAGATTGTAGAATAATCTTTTTTTTTTCCAGTTTCCACAAGTATCTTCCTTCGTAAACAATTTAATTCAAGACACGGCCAGATACTTAGTTTAAATGAGGCACCTCTACGAGCGAGATTCGAACCACAGGCACTAGACATTAATTCAACCGGATTTAAATATGCCATTCTAGTCGTGGAAAACGTATAACAACATATTTTGATCGCATAATGATCATTATTTTCATTTACATACCTTCTTCAAATAATCAATATGATAAACAGTGTTTCCAACATGAACATACAACAGAATCTCCTTGCACGGGGATTATGGCAGACGGGGGTAACATTGGCACCAACTGGCTGTTTGCCCGCAGTCATTATTGGCCTCTGGAATCAACCAATATCTTCCCAGACCAAATCAGGATGCTGTTTTCTTTAACAAAAACTTAAATAGCACGTCTGAGAATTTGCAGAATAAACTCCGTGTCCGTGTTCTAAAACTTTTGGTATAGCCTTTTGGGATATGATCACCAGGCCCACTAACAATGGTATGTGCCTGAAAACAGACACATAAAAAGTCGCACGAACAAAGACAACTCTCAAATTCCTTGAATATGAATTGAACTGCAAAAGATTGCATGATTAGCTAGACCACCTGCGGTATTTTAAGTATCTGTTAATTAAATCTCACCAATCCGAAATCCAAATAACGTTATTCTAGAAACAATCCTCTCTCATTTGGCTTGTTTCAAAATTGGCCTTTAAAATGAAATGTTAGTCCATTCAGAAACTTGTTTGACATCAGTATTACCTCCTCGCTTCCAATGGCTTTTTGATTGAATAAAATTAAGACAAAAACTTTATTCACATCCTTAACACTAAAAAGGGCACAACCAAAAAGACTAACAAATACAGGACAGGTGAACAGAAGCACAGAAACATGCCCTAATCTTGCTGAGCAAGATTTATCAAAGTAGATGCGACAAAACTTGGCACCACTTCATTATATTATACAACATAAAAAATACTGACCACCTGAAGCAGATCAAGAAAGTTCAAATCCAGCATTTGAACTGATAGCATATAGAAGCTTTGCTCTCAAAGTGCCTGGACGTTTGTATGTTGGAAGCTGTAATCATTGAGAGGTGGAAAATAAAAGTGTAAATAAGTCAGAAGTATGACAAGAGATTGCCTAAAAATGCCAACAATTTTGTCTCAAGTGACTCAAATCACTAAATGGACATGGTTTAGTTATTACTAAGAAACCTATTTATATGATATTTTGATGTATGAGATAATGAACATTTCAAGATTCTCATGTTCAATATATCATATAACTCATTATCAGCATAAGGATCTTGACTTTCAAGCATCTCATACCAAATCCTAAATACCTTATTCATAGATTTTAAAAAATATTTGGGAATGTAGGAGTCTATCATGCTAAATGTATCCTAAGTGTACGATTAAGGATGTGTTCCCCTATTACTCTATTAGTATTTAGTAGTACCTTAAGAGTATTGTAGCAGGTTGAAGCTGATGGAAGCCGATCTACATCTTGTCCTCCAATTGTTGCCCAAAGAGGAACATCACATGCAACCTATGAAATAGACATGAGTGCTTATCAATGAAATCAAGCCATTTTATTATTTCATTAAAAAAATGCATTATCTTTAGGGATTCTTCCAACACATAACTAGATCATGATATTGCAAAGGAGAGAAAGAGAAAAGCAGAAACCCTAGAAAACAAAGGCTGGTTAAGTATCTAATGCAACTCTTTCAACTCACAGCAAGCAACTAAAGAACTAAACATCAAATGAAAAACCAGTTCGTGCATAAGTCTCATCTAGGGCAACAAGTTATTTAGATAACTAATTAGAAGAGTTCAAGATGCTTCGTGCATAAGTCTCGTCTTGTGCTTAATGTAATCAGCTTGAGTAACAGAAAAATTACAAACCATGCCGTAATCATTTAAGAACAAAGCAGAATGGGAACTGAAAGGAGTTAGTATAAATGATTTTGAATGCCCATCAAACATAAAAGATCAAGAACATACCTTGTGGATGGTAAAAGGTGGCTGCAAGTATTTGAACCCAAGTAATGGAGCACGAGAACAACTGGTGACAAATTTAAGAAGCATACAGCGCTCTTTAGGTTCAAAGCCTTTAATTACCTGTACATAGTTGGCAGAAAGCAGAAAATGAATATAAATGTCTTAAAATTGGCATCTGCACAAATAACATGCATAAACTCTTGAATATAATTCATGAGGCTGAAATTAATGGTCAAATGTCACATTCTTTGGTAATCAACATGCACAAAATTCACAAACTAGCAAATTTGTGTACGTGTCAGAAAGAGAGAGAGAGAGGATCGGTAGTTCAACCAAATTCACCCAAAAAAATGGAACCTACAGCCTTTGCTTGGAGAGGGAGAGAAGGGGAGATTCCTAATACTTTAACTGTGGAGGATTCACTTCATCTATAAGCCACCAATCTCAAACTACAAAAAATATAAAGAAATAACTTTTACTCTTTTCAACCATCAAGTGCTTTTACTCAAATAGGAATGTACATAGCCATTGTATGCATCTGTCCGGTTTAGAAGAACAATTTGATTGTTTGGTTTGGAATGAAAATAAAATTCTCTGTTCCTGTTAAGTTTTCAGCAGCTCTACCCTCTTCAAGAAGGAAAAGTCCATGTGCTAAATTCCCTTAATTCTTTTGACAGTGTCATCAGTGGAATGGAATTATTACCACGTTAAGTCCAGCTTAAGCAAATATATTGAAAATAATATAATAAAGGACACAATTTTTTACATCAAGTCATTAACTCTTCCTCACGAGCAAAATCAGCAGGAAAGAAGAAATCAAATATGCAAAATTTGTCAGATATTAGTTATATGACCACCATGTACAAAACTGGGGTTTGATAATAATAAAGGAAGCACAAGCAATATTACATCAACATAAATAATTTGTTATGCATGGACAGTTGGAATACCACTGAAAACAAATTAGACAAATATTCATGAAAACCATATATATAAAGTATCGAGGTGCCAATACCTCCCAAAAAATCTTGATTGTCCGGCTTCCCTCATTATAACCACCAGTGTATCGTGTGTTATTTTTCAAATCATCAACATCAATATCGTAATTGCCACCTGAAAGCAACTGCATTCTTGTATATCTAAGAAATCTTGCTGGCAGAATGAACTCACTAAAACGTATTTTTCACAGTATAAATTGTTGCACATTGGCTGTAGTTGGCGAGTAAACAAATGCATCTTGGTTTGGGGACTCCAACAAAGATTTTTTTCTCTTATTATGACATATTCCTTTGCACAAATTAAAAGCTACTTTAACACTGATACAGCAGACAATAGTTAATGCAGAATTCTGCCACAAAAATGTTCTACTGCCCTTTGTGCAAGAGAGAAGAGGAAACAGTAAACTCGCAAACAAAACCTTTTCAACACGCTAAGAAAAAGAAGATACCTGATTAAATTCACTAGCATTGAATAACTTCAACCAGGATGGAGATATAAGATCAGTTAACCCTCTATAAAACACATTTGAAAGGGGCAATATCTGCATTTTCAACATTGTCACATATATAACCAAGATACAACAGGGAATACAGAAGTGAATAATCTGCATTATACTACAGTAAATGATGGTAAAACCTGTTGATTGAGTTTGTAGTCTGCCATTGCATGTATGTACTGCATCTTGTTCTCATTTGTCACAGAAATATCTTTGCCACCAGACTTAAGTTCAACCACATACCTTTTGCCCAATGATTCTTCAGTAACTGTGAAGTCAAGATAGAGCTCCTTGACATCACCGTCACAATTCTGCATGAATGAGTATGTGAACCTTCCAGTAGAATGGTAAAATGCCAGAAAAGGTTTACACATTATCCACCCAAGTCAAACATAATCAAGTTCAATTAAAAAAATGAGAGAATGACAAGCACTCAAAGGGAAGAAAAATCCTGACCCTAAAATCAAACTGTCATATTAAATGCAGAATAAATAACATTAATGAAGTTTAAGGTTGTCATGAATAATACTCAAGAGTTATATAACATCCAGCTATTACACCTAGCCAGCAAGACATGGACACTTTGAGCAATATTCATATAAAATATTATTTATACTTTAGTAGGATTGCAAATGGACCAGGCTCTTCTACAGAAGGAGAAAAATTGTGGGTGTCAAGCTAGCATCCAACCGAGTCAAAATTCAGAAAACATCGATCCTAATATAAAACAATGTGAAGCATTTTGAATGGTCTTGAATCCTGATTAATTTTGACAAAATATTTATAAGAATGAGATGCAAAACAGCATGGATTTGTCTCATGGGTTTACCTTGACATACATAAGATTCCTGTATAGCTCCGGATCAAGCGTTGATAATTCATCAAGAAAGCTATATCGTCCCAATAGCTTTTGTACAAAAACATGGGAGAAAGAGTAATCAAGTAATATTCCTTCATAAAGAGCTTTACCCACTACTCTTCCGAGGAACTCAATCATCTGAAGACCATTCTCCGAATATCTGGCAGATGCATTTGGAATTAGAAGCCTGTCTGAAGTTGAGGTTTGGGAAAAGAGTCCATATCTATGACAAGGAAAAGGTGTCAGTTTAAAAAGTCACTCCTGAAAGAGGCAATAACCATGAAATAAAAGTAAGAAAATACAAAATAGCTTGTCAAACTTACTCGGGAGCAAAAGCTGCTTTTGATATGTCAGTCAGAAACTCTTTAGATAATCCACCATAGTCCAGGCCCGCCTCAAGAAGACCACATTCACTGACAAATGATACATGGATAGATGATTTCAACCTTGATCCAAGGGAATTTAATTGCCGAAATCCATCTTCA
This sequence comes from Spatholobus suberectus, assembly GCA_004329165.1. NCBI lineage: Eukaryota > Viridiplantae > Streptophyta > Magnoliopsida > Fabales > Fabaceae > Spatholobus > Spatholobus suberectus. Next base: position 14,824,961 of record CM014732.1, on the reverse strand, counting down.
ACAATATGACCCCGGCGTACTACTATCTCAATGGCTCGTGAACCAGGTTCAGAAATTTCACCAGCCATTTTTCGGGATGCCTTATCCATCTTGATGAATTCACGAAACATCTCAACTCTATTTCAGTGATAAAACAGCTGATTGAGTACTTTCTATAATCTATCGTAGACTATATCATGTGTTACATTCAAAACAAATGAACATGATTTCAATGACAAGTTGCAATCAAATTTCCCATCTGAACTCAATCACTCTACTTTTGCTGAGAAAAAAAATCCAATTCAATCACATTGATCAATACTCTCATTGACAATAGTTCTCACTTTTCAAAGTTTACCCTAATTGCTTTTCTTCACTTATGGCTTCCTAATGCTTAACATATGGTGTATAATTGAAAAATAAATGAAACAACCACTCATGTAATCAAATATCCACTATTTCATAAGATATATTAGTAATATTATTCCCAAATGATTTTCCATGAACATATCAAATTTAAGATAGTTTGAAAGATAAGGACATATTAACAGTAATCTTCTAAGGTGAACTCATTTTATCGATTCTCAATTTGATCAGCCAACAGTAGAAGGAACAAAAAAAATTAATATATGGTGAAGGTACCTTGAGAAGTTTTGCTCAATGAAATTAATTAACACAACCAGAGTGACTAGACAACCAAATTAAGAATTTTAAATCAACTTTTTTTTGTAACTTGTATTTTCTACTCACCTAAGAAAACTTAATAAATCAATTCATGCTGGCTGCAACCAGGTCATTTAGCTCTTTTTTTACTTATATCTTATCCTTCTAAAGAATCAATTGAATGTGACAGCAGAAATGTCATAAAGATATAAAGTACAGAATAGCATAATTGCATAAAACATTTATGACAAGAAGCAAGAGTCCTCTTAATTATGGTCATGGAGTTAGTAGTTACCTCTCCTCAAAAGGGAAAACATGAGGAACAACGGTGACAACAGAACCTACACTCAGTGAAGCTAATGACTCATCAGACCTCAGGTTGGCTGCTAAAACTTCATGAGTTCGGGCAGCAACTGCAATTGGTGGCCGGCTTTTTCTAGCAGGGGAAAGCCACAAAGCAGGAGAACAAAATGGGTGTCTGCAATCCCTTTCATACAGTAAATGTAAGCATCTTACAGCACAATCCATGAGAGGCCTATTATGATGACCACTAACATGGGACAAGCCATTATAAACCAGGGTATTGAGCATTGATACAATTCTTCTTTGCTGCTCTATTTTGAAAGGAACCTAGCAACATTATATCCCAAAAAGTTAGCTTTGAAAATGTGAATTAATTGATTAAAGAACGACAGGGACAAGGAGAAACCAAGCAGTCACCTGTTTCTCGTAGAACTCTATGTCATCAAGAACTAAAAGCAGATGAGAATAGGTTGCACAGAAAAGATGAAGCATAGCAAACACATCCTTTGGAACGCCTTGTGGGCCATGCCTCATTGGTTCTATGTCCCATACATCTGATGAATCCTCATTCACTCTGCTAGGCTCAGAGTGACTGCCAATGGAATCAGTGCAATCTGTTGCTGCTTGTGACTTACCTGTAAATTTATGAAGTACATTGACCCACTTATTAGCCCCGTCTTTACTGACATGTTTTTGCATCTTCTCAAAGGCTTTATGTTTGCTGTTTTCACTTGTGTGATTATCAGAATTATGTTTGTCTCCAGAAAAAAAGGAATCCTCCAGTACACCCCACAATCTCACAAGAAATCCAGGAGTGAATGATAGCATGTTGAGAACTGATAATGAGCCATGAATTGGACTCAAGGCTGAAAATATTCGAAGTAAGTTAGAATACAAAAGTGCAACATCACACAATTCTAGCTTCCCCAAACATTCCAGGCTATTTGAGAGCATAGTATCAGCCTTGTTAGAGGCATCTCTATCTATTGATGCCAAAAGATTTTTGAGATGCCATTGCTGACAAACAGGCCTAAATTGATCCATGTATGACATTATTAAGGATTCATTAGTTGCTTCACCCTCATGCAGAACTGTATCAACTGGCTGTGTTGAACTTTCAATATCAGTTTGAAGGGCTTTCTTTTTCTTTCTGACCCATCCAATATTATCAAGACAAGCCAGTAGGGCCTCTGCTAGAGTAATAACAACACGGACATACAATGCATAGTCTAAACCTTGATTGAAGGATTCATTCTCATTCCCTGTTGCTAGGCATATAATGTTAGTGAGGGCCCAACCAACTGGTGGAATAGCCTTGAAAGAGACAAGAGTCTCTGAATTGACGAACTTTGACATCTCCATCAAAACTTGCTCTTTCAAAATCTGTCATTGCCTGTCAGAGTTTGATCAGTTCTGATATGCTTGAATCATAGATCATAATCTATGAAGTTATATGATCTTACTGACTTGAGGTGAAATCTTAATAGAAGGCATATTCAAGAATAAACTTCAAATTCTAACAATTCAATTAAGGCTCATTATTTTTAATTTCATCTGTCACAGGAAAGCAGCATCTACATCAGAGAGAGGTTTTCCTTCACCATCAATAATATGAAATAATACAATTAGGCAAAAAATGATAATATATTTGATAACTAGGGGTGAAAATTCACCTTCGAACCATTACTTTTTATTTTTTACAGAAAAATATATTAAGAGTTTTTTCAGTTTAGAAATATAGTATCTATATATTACTATGTATAAATAGTGAAAAATAATTAGATAGTATATTAAAAAAAATAGCAGAACAACTATTTGCATTGTCATAATTCCAATACTAAATGACAGATACTATAAAATACAAAACTTAACTATTAAGCAAGAAAGATCCATCTTTGATTTAGCAAACTTAAAACTACAACATCAAACAAATTACGTATGCATAGAGAAGCCGAATGTGCACGCACAATCATCAACTCAGCAGGTCAAAAGTTGGCACTAGTTTAATTAAATTATACATATGGGTTACATTTACATGATCCGTCACTGTCTTAAAGAAGAAGAAAGTAAAAAATTCAAACAGAATAAAAAACAATAAAAGAGACCAAGTTGTCATTAAAACAGAACTACAAAAGGGCAGACTAATAATTTTGCAGGTGAAATTGTTCTACATTAATGATGCTTACCAATAGAGTCTGGAAGCATGGAAACAAAATAGATTTGTGCTTTAAAGCAGGTAGAAGAAGAGGTGGGAGATGTTGCACCAGCCAAGGTATAGTCAGCAGATAAACAATATACTGCTTAGCAGCATGGTTGACATCCAGCGTACCAGGCACTTCTACATCATAGTTCGTCAGATAAAATGGCCGCACAGCTAAAGTTATTGCACTTGCAGTAATGAAAAAATTTTCATCTGCCTGGGTGATACTCATTGACTGAGAAGAATAATTATCCAATGCACTAATATATCTGGCAATAGACACATAACAACCACTTTTATTACCCCCCATAAACTGAATTAAATCTTTCACTGCTAAATCAGCATCTAAGTGGTTGTCATCTGTAATGTCTTTCCATCCTTTCAGATCAGTTAACATTACAAGAACACGCATTGCTAGAGATGTAACAATAGTAATATCTTGAGCCCCTGAATTGCATTCACTAAACTCTGAAAGAATGAAAAAACTAATAGAAGTCAGCTGTCGTGCCTGGTATCTCCATGTTCTTCTTTCTTCAGTTGTACCAATTGCCAGAAAGCAAAAGTTCTGCTTTGAATCTAACCAAAGACAAAAATAGATCCATTAGTAAAGTATTAAGTAGGTATGTTAAACAAAAGGAAAAGGGAGGCGGGTGGGGCAGGCACAGCTCCTTTGAACTCTCAAAACTGAGAAAAAAAGAGCAACAAAAAGTATCTTGGCATTCATAATTTCATATAATCTCTTGTCATGTCTTTACATTAAAACAAGTTGCATAATTGGAAAGTGAACTTGAGATCCAATAAAAGAACATCTGAATGAGGGGATATACCAGAAGATTTCAGGCTTTCCAGTAGGATTGTATAGCACAGCTTCATAGAATCTATTTTCTTGCTGTGGACCTTCCGATGCTGAGTTGAGATACGGGTGATGAAGAACAGAAATGGTCTCAACAAATTGTTTGAAATCCAATTCGCTGTCATCACACCAGTATAGTCTTTCACCACTATATCCCACTCCTGCTGAAGCTGCAGAGAAACCATCTTTGTGACCTTGAAGCGCCTCCATACTCTCTTTTAACATTAAGAAAGAGACGTTATTTCTCCATTTTGATACAAACATGAGGTGCAAATGAAAACTATGAAAATACTAACAAATTGCAGTTACCAACTTTCTAATGTTGAGTTTACCATAAAGTGGGCCTCAAGCATACAAATTTTTGTTTTCAATGACTCTAAGTTCATTGGTTTCATTAATTGAACAAAATAATATCAAGCATTGTCATCTAAAAGCATCAAGTAAAATATCCTAAGAAAACTTGGACAGTCAATATTACATTTCACTTTGTAAACCATGGCTTCTCTAGGCATTCAAGAAATGACACTGAATAACAGCTCCCAAACACAAAAGCTGGCATAAAAGGGAAGTCACAAGACTGACTCTGTTGTAGGGTCTAGGGAAGGTAAGATATATGCATAGCCGTGAGCACATAGGCTGTTTCCAGGACCAGAACACATGACCACAAGATCACATCAGGCTGCAATTTTTCCATTGTACCAAGGTTCATTAAGAAGCATGGACACTTCTAAATGGTAGCTGTGTTGTAATAGTGTATATCAACTCAGGTTCTATCGTTCCTCCCTATACTTACTTACCTTACCTGACAGTTTTCTGTTGTGAAAGATAGTTGTTACACGCAGTTTTTAGTTAATCTGTTAGAATTACAACTGATTGTTCTAACTGCTTTACCAGATTTCTAACTGTTTACAGCTGTGGCTCGCTCATCTATAAATATGAGAAATCACAGCTATGTCAAAAGAGAAGAATATCAGTTTTTCATATTCAGTTTTTTTTTTTCCCTGAATCCAAGGCCGGCCTAACATTGAGTGAAGCCTAAAACAAACTTTGAAAGAGACTTTTTTATTTTAAATGAGAGAGCTATACATTAAACCTTTTTGCCAACATATGTGGCCTTTTTGCTTTATAAAAACAAATAGTAAATAATTTTTTTTTTTGCCTTTATTCTTTTATAATACCACTATAAAATTGAGTATCAAAAAATTAGATAAAATTTAGCATTTTATAATGTCTACAACAATTCATACTCATCCTTAAAACATGAATTCTCTCTTCTGATTTAAGATTTTTAGTTTAGATTAATTTTATATATCTTATAACTTTGTCATGCCATAAAATTACAATGACACCTTCTGACATTTCTTGAGATTGTACATGGACCCTGCTTTTTTAACATTTACAACAACCCCCTTAAAGGAGTATAGAGTGTAATGTGTTTCTTGGTTAAGAGGCCTCAATGTAATATTCAAGAGATGTCAGTTTAATATATTTCAAACAATTAAGGGTGATTAGTATAAGGATAAACAAGGGAGGGGTGTCAGGGAAAATTTAACAAATGTAATTTACTCCATAATTTTTAAAATTTATGGTATTCCCGCACCTATGTCGTATATGGTATTTGTGTCCTGTGCCTTGTCCACGCTTCCTAGAATGAACTCACGTATCTAATGGGAGAATATATCATAAACAAGCTATCCAATACGTTTGAGAAAGAGCATTTGATGACAGTCACAGAAGTTATAGATATCCAATGACAACGAGATCACTAGGTTGATTAAAAGAAACAACGGTAGCCGTGTAGAAAAGGCAAGGGCAAGTTCAATTTGGAAGGGTTTTTCTTTTCATGAAATAAAAAAAGAAATCAGGCAAATCGGAAGCAAAGATGATGAACCTGAATGAAGAGAGCAGCAGCAGCAGCTCGTTTTGCGTAATTGCGAAGTTCTCTTTCCTGAGAGATCTTCTGAAGAAGGGCGTCTCTCGTTATCTCCTTCGCACTTGCTCCTCTCAATGATACCTGAAAGTTAACAACAACGTTCCACGATCAGAACCGTCAAGTAATGATCAAAATCATAATTACTTGAATAATTGAGTACGAAGTGAAATCGGGAGTGGCATTCACACGAAATTAAGGGACGAGATTGATTGATCGTCGGTAGAATGAACGAATTTGCAGGTAAGAGGAGTGAGTACCTACCTGCTGTTTACGAGGTCCGTCCATGGAAATCACCAACAGAGGTGAGACTCGATGCTCAGTTCCATTTGTTTCCCCCTTCTATCATCTTCTAGCGCTCTTTTTAGCACACAACTTTCTTTGCTTTAAGTTAATTTTCGGTGTGGAAAAACGAAACGAGGAAAAGTATGTTTTAAGTTTTTGCGTCATAAAAGTTGACCAGTGATTTCTTTAATTTTATCGAAAACAATGTGTTGCCATTATTATTATATTATACGTCGATCTTTCCCATGGCGCCATCCTTCCCTTTTCTTTTACCTTTCATTGAATTTTCCCCGCTGAGGTATGCTTCATTTGTTTTAAAATCGAATAAAATTAATGTTAATAAATTAATTTTAAATTATTGAATATAATTAAAATGTGTGTTTAAATTAATTTTAATTATAGATATTAATTTTATATTAAAGGTGTATGACAATAAAAAAGAATTGATTTTATATGATTGACAAACAAACACATAATAACATTAATAATCAAAGTCATCAAAACGCATGTGGAGAGACTCAAATGTCTCTCTGTTATACTCTTAGGAGACATGGTGAAGTTCTAAAAGACCATCCAATTTAGAGAACACAAGATTCTCAAACTGTGAGAATGGCTTCAGCTCAGGACTTTTAGGAGCTTCTTATTGATTCTCCTCATGGATCTAGATAGCAACAGTATCCTTATGAATCCAACAATTATCCCTTAATTCCAGTCTCATTTTATGAAAGCAGAGTCATTTACTCTGTTAGAACTTCTCAAAATTTCAAAAGTATCATCCTCTATATGTATATCATAATAATCAAGAACCCTTGAGACAAAGACTGCATAAGGAAGAGAGAAATCATCTTTTCTCTTAACCTTCAACATATGATCACTAATTATGCCACACCAATCAAGAGAAATTTTTTCCTTAAGGGCATACAAGATCATTAAATCATCTTTAGTTAGTTGAGCATGATTGCTCCCCCTAGGTGTAAGCACCCACACAATAATAAAGGCCAGCATTCTGTCTTCTACTTTTATACCACCAGTAGTAAATCACAATTTGTGACTAGGAGAGTGAGTAAGAATGTCAAGATATACCTATGATTTGTCAAAGTTTCTCAAGGTGCTAGTAGAAGGCCTTATACCACCTTCAGATCTAAGACCAGCAACAGCATACCAAATAGTTGGAGTAAGCACAATGCGCTTCCCTTTAACATGGGAAACAAGCAGCCCATCCTCAATCTTAAGAGTGCAGAAGAAAACTTTAACCAAATCCATATAATAACTTCCCTCTAACTCAACAAATTACTGTAGCCCTTAAGCTTGAAGGGGCAGGGAAATTAAATTGTTCTCCAACTAACCATCTAAGAGAGAGTACCTTTGGAGGAATGATTAGTTTGCATTGGTAGAAATGCTTAAATCTATGAGCATCCTCTTCATTATTTAGCCACAACTCAGCTCCAATTTTCCTTAGAACCTCTTGAGCTTTAACTTGAGCATCCACCATTAGGCGTCTAGATCCGCAAGTTTGCATTTTCTTGGGCATTTAGAGGTATTACCAAAGGAAGACATGGTGGTGGAGTAGGATTTTGAAGAAGGAAGGTGCAAGTTCTTATGATTTTTAAGTTTCAAACAAGTAGTATGTATAAAGAGCATCCAAATAGCAAGCAAACAAAATAGAAATCAAATTATGGATGCACATTCACGTGAAGGCTAAGAGAATAAGAAGGAAGATGTGTGTGAATGTTGGTCAAAGATTTTAAGAATCTTTGTGCAAAGCATAAGTGATTCCTTGACACCTTTAGGAGGAAACAAACAAACAAGGAGCAATTTAATCAATTACAAGAGTACATATCACATTTTTTGTGCTGAAATGTGGAATAACTAGTTACAAATGCAGGTAACTAGTTAAAACTGTGAGTTAGGCGTGTGCTAATTGCAATTCGTAACTAGTTAAATTTGACAGCTTTTCATTTAGACCTTAGAGTTTTAAAAAGCTGCATGAAATAACTAATTACAAATTTATGTAACTAGTTATATCCGAACAGCATGTTATACGAAAAAGGGCTATTTTAAAAATAACTGCTTACATAAACTTGTAACTGGTTATTTCAGCAAGCTATAAAACCCAGGGGGGCCTAGTTTTCGTAAATAACTAGTTACAAAGTGTTGTAACTAGTTAAAACAGAGACACTACATTTTTGAAAAAGAGGGACAACATGAATTTAACAAGTTACATGCATTGTAACTAGTTATATATGACAATTAGGCAGTGTTGCATGAAAATACTGCACTAAATAACTAGTTATCTGTGAATTTAACTAGTTATTTGCAACTTGAAATGAGTGAGAAACATAAAATAACTAATTACAAATTCATGTAACCAATTAAATCTACTTTTAACCACAAATTCAAGGATCATGAAGCACAAGATAACCAATTACAACATACTATAACCAATTATATGTGCAGTAACTTCAAACTTAAAACATTTTTCACAAGAAATCATGCTTTTTTCACATCTCAAAACTAAGGATCCACATATGAAATCACAATTTATGTACTTATTTCTAAGTTTTATGCATTCTAACTAATTTATGCATGAATTTTATCTAATTATTTCTAGCATGCATGTATGCATCTAAGAATCAAAAACATATTTTCTTATCTAAACAACACAAATACTCAATCAAATCAAGCAATAAAACACACAAATGCACACATAAAAAGTTTCAAACAAGAATTTAAGAGTGATTTAATTAATACTAGACTCATCTAAGATGCCTAGGTAGAACTTATCTCTAAGAAGAGATTTGGTGAATATATCTGCTATTTGCCTATTTTGTATCAACAAACTCTAATACACAATCCTCTTTTTGGACATAGTCTCTAAGGAAATTGTATCTTATTTCTATATGTTTGGTCGTAAAGTGTAGGATGAGATTCTTTATAAGGTTTATAGCACTAGTATTCTCACACTTTAAAGGAATGTGGTCAAGGTTAACTCCATAGTCTCTTAATTATTATTGCATCCACAAGAGTTGAGCATAACAACTTCTAGCTGCAACATACTCAGCCTCAGCTGTGGATAAGGATACACAAGCTTGTTTCTTACTGTGCCAAGAGACAAGTGCACTCTCTAACAAGTGACAAGTCTCACTAGTACCCTTCCTATCAAGCTTACATCCAACAAAGTCTAAATCTGAATATCCCACTAAGCTTATGGAAGATCCTTTAGGAAACCACAAACCTACATTACTAATTCCTTTTAGATATTTCATGATTCTTTTTACAGTAGATAAATGTGATTCTTTAGGATTAGCTTGAAATCTTGCACACAAACAAACATTAAACATAATATTAGGGCAGCTAGCAGTAAGATATAATAGAGAGCCAATCATACCTCTATACTTGGTAACTTCAACTGATTTACCTATTTCACCTAAGTCCAAGTAGCATGAGGTAGACATTGGAGTGGTTGATTCCTTGCAACTTTCCATTCCAAATTTCTTTAGCAATTCATTGCAGTACTTGGATTGACTTAAGAAAGTGTCATGCTCTAATTGTTTCACTTGTAGCCCCAAGAAGAAGATTAACTTTCGCATCATGGACATTTCAAACTCACCTTGCATAGTCTTAGCAAAGTCCCTGCAAAGAAAGCTATTAGTAGATCCAAAAATGATGTCATCAACATAAATTTGCACTAATAGAGTGTTATGTTTAGTTCTCTTAATGAATAATGCATTGTCTACTTTTCTTCTTTCAAAATTTTTATCAAACAAGAACTTACTAAGTCTTTTATACCAAGACCTAGGGGCTTGTTTTAGTCCATACAAATCCAGGAGGTTGAGAGATATATACTTCTTGAATATAGCCATTTAGTAAAGCACTTTTGACATCCATTTGATATAGTTTGAAGTCCATTAGATATGCATAAGCCAAAAGCAATCTAATATCCTCTATTCTAGCTATAGGTGCATATGTTTCATCATAATCAATGCCCTCTTCTTGATTGTAGCTTTTAGCTACCAACCTAGCCTTCTTTCTAACTATGACCCCTGAATCATCAAGTTTGTTTCTATAAACCCATTTAGTGTCTATTATTGGATGATCATTAGGCTTTGGGACCAATTCCCAAACTTCATTTCTTTTAAATTGGTTTCATTCTTCTTGCATTGTAAGCATCCAATTTTCATCCAAAATAGTCTCTTCAATGGATTTAGGCTTAATTTGTGATATGAAAGCCATAGTACCACAATAATTTTTAAGAGAGTTTTGAGTTGTTACCCCTTTTGAGATCTGACCAATGATGTTGTCCAATGAGAGGTCTCTAGTTGTTCTCCACTTTTTAGGCATTTCACTTGTGGTCTCTTGGCTTACTTCTAGGTTCATTTGCATCCTTTTGTTGTGATAAATCTTCATTCATGTAATGATCACTAAGCTCATCTACAACATTATCCAAAACATCCTTTCCCTCTTTTGGGGGGTTAATTTAATCAAAGGCAATATGTACAGATTCTTCAACAAGTAAAGTTCTCCTATTATAGACTCTATATGATTTACTATTTAAAGAATATCCTAAAAAAGATTGCTTCATTAGCCTTAGCATTAAACTTGCCAAGTTGTTCTTTGCCATTACTCAAAACAAAACACTTACAGCCAAGCACCCTAAGATGTGACATGTTGGGTTTTCTCCCTTTGTAAATCTCATAGGGGATTTTCTTTAAAATAGGTCTTAAAAGAACTCTATTTAAAACACAACAAGTTGTGCTAACAACATCAACCCAAAAATATTTAGGTATATTACTTTCATTTAGCATTGTCCTAGCTAATTCTTCTAATGGTCTATTCTTTCTTTCAACTACACCATTCTATTGTGGTGTTCTAGGTGCTGAAAAGTTATGATCAATTCCAAGTTCTTCACAAAAACTTTCAAAATCATGATTTTGAAAGTCCCTGTAAAGTGCAAATATAACACAAGAAGGGGGGTTGAATTGTGTTATAGCCAATTTTTGCAATACTCAAAGTAAGCAATGTAATGATTGAAATAAGATTAGGAAGATTTTCAAAAACGTTTCACAAGGCAAATGAAAGCTAAAAGACCAAAACTAAAAGGCACACAGATTTTATACTGGTTCGTCTCACCCCAGAAACTACGTCCAGTTCTTGACAACAACCAAGTTCCACTAACTTCACAAGTTACAAGTATTCTTTCCACAAGCCTCTTCAGGCTTAGCCCAAGTAGTCTTTCACTTGCCTCTCCAAGAAAACACCCAAGTATTTTTTGAAACAAAGCCTCTTCAAGCTTCAACCAATCCCGTAAAGACAAAGATTTATGTGAGTTTACCTCACTAGGTTTAACATCTTATTCAGACGAATATAAATTGAAGTTCAAAACAAAATTTCAAACTGTTTTTACAAAGACTTTTTCTTTTCTTAAAGCAGTTATGAATGTTTAGATTCAGCAGTAAATATATCAACAGGCACTTGTAAATTTGACCAGCACTTGAAGGAGGTCTCTTCTTCTATTTATAGGCTTCTACAAAAGTAATCGTTGAGTTGTTTTGTAGGAGATGATCTTCGTCTGATGAAGAAAGTTGTTGGAGCATTAAATACAACATTTAATGCTTTTTACCAACTTTGTCATATGATAAGATAAAGCAATCTACTTATTTTTTCTATTATTGTACTCAATCTTTTAGCAGTTGTCATGTCCACTTTCCCGTTCTGACATTCACACACATATTCCTTCTTTTTCGCTGACTTTCCTCGAGAGTAGGTTATAGGCTTTATGCATTTTAAGGTAGCTTATGCTTTGATTAATATGCAAATCATTTTAGAACTTTGTCATCATCTGTAAACTTTGTTAGTTACGAAGTTTATACAAATAAGGACAAGACGATATTCAATTTGAAAAACATCAGACGATATAATGCGTAGTAGAGATCAAACGATATTCAATTTGCAAAACGTCAGACGATAATGTGAGCGAGAGATGTAATTTTCATTGTTTGTTATTATCAAAATATTTAAGGGCTACAAATTCGTCCTTTGTCTTAACAGTCCCTTCCATGATCACTTCTTATAGATGCTATTTTTAAATTGGTTTCATTTTGAATAACCTTGGCAAGTTTTTTGAAGGCTTTAAAAGCATCACTTTTTAGGAATAAAAATAATGTCTATGTGTATCTAGAAAAATCATCTACAATCATAAGTCCATAATAATTTCTTCCTATACTCATAGCTTTGGAGGGACCAAACAAGTCCATGTACAGTAATTGCACAGGTCTTTTTGTAGAAACAACATTTTTTGATTTAAAAGGGAGCTTGACTTATTTTCCCTTTTGGCAAGCATCACATAGCCTGTCTTTTTCAAACTTAAGTTTAGGAAGACCAATTACTAAATCCTTGGTTGCTAACTTATTCAAGTGATCTATGTGTATATGAGCAACCCTTCTATGTCACAACCACACATCACATTCTTTTCCTAAAAGACACTTAGTATGCAATGTAGATGCACTATCCAAATTCAACATGTAAATGTTTCTATTCTATTTCCTATCAATGTCACTTCATTTGATGCATTGTAGTTATCTTACAATATTCTGAATTAAAGACCATTTTAAATTCTTTATCACACAATTGGCTAATATGTAGCAAGTTGTGCTTTAAACCTTCAACATACAATACATTTTCAATCAAGATGTTTGAAGGGTTTCTAATATTACCAACACCAAGAATTTCCCTTTTATTATTATCACCATAAATCACATATCCATCTTGTCTTGACGAGGGACCTGAGAACTTAGTGACATCTCCGCTCATGTGCCTTGAACAACCACTATCTAGATACCATATTAAATTCCGAGCTTTCAAGCACACCTACAAAACAAGATCAAGATAGAGTTTTTGGTCCCCAATTTTTATTGGGTCCTTGAGTGTTAGTAGGGGATTTAGTTCTTTTAGGAACCCACATGTACTTGCCACTAGGAATGCCATCATTTTTAATATAATACCAAAATGTTGTATGGCCTTTTCTACCACAATAAAAACAAGTCACAAATAGAGAGCTAGTGGCCTTTCTAAAGTTGAAAAAGGTCTTATAACATTTTTGTTAAGTTTCAAAATTGTAACCAATTCCAGCTTTATCAAGGACACACTTTTATCTACCAACCAAGATATCTAAATTTACTCTTCCCATTGTGAACTTTACAAAAGTCTCTTTTAGATATTCATTTCCAGTTTTAAGACTAATGCAATTCTCACAATCTAGGACTTTAAAAGAGGATGAAGATGCACAATTACATGCAGAGTTTTTGTAAATTATCTCCATGGTTTCATGCTCTAACTTAAGATCATCAAACTCTTTTTACAACTTCGCTGACTGTGATTCATATAGCCTAACTTTGCTTTTGAGCCTCTTCATGCATCTCTAAAAATGTTTCATGCAATTGATCATAGTCAAAAGAGATTTCAAAGTTGAAATCACTTATAACGCTTTGCTCATCAGAGCTTGCCATTAGGCACAAATTTACTTCTTCACCTACTTCGAATTCACTTGAAGAGCTCATGTCATTCTCGTCCCATGCAATGTAGGCTCTTTTAGCTTTGCTTGGTTTCTTAGGCTTTTTTTCTCCCCCTTGATGTTTCTTTAGGTAAGTTAAACAGTTTACTTTGATGCGTCCTTATCCACCACATTCAAAGCACGTGTAGTTTGAGGGAGTGGCCTCATTTTTCTTGGTGACCTTCTTGGATATAGGGCTTCCATTTCTGCTCTTCTTCTTCTTCTTCTTCTTCATGAATTTGCTGAATTTCTTCACAAGTAGAGTCAAATTCTCATTATCTGAATCATCTGAGCTTGAGCTATCACACCTGTCATCTTCTTCTTTTGATGAGGAAGTCTTAAATGCTATGCCTTTCTTCTTTTTGTCAGTTTATTCTTCATGAGTCAGGCGATGAAGCTCAAGTTCATGCTCCTTGAGCTTTCCAAATAATGCAACAAGTGTCATGGTAGTAAGATCATTCGATTATGCAATTACTGTCACCTTTGGTTGCCAAGTTTGGTTGAGACATTTGAATACTTTTACATGCAGCTTTTCCCTATCAAATTGCTTGCCAAGACTAGTTAAGTGATTAACAATATGTGTAAATTGTTTTTGGCAATCAAAGATAAATTCACTGTTTTTCATAAGGAACATCTCATACTCTTAAACCAATGTATGTTTTCTAACTCTTTTAACATCACTAGTTCCTTCATGAGTAACTTGCAAGTCATCCCACATTTCTTTAGCAGTTGAACATTAAGATACTCTAAAGAACTCATCAAGAGTTAATGCATAGGTTATGATGTTCTTTGTTTTTAGATTATATTGAGCTTTTCTCTTTTCTTCTTCAATCCATTCAGTCTAATGTTTTATTACTTGTTCTCCTTTTTCCTCGCGTTTAGGAACATATGGTCCATTTTTTACTACATCCTATATAGTCACATCAATTGATTTAATAAAGATTTTCATACGAACTTTCTAATAAGTATAGTTTTCACCATAGAAAATAAGGGGTCTATTAACGAAACCACCTTCACCGTAAGCCACTTGATTTCCAGCCATTTTAAAAAGAAATCTTAAAGTAACTCTCAAGAACCTTGTTCTTGATACCAATTGTTGAATAAAAAGGCTAGATCCAAGAGGGGGGTGAATTGAATCTTTAAAAAATCTCAAGAATCCCCAAAACTTTTTCAAAGATGAAGAACTAGATTTAAAAAAAAACTTTGAATCAATTTTATTTAGTTATATGAATGATGTAGAATTGGAACAATTATCTTGATTTTACTATGTAACCATGAACAAGAGCCTCATGAATTTATATACAATCAATAAAGAGATCAAGATTCAATATACTTGCAATAGGGTAAAAGAAAGAAAAGAACACACAAGGATTTATACTGGTTCGATCACCACCATTGTGATCTATGTCTAGTTTCTAATCAAACCAATTGGGATTAACACTATGCAATTCAATTGTTTATAAACACACTGTACAAACAAGAGAATTACAAACAAACATAACCCAAAGCCAAGATTCTTGAAAAACCTATCAAGAAATCTTAAACAACTTCTTGTGGAACACTACCACAAGAGAGACTTGAGAAAACCTTTCTCAATAATGAAAATTATACAGAGAGTAAAGATTAGATATAATCTTAATTCGTGATGGATGAAAAACAATGAAGCACAAACCAAATTCTACCCCCAAAAATGACTTTTCTTTATCTCCAATGATGATTCATAGTGAGCTCTTGATTTTGATATAAAACTTAGTATGGTGATAAAGAATAATGTGTTTTCTCTCTAGAAAAACTCACACAAGTTTAGAGAATTGAAGTCATGTCAAAAGATCCATCAAGGTTCACATTTTATAGAGTCTATTGGAATAACTAGTTATTTGGTTTTGTAATCAGTTATTTCATTCTTAAAAATATGGAAATGGGAGTTTGAATGGAAATAACTAATTATTTTGCTTTGTAACTAGTTATTTGCGCATTCGTTTTATTTCCTATCAGCTATAATAATTAGTTACATAACTATGCAACTAGTTATTTTCATATAAGACAAAAATAGCTTTTAAAAATGTAACTGGTTACATAATTATGTAATTGCTTACAACGACATATAACTAGTTACATAATTGTGTAACTAGTTAAAACAAAAAAGCATAATTGATTACATAACTTCGTAACTAGTTAAAACATATTATTTCTAGCATTCTATTGTGCGATTTTAACGATTTTAACTGATGACAAAGCTAATTTATCCTATTAAATTGTTCTTAAACATAAGATTGAATTCTTCAAAAGCTTTAATATATAACCATCACTTCTTATCAAATTAAAATCATGTTTTATCCAATTATTTCTTCTTAAACTCAATTTTAGACTTATGAAAACATATTATCACTTGTTAATCTTTTAAGTCTTAAATTTTGAGCTCATCACCATCAAATCATCAAAAATAAAGATAAATCATACATGACACACAAACACATATAAACACACATTACAACTCTGCACTCATCAAGAGGTTAAATCATCAAAATTCTATTAATACTTTTTGAGAGCAAGAATAAATTTTCTTCTTGCTTCTTCATATTTTTCACTCCCCTCTTTCTCCAAATCTGTCTGTTTGTAATAGCCTTTGGCCTCTCCAAAAACAATATATATATATATATATATATATATATATATATATATATATATATAAAAGTTCGATTTTAGTTCATCTGATATGACACTATTAAGCTAAATGAAATCCAACAATACATGATGGATGATGACATCTCAGTCCGTTAGTCACGTAAACAAACAACCTAACTTCTTTACCCTAAAAGATGAAAAGGAATCTATTTCTAAAAACAAGGGGGAAAGAAAATTCAATTTTAAACTTGAAGAAACAAAAACAAACTTTACCAAAATTTAGGAGACATTTTTAATCCTAATATTGTTTTCCACACGTAGGCAATCTTGCCTTATTCATTCGAAAAATTGTAAATATACATGATGTGAGTCGGCGCGTGGCGCAAAAGATGGAGAGTGTAAATTGCAGTTGCAATAGAGGATATGGGATTGGTAGTAGTATGGATAGATGGCAACCGTGCCTCCATACCAAATCCTTCAACTCTTCCCTTTCTCTGAAACCACCATCCCCCCACCCCCTTTCCTTCTCTTTCCGTCACAAACCCTCCACCCTCCGCCATGCCACCCACTACCTTCCCGAGTCTCACTCCCTCCTCCACGCCCTCCACGTGTCCTCCCGCAGCGGCGACACCCACCTCGCCAAGACCGTCCACGCCACCCTCCTCAAACACGACGAAGACACCCACCTCTCCAACGCCCTCATCTCCTCGTACCTCAAACTCGGTCTCTTCCCCCACGCGCTCCGCGTCTTCCTCTCCCTCCCTTCCCCCAACGTCGTCTCCTACACCGCCCTCATCTCCGCCCTCTCCAAGTCCCGCCGCGAGCGCCACGCGCTCGCCCTCTTCCTCCGCATGACGCGCTCCCACGTCCCCCCCAACGAGTACACATACGTCGCCGTTTTAACCGCGTGCGCGCGAATCCTCCACTCCCACTTGGGCCTCCAGGTCCACGCCGCCGCACTCAAAACGGCCCATTTCGACTCCACCTTCGTCGCAAACGCGCTCGCCTCTCTCTACGCCAAGTGTGAATCCTTCCAGGCCGCGCTTAAGTTGTTTAACCAAACACGGCACAGGGACATTGCGTCGTGGAACACTGTTATCTCCGCTGCGGTGCAGGAGTCTTTATACGACACCGCGTTTCGGTTATTCCGTGACATGCAGGCGACGGATGCGTTTAGAGTGGATGATTTCACGTTGTCGATACTTTTGACCGCGTGTGCGTCGTTGATGGAAGGCCAGCAAGTTCACGCGCACGCTATTAAATTAGGGTTGGAGACTGATTTGAACGTTGGGAATGGACTTATTGGGTTTTACTCGAAATGTGGAATTCTTGATGAGGTGGAGTGGTTGTTCGAGGGGATGAGGGTGAGGGATGTTGTAACTTGGACTGAGATGGTGACCGCGTATATGGAGTTTGGGTTGGTGGATTTGGCTTTGAAGGTGTTTGATGAAATGCCGGAGAAGAATTCGGTGTCTTATAACGCAGTTTTGTCTGGGTTTTGTCAAAACGGGGAAGGTTTAGAGGCTTTGGAGTTGTTTATTAAAATGGTGGAGGAGGGTTTGGAGTTGACGGATTTTAGTTTGACTAGTGGTGTTGATGCTTGCGGCTTGCTTGGTGATTACAAGGTCAGCAAGCAGGTTCATGGGTTTGCGGTGAAGTTTGGGTTTGGATCGAATGGTTGTGTTGAGGCTGCGTTGCTTGACATGTACACGAGGTGTGGGAGGATGGTGGATGCGGAGAAGATGTTTTTGAGGTGGGAGTTGGAGGAGTTTAGCTCTGTGGCTTGGACATCCATGATATGCGGCTATGCTCGAAACGGGCGAATGGAGGAGGCGATTTCTCTTTTCCATGTTGGTCGATCGGATGGGAAGCTGAGAATGGATGAAGTTGCAGCGGCTTCGGTGCTTGGTCTTTGTGGAACTGTTGGCCATCTTGATATGGGTAAGCAAATTCACTGCCATGTTGTCAAATGTGGCTTGCAATCTAATATGGAAGTTGGAAATGCACTTGTTAGCATGTATTTTAAGTGTGGGAATGTGGATGATGCAATGAGGATGTTTAATGATATGCCTTGTACTGATGTGGTTTCGTGGAATACTTTGATTTCTGGTAATCTTATGCTCAGACAGGGGGATAGAGCATTGGAGGTATGGGTGAAAATGCGGGAGGAGGGCATAAAGCCTGACCAAATTACGTTTGTTTTGATAATTTCGGCTTACAGGCAAACTAACTCAAATTTGGTTGATGATTGTCGTAGTTTGTTTGATTCAATGAGAGCTGTTTATCAAATTGAGCCCACATCCGAGCATTATGCTTCCTTCATCAGTGTTTTGGGTCGCTGGGGTCTTCTGCAAGAAGCACTACAAACCATCAATAAGATGCCTTTCCAGCCTTCAGCTCTTGTTTGGCGCTCTTTGCTTGATGGGTGCAGACTGCATAAGAATACAATGATTGGAAAATGGGCTGCTCAGAATATTCTTTCCCTAGAACCTAAAGATCCTTCAACGTTTATACTTGTTTCAAATTTGTATTCTGCTTCTGGGAGATGGGACCGCTCTGAAATGGTCATGGAGAATATGAGAGAAAAGGGGTTTCGCAAACACCCAGCTCAAAGTTGGATCATTTGTCAAAAGAAAATACATACATTTTATCCAAGAGATAGATCGCATCCACAGGAGAAAGACATATATAGTGGATTGGAGATTCTGATCTTGGAGTGCCTAAAACTTGGATATGAACCTGACACGAGCTTTGTTCTTCATGAAGTAGAGGAGCATCACAAGAAAACTTTTCTATTCCATCACAGTGCTAAACTGGCAGCAACTTACGGGATACTGATGACCAAGCCTGGAAAACCCATTCGGGTTGTAAAGAACATCCTTCTTTGTGGGGACTGCCATGCATTCTTAAAATATGCATCTATTGTCACAAAGAGGGATATATTTCTGAGAGATTCTTCTGGATTTCATTATTTCTCCAATGGACAGTGCTCGTGTAAAGACTGCTGGTGAAACGCTGGTTCATTTAACCGGTCATCATCATTCACATCAATGATGTTTGCTGATTAATTTTGTAAGTTATAGGATAGCAATGTTATATAAGAATAGTATGAAAGATTTTTTATAGAATTTACTACCGATTTTGTGGCACCAATCAAGTGGAAGTCTGGAAGAAAGATGCTTCTTACAGATGCTTTTTGTTAAAAATTTAGGAATTAGAACTGCACAGCCTCATCACCAGAACAAAGATGTATTTTCTCGGTTTACTGAAAACCTTCACCGTGTATGATCTGACGCAGTTCGGTATTTACCCTCAACTGGGTATTTTGCTGGGGTTTCGACTCTTGTAAAATTTTACTCCAACTACATGAATTTTAATGTTTTTTGGTAGAGAAAATTTAGGGGAAGGGGATAACACTCCAACCCAAGGCAAAGAAAGCCTCCAAACTCTTACATGAATTTTTAATGTTCAGATAACTTCTGTGTTTATTTATTTTTTATGCATTACATTAGTATTCTGTGTTGTGTCTTCCTATTCTTGTACGTACACCCTAGTAACACCTGCTTAATTTGTTCTGGCATGAAAATCGAACAGTATTCAACAGATAAAGTGGCATTAGCTAATCGTAGTTAGTGTGAAGATACTCGGATCCTTCATCATATTGTATCCAACAGTTGGTGATCAATAAATTAATGTTTTCATGGTTTTGCTCTAATTTGATTAGGAGTAATTGATAAATACAATTTGATTGTGAGATTAAATATAAACAACTCCAAAGACGATTGTGAAAATTTGTATAATTTTCAGATACCTGAAATGTAATTTTTTTCACGTAACATGAAAATGGCTTTTACTTAAATCAAGCTTTGAAAAATACAAGTTCGGGTTGATGTACAAAAGCTGTTGATTTCTTACCTCTCACAAAATAGCTTTTATCCCCCTAAAAGTTGTAATTGATGCATTATAATTGTTTGTATTCGCACTATTTTAAAAGTTTTGGGAGTATCTCAACCAAGTAACCTTTTCAATCATTTCGCATCTCTTATAGCAATTTAATACATGAAAGCAATTTTTTGATATAACTCAAATTATAATATTCTTTATTTTATAATCGTTTCACCATATCTAAATATGTTATTTTTTTTTTTCACATAAGTTTCTTAAAATTAATTATATTTTAACATATTTATTTCCATGATTAATTCAAACAAACACCAAAGTTAGATGTCCACCCTACTTCTTTTACTCTGTGTGTTCATCAAGGTTCATGTATAAAAAAGTGCACCAAGGTGCTACTCGGGCCCAAGCTGATGGACAAAAAAAAGTAAAAGAGAGGGGCGGCGGGGTGGAATAAAATGACCCTAATTAGGCTTTGGGCATAATGTTAGAGATAAAGCGAGCTGGAAATTTCGAATTCTAAGTAAAAGTCCGTCGCTCAAATGGACCACATAGTAACACAATGCAAAATGGTGGCAAGCTTCACACTTGTAAGTGCTTTGATATTCGCACACTCAAGTTTTATATTCGCACTCCCCAACTTATTTTATTTTCTTTTTACAAACATACTCTTGACAAAAACACGTGTACAATACATAACAAAAACTTGTTTCTATTGTGTAATAATTGGAAATAAGGGGTGTCACTTCGCAATACAAAATGAAAACAAATTTCTATTGTGCACTAAATGTTTTGTAAAAAAAATTAATACAATGGAAATAAATTTTTGTTGTGTTAATTTTTTTTGTAAAAAAATTTAACACAATGAAAACTAATTTCCATTGTGTACAATGGTGACGATAGAAAGAAATAAAGTGAAACAAAGATGAAGGAAAAGAGGGTGAGAATTCACTTGTGCGAAGCACGAAGAGTGGAGTTGGCAAAATGGGTCTGACCCGATGGTCCGGCCTGCTCAGCCAGCAAAAAAGGCTAGGTTGGGCCTTAAAAAGCATAGCCCAAAAGGAATTGACCCATTTTGGCTAAGGCTGGCTGACCAAACAGGCTATGGGCTGACCCGGTAGTAAAAAAAAAATAAAAAATTATAATATTATATTGTGACTTCAACTTGCTACTAGAAGAAAAAAAAAAAAAAAAAAAGCTGAACTAAGTGAGAGACCACGCATGCGTTTTCAGTCATGAGTTACCTCAAAGCATCTCATCCTACAGCAATATAAAGTCTTGAGTACAGGTATACCAGCCATTTGTGCTGCTTATCTCACATACTTCAAACCCCCAACTTTGTAATTAAAAAATTGAGCTTATTTTATTTATTTGATGATGTAGAATGATTGATATGAAAGAGATGTTTGTTGATGTACACCTGAATAACAGTACACGTTAACCATGTAAGATTAATTGGAAACAAGGAGGATGATTATTACTAGTTTTTCACCTTCAAGAGTAGCAATTTCTTAACCTCCTCTTGATTCTGAAGATAAGCCGAAGAACAATAGGTTGTAAGTTAATTAATTTAAGGTGTAAATTAAATGTTATCTCCCGGCTGATGCGTCATAAATTTTTTTCTTTTTTTATATATTTTCAATTCGAAGAAAAATATGACGCATGATAGCTGTTGATATAATTTCATTTTGGGTAATTTTTTATGAAAAACAATAGAAAAATAACATTAATTGGTACAAAATAAAGTTAGGCTAAATTGGTCCCAGTGGGTCGCCCAAAGCCAGACTAGCCCAAAAAAATAAGGCTCGAAGGGAGACCGGGCCAGGCCCTTTTTTAAGCTGGCCTGTGCAGGCCGGGCCATTTGACAAGGAAGAGGAAGACGGGGTGAGGTGGGGTGAAGCAATGCGAACTGCAAAAAGGAAGACAAAGTGGTGCGACGAGCGAGAAAGGATAAAAAGAGGGTGTGATAATGTTGGGGGTGGAAAGAGAAAGTTTAAGAAAAACAAAAATTTTGGAGGACAAGAATATAAAAAAGGGGTGTGTGAATAACAAGCCTAACTTGTAGAGTGTATTGGGCTTTAGAGCAAGAAGTAAAGTCCGTTGGGCTTGTGTAAATTTGAACTTTTTTGCCTTTTTTTTATTATTTATTTATTTATTTATTATTATTATTATTATTATTATTATTATTATGTGGATAACATATAGTCTTACTATGAGATAATGATAACTTTACTTCTATTTCATGACTCGCGTTGGAAGAACCTCCAAACACACGTTGATGACCACAAATGCCATTATGATTGTGTGTGTGTGTGTGTGTGATTCATAAAAGCAAGTTAGCGCCTAAAAAGGCATCTAGATGGATGTTAGAAAAACATAGCTTTTGAGTAAAATCTTCGAGATTGTATTGATTAGACATTTTAATCCCTAATATTTTTTTAAAAAAATCATTAGTTGGTAACTTCATAAAAAATTATTTACTTTAGTTCTTTCTGTGTCAAACAATAGTAAAAAAGTAAAGTAAAAAAAATTAAAATGAACAACTTTTTATAAAATTAAAGACTAAAGTAAAATTTTTAAAATCTAAAAAATTAAAATGTCTTACTTATATAATCTTAAGAACTAATTTACGAGTTTACTCATAACTTTTGTGTTGGATGAGAATTTTATACTAAATTTACTTTTGAAGTTTTTTTTTTTAACATAAAACACTTTATTTAAAATCTTTAATGAAAATCAATTTTCTAAAATTAAAGTCATTAGAAAGTTGGCAACTGTTGACTGGCAATAAAAAAGGGCAAATGAAAAGATTAGTTGTATTGCAGTCACGTTGTGGTTAAGTGTTGTTTTAAATAAAATTTATCCAAAATATGAATACATTTTTCACTATACAATTAGTTTGATAAATATTACATAATAAGACACAACTTTCAAGATATCAAATAATTTGTCATTTTTTTATTAAATCATGTTCTCACCATTTGTACTTTTTAGAGTATTTATTGTGTGAATCATGTGCAAAAGTTTATGGACGGAAGCAACAGAAATATATAGAATTTCGTTACCCCATTTTTTGTCTTTTCTTTTTAAATCTTCGTTCCTATGTCTGATAATGGTCCAAGATTTTTATTTTGCAAATATGTTCTAGTGGTAGTGGTGTAACTTATACTCTGTCTATCAATTCAAGAGCATGACTTGGTATACAATTGCTTATAGATTCATCTTTTGCTTATAGATTTTCATTTTACAATATGTGTCTGATGTAACTGTATTGTTGGAAAACCTGACAGAGAGGAAAGCAAAAGGAAAAATATTAAGAGATTGAAAATTTTCTGATTAATAGAAACTAATTAATCACACAATAGCCCTGTGTAACTTATATATTAGTAAAGGATTAATTAATTAATAGTTAATTATTTACAAACTAACCACATTTTATTTCGATTAACTAGATGACTATCAATTAAATATTCATACTGATACACGGGGAAGCATTAAATTTGGAGGAACAAAAGATCCAAGAATCGTTGAACAAGTAGACCGAGCCCAAGGCCCAATTTGAGTAGGCTCAAAAAACAGCCCAAGAGACTAAGGGTAGAGAGAACAATTAGTTTGAGAAGCAAAACGTGAAGATTCCAGAAGAGAAGGGTTCAGCACGTGAAGGGATGCTGCATAAGAAACCACTATGGTGCAACGAATTTGTGATGGGTGGATGTCGCAAGGAATTTCGTTTTTCTGTTACGCTATTTTTCTATCATGCTACGCTCAACATATTTTTCGTGTATTTCATTTGGGGTTTTACAATCATATATAAGGAGAATTTTTGTTATGGACGGAGTAACGAGTTATATTGTGAACACTCATTTTGTAAGGAGCTTGGCAGTCACTGGCTCGAAAAGTGCATTTCCAATACAATTCTGTGAGTTACCTATCACAAACCATATGCGATAAAAGTTCTCACGAATGGTTATGTTTCATTTTCCCTCCACGTGTGAACACTAGAAATGGGAGTAATTATTTTGCCTGCCTCTGCCCACCTCTCCCTACCGTCTACCACAAGAAACATTGTGAATCCAACATGTTGAGTGTTGACCACATGACCCATTAAAGAAGAATCTTAGCCGAACAATGCTTATTAACAATAAATATGCGAGAAAGACACGGTTATCTGCTTGCTGCTTCGCAGATCCGTTGCTGTTAGGATTTGGCAACTATCCATTTCTTTTCATTTGTTTATTTCAAATACTATATTTATACTTGTACCATTAATAATATAGTAGAAGGTCAGCAATAGCACGGAAAGGCATAGATAAATTTCAGAACGACCTTCACGGCACGCAGGACATGTATTTTTGGGCTTATGCATGCTGGCATGTAGTACGGGAAAATGGAAAATTACTTCTGGTTTGTATTTATTTCAGTAATGGGGTGACAATACCCATCAACATTTATTGTCAAATATTCACCAATGCTCGTTTTAAGAGAGCTCACGTCAACTCTGTTGCGGTGCCGTTGCGTTAAGGACTGGAATATAATGAATTGAATGACGCACTATTTTGGCCTAACGTGGAGGGTTAATTTGCCGCCACACCGCAAAACTTGCTTTCTTTAAATACCAAAAAATGAAAACTAGAAAAAAAAATAAAGAAAGAAAATCTTTTTTCACACAAGCAAATGTAGTACATTTAACTTTTATGGTAACCCCGATGTTTATAGCACTCAAATCTTTTTGCTCTCAAATTGATAAATATGGAACCAACTTGGAGCAATAATAAAATTTTTGGTTGGGCCAGATCCACCCCTCACATTGAACTACAATCCAATATGCATATGAAACAAATAAGCTGTCCCGTAACCCGTTTGGTTATATATCTCAACCATAGGAGACTAGAAAATACACATGATTAAACAAATACGAGAGTTAATTAGAGTTTAGAGGGATAACGAATGAGACCTGGCGGCTGGCTTACATATGTCCAGCCAATATAGCATACAAATACAATTTTACGTGTCAGTCAGTGGCTGTAGTAGTTTTATTTATCTATTTATTTATTAATTTTTGCTATCAGGGTTGTAAAATAATAAAAATTCTCGTCAAATTTCAATTCTGCAAATTAGTGGACTGGTATCGCTGGATTTAGTGGAACTCCGGAGTATGTAGCATCCCTTTCGTTTGGATTTCGGATACATATGATTGAACCATTAGCACAAGTTGGGTTAAAGCGAAAGGTGTGTAAATATATAACACTAAAATTTATTAAAAGAAAAAGACATATCTTAATAGAGAAAAAATAAAAATAATAATCAAGATCATTTTTGTTAGTACAATTATTGCCCACCCAATCAACTAAAGTAACAAACTTATAAATAGAAAATCAAGAAAATAAAAAAAACTAGAAAATTTGTACAAATTGCAGTCTGAATATTTCTCACCACTAATTTTTTTTTCTTTTCTTTATTCTAAAGGTTGTTATTCACTTTTTTAATTTGGATTTTTTCTTTTTTGGATGAATTCGGGATATCTTTTAGCCAAGAATCAAAGACTAATCTTGCAAGGTACTAAAATCTATTTAAAAAATTAATCTCTCCAAACAGATGTTCTTCTATACACATAGATCTGAGAATCAAACCCTGACTACATGCTTAAGGGGTATAGTTATCTGTTAATTATACCACACCATGCTTCAGACTAAATATCTCTCACCACATGCAACTAAACAACAATCTTACCATTGAGATTGAATAATTACCTGTCCTCCTGAACCTACTGACAATTTCAACCCAATCCAATAGTTAACAAAGTGACACATATGATTTTACAGTGATTGTTCTGTAAAACTGCAAGAATGAATTTTCCTGTTCTTTATTTTAAAGGTTGTTATTTACTTTGTTTAATTAGCTTTTCTTTTAATACCTTAATTTAACCCATCTCTACTTAAACAAGTGAAAAATAATAATAATTTTCTGTTTTGAAACTTTTTCGTATAGGAAGGGGACTAATAAGGGAAATATCATTCACGGTCATTTTTATATAATAATAATTACTAAGAACTTGCAATTTTCTAAACTTGCCTGTGGTATGTGTGAAGAAGTCACCCTTATATTACTTCTACAAATGTTTGGGAGTACTATAGTGCCTTAAGTAGTATTTTATCACCTCTCAAATTCTTCTAGTAATAATTACATGATATGATATTTTGATGGTTTAAATATGTTTTTAGTCTCTTAAATTTGAAATAAGTTTGTTTTTGTCCCCAAATTTAAAATTAATCCTTTTAGTCCCTATAATTTAAAAAAAAAACATTTTAGTCCTCTACCCAACCACCTTTAGTGAATCTATCACACAAAATTCACCTACTAGTGCCTCTGTTTGTAAAAATATCATACCAAACTCAACTAATGTTGCACAGTTAACTAAATCTGTCTCTGTCAATGATATTATAGGCGGTGTTGAAGGACTAAAACAATTTTTTTCAAATTACAAAGACTAAAAAAATTAATTTTAAATTTGAAAAACTAAAAACAAATTTATCTTTAATTTAAAGGACTAAAAATATATTAAGCTTATTTTCATTTACCATCAATAATAAAGTTCCGTAATAATCTTCTTTTTT
The DNA here is from genome assembly GCA_004329165.1 of Spatholobus suberectus. NCBI lineage: Eukaryota > Viridiplantae > Streptophyta > Magnoliopsida > Fabales > Fabaceae > Spatholobus > Spatholobus suberectus. Next base: position 14,798,063 of record CM014732.1, on the reverse strand, counting down.
TTTTTTTTTTGAGGATTGTAATATTCTTCGTTATACTTCTTTGGAAGACAATATCGCCATCACGTGACCAAAGTAATCTTCATTAATGTCTTTTTATATATAATGTAAAAACATTGTATGTTTACATTTAACGTGTATTAAAAGTTTTTCTTAAAATATTATCACTTCATTTTTTTGTTGTCTTTTAAATTTTGAAGAGAGATAGTAATGATAAGAAAAAATTCAACAGCTCATTCATCGCAATGTTCATCCATTAACCCCTTGTAACAAAATAATGTCACTACGCACTCATTCAAAACAAGATGCTGAGCTGTGCCTGTGCTTCAGTTACTGTGTTGAGAAAAAATCATTCATTTTGGGATATTTCTTTTTTAATTTTTGACAATTTTGTAGCCTAACCTTTCTACTTACCAAAAATAAGAAAAGGATAAGTTTTCTAGTTCTACTATCGATTAGTTGGCTGCTTAAAAAGCATAACCTTGGACCCCAACCTAGTCTGCGTAAAACCGTCGTGAAGTTATTGCACAATTTGTAAGCATTAAAAAGTTATAAAATCCTGTCATGCCTTGACCTCTCACTCCTGCTGATGAAATAAATGGGAGGCGGCATGCATCAGAGTTATCAGCTATGACTTATGAACTCCTAAATTCCCGTTTCGCTCCTGATTGAATTTGTTTTTCTTTTCTTAGTCTTGTGTTTTACTTTCAATTATAATACTACATTTTTCAGACCTTTATTCTTGAGAATCAGATAAAAATATTGACAAAACATGTTTCATTACCAATTAGGATTTGTTTAATTTAAAAATTATATTTTATTTTTAATAATAATTACATTATTCAAAAACTAGTATAGAAATAATAAAAATAAAAGAAAAAATAAGCTATACACAGTGTAAAATAATTTTACTGTCATCCAATTACAAATTATCATATATGATAAGTTTGTTGATTTTTATAATAATTACCTTAAAAGTCATATTAACAATGATTTTTAATTGATTGATAGTATAAAACTTTTTATACAAAAAGTGCATAACTATTAAACTCAAAATAAAAACCTTTAAAACTTGAAATAAAAAATAATAAAAAGATTTTTTTTTTGCAATTATTAATAAAATGTAAATACTAACATTATTTTAAAGCAAACAAATCCTTGATTTTTCTAATCATAACATATGTATTCCCGATAAACTTATTGTGGATGATTGCTTTTGTTTTCTTATATTTATGTCATACCATTTTCATCACCGTCATCGTAATAATAATATGTGTTTTTTCCACAATATTTCTATTTTTCATTCATATTAATTTTCGAGAAACAAATATATATTAATTATAACGTATGAAGATGAAATAAATAAATAAATAACTGTTATAACTCCTCAAACACACATTTTCTTATAATTTATATAGAATACTGAAAATCCTATATAACTTGCCCAAAATGATTTATCCAAATACAATATTCAAGAGCTTGATTAGACTCGTGTTGCGGTAGCGGGGGGATGCAAATAAAATCGAGAAAAAAAAAACAGCGAATAAAACTCAAAAGGATACAAAATGACAAATAAGTCTCGAACAAAGGAAAACTCATTGAAAGATTGATATAATAATTTAACTTGTTAAAAAATTTTAATTATTATGAGAAAAATATATTTTTCCGTCCGTATTTATAAAATTTTTATTTGTATATTTATAGTTGAAAAATATTTTTTTACGTACATGTCATTTTTTAAGAATCTTAAAATATTATGAAGTATGGAGGTCAAATATACATGTAAAATAAGAAAACGTTAATAATACATTTTATAGATATAGTATTTAAAAAATCATATTATTTTCTAATTTTTAACGAAGTTTATATAAAATATGTTTAGTAATAAATCATATTATATCATAGAGTGTTATTAATATGTCACATTGTGTCATATTTCAAGAGCACACACTGCACTCTTTTATAATATCTTTTTCAGCCTCAAAGATTTGAAGTGCCGGAGTGACTGTTAAGTATTTATAAATGTAATCATAATAAATCAGATTTTTTTTTATCAATCATGTTTAATGAACTTTTTATAAAAATTTACATATATTAAATAGATTGAAATATTATAAGTGATCACAGTAAATAAGATTTTTATTTATCAAACGAGCCTGACTGATTATAAGTCTAGTTAATTATTCATAAAAAGGGTGTGTTTAGTAAAATTAACTTATAAAAGCTAGCTGAAGTTTATAAGCTAAGAGTTAGGAGTTAAAAAGCTGAAAATTTATAAGGTAGCTAATTAAATTGAAAGTGCTTGATAACATTAGCTGATAAATGTAAAATGACATAAAAGGATAATTTAATTATTTGATTAAAAATGGTAAAAATGAATTTTAAATAAATTAGTGAGGATAAAAATAAAAAGAAAAAAATAGTAGCTTATAAGCTAGCTTATTTTTATAAGTTACTTTAAGTTAATCAAACAAGCTTATTTAGTCAAACTAACTTATAAGTTAATTAAAGTAACTTATAAGCTACTGGAGAGACTTACTAAACACACTCAAAATTGCATATATTAAATGGATTGGAATATTATAATATTTCATTTTTTTCTCTCTTCTCTCCTTCTATATATTATTTTAATTTGGATTCAAAGAAATTTAAACATTTTTAATTAAATTAAATATTAAACTTTTTATTAATTTTATCCTATGAAATTTTTATTAATTTTATCCTATTAAATTTTTATTAATTATTTTTAATATTAAAGTAATATTTTTGTTTTCTAATTTTATTTATAAATAAAGCATTCAAAAGCATATTCTATTTAATTAAAATAAGATAATAGATTCTGCATACGATTGAAAGCATAAATCAACTAGTACAAGATTGTTCTAACTTAATTAATAATCTTGAATTAGAATCACAAGATTCAATTAACTTAAATACTTAAAGGAATATATGTGTGACACATAATAATTTTACTCGATTCAAACACGATTATCTTTCTTAGAAAAGCATGTACCAAAAAATATATACGTACGTGCTCGTGTCTTTTTTGAGTATAATTATAAATAATAAAATTACTACTTATACTTGTATAATTTATTTTTCTTCTTAAATACGACTATAAAGGCAGATATTTTAATATCCTCCGCAAATCCTATTCAATTATTCATTCTTATCTGTACCCAAAACGTCACGTTTGAAGTGGAATGAAGGACCAAAACGACACGTGTGGTCCAAAACACGTCGCATGGGAGAAAGCCAGGAATCAGAGTCAAAACCACAGAGGTGATCAATGAGGGAATCGGTGAATTGTTAAAGCAAAAGAGCAGGGTAAAAACGGGAATCCAAATAGTTGCATGCAAAAACTCGGATTTTGAGGGAAAAATATGAGGACGCTTGGCCTGAGATCGCACCCATTTATTACCAACACTTCTCCTTCCTTTTCAACATCATATTCCTCTGCCACCAAAACACTCTCTTCTTAATCCTCTATTTCTTTCTTTCTTTCTTTCTTTATAAACAAAACAGAATCATGGGTTCTGTTATGCTACCATCGTGTAGGTAGAGAACAGAAACTACCTTGTTTTGGAATTGTGTAGCGAAATTAAGAAGATACATACTCCAATGGGTAGATGGGGTTGTTGTGAGTCAACTTCATCCATGAAGCTCTTGTTGCTCATGGTGCCTCTCATATTGGTTGCAGGGCTTATTTCTGTATTGGGTCCTAACCCTTCTAGTTGGCTTTTTATTGCGAAGCCACCTCTGTTATTGAGCTCTGTTACTTCCTCTTCCTCAACTAGTAGTGGTGCTGTGACCACCCCATCTGAGGTGAAGCAGAAAAAAGGGTTAGTGGTGGTGGCCGTTGATACTCATGGTGGAGAAAGAGTTATCTCTGATGACACTGACTTCAATCACTCCTCTACTCCCCCATTTTCCGCTCAGGCCATTCAAACACCTCAACAACCTGTAAGAGTTTATTAATTTTATTATTATTGTTATTATTCAATCCTTAAGTTTAGGATTTTCTTTAAAAAGTCATTTAAGGGTGGAATGGTAAGTAGCACTATGGAAGCTTATCTGAGGGAATTTTCGCAAAATGTCAGATGATTGTTATATTCAAGAAGGAAAGAATGTACACATAGAAAGAAAAGAATGTAACTAAAGCCAATGGTGTTTCTTTTGATTTCCCTCTAAATTTTTAAATATGCAATTCTTTGAGAATGCTAATGACTAGAGACTTGAACCTTTTTCTTTAATTTTGCAGAAAAGGCCGAGAAATTTAAATAAATTGTTTTTCGTTCCTTTTGGGGTAATTCCCGAATGAAGAGAGAGAGAGATGTTGTTACATAATTTCACTATGTTTTCATTTTAAATTCTAACTTTTTTATAGTAAAAAATTTAGAATAAGGAGATATAATACCTCAATTTACGTTAGTAAAGGAAAGGAAAACATCGGCTTAGAGAGCACATAGTTGTTGTTTTTTATTTTTCCAGATTGAAATTGTAAAATGAAGATAAATTTGGAACGTTCCCTGTCATGAGTAATTTGAAATTAACATTAAACAGAACCTTCCGTTTTCGTCTACGCACTGCTATTATCTTTTCGAGGCAATTTTTCTCGGTGAAATGGAGGGATTTGAAATAATGCAAATTAATGTATCAACTTGGATGTTGCCTTGTAATTGTTGCCTTAATGTGGCGATCCTAGGAGTTAATTACGGATTTTAGGATTTCAGACTTAAATTTATTGATTATTCTACACACAACCCCCACCCCCCCCCCCCCCCCCCCCTCTGTTGAGTAGTAACTTTGTGAATACGCAAAGAAATGTGAACTCCCTCCGCCTTTGGGTTTCCACTTTTCAGATATTTTAGTTGATTTACAATTTGCAATTTGTTTCTACAAGTGACCGCAGTAAATTGGACTTTTGGAAGGATTACAAATATTTGGTTGTGTTTATCTTTTAAATTATTTTTTGGATAATTTCCATTTTAGATAGGAATTAGTTCAATTTTTTATACATTCAACCCCTGCACATGAACCAATGATTATGAAAGGTTTGATTGAAAAACTAGTTATCAATTTCGTTTTAAGGAAGGGGAAAAGACAAGGGAGGTTATGTTAATTTTTGATGTATTATATTGAATTGGGTTTTCAGAAGCAACTTGTTAGGTAGAGCATTCTAATATCATTGAAATTAAAATCTTAACCATTTGTGATTTTTAAATAAAAGTGATGATAACCCATCATTTTATTGACCAGAACAAGGATGAACAAAATGTTTCCCAACTTTCGCCCAACGTGACTCCGAATGAGTCTTATGTTCCACCAGAGAGGCCAAAGCTGCAGAGAAAATTCAGCATCTTAGATAGAACCGAAGCTGGTCTATTACAAGCTCGAGCTGCAATTAGAGAAGCAAGAAACGGGAATCAAACACAAGATAGAGACTATGTTCCAGTTGGTCCAATGTATAACAATGCTAATGCATTTCACAGGTAAATAATGCACTGCCTCATTTTTAATCCACTGAACTGTTTTCCCATAACATGTCTATTATCAAATATACCCCTGCTCAATCTTTGTTTTAAAATGATCAATAAGCAATTAAGTACTGTAAGATATATTGCAACCCCCAATGTTTAATGGGCCTGACTAATTCTTTAAGTACCACAAGCACAGGTAATAAAGAATATTAAGTTTAATGTAATTCGCTTATTTTATTTTTGCACACGACAGGAGTTACTTAGAAATGGAGAAACAGTTCAAAGTATTCGTCTACGAAGAAGGGGAACCTCCAGTTTTCCACAATGGACCTTGCAAAAGCATATACTCCATGGAGGGAAATTTCATCCATGCTATTGAGATGAATGACCAATTCCGAACAAGAGATCCTGAGAAAGCACATGTGTATTTCTTACCTTTTAGTGTAGCAATGCTGGTACAATTTGTCTATGTACGCGACTCTCATGACTTTGGCCCCATAAAAAAAACTGTCACGGACTATGTCAATGTCATTGCCGCAAGATATCCCTATTGGAACCGAAGCCTTGGAGCTGATCATTTCTATCTTGCTTGCCATGATTGGGTAATTAATTAGTTCACTATTACTTATTCATAAACCCTGCATTATATTGTTGATTTAATAGGGATGAATTAAATTAAATACTTAATAATGTATAATGTTGTACAAATATTCAATTGTTTTTCAGGGGCCAGAGACTTCACATTCCGTTCCTAAGTTGCACAAGAATTCGATCCGTGTGCTGTGCAATGCTAACACCTCTGAGGGATTCAAGCCTTCAAAGGATGTCTCTTTGCCAGAAATTAATCTCCAAACCGGTTCAATAAATGGTTTGGTTGGTGGGCCATCTCCATCTAGACGTTCACTCTTGGCCTTCTTTGCTGGTGGGCTTCACGGCCCAATTAGGCCCGTTCTTCTTGAACACTGGGAAAACAAGGACGAAGACATCCAGGTTCACAAGTACCTTCCCAAGGGTGTGTCCTACTATGAGATGCTGAGGAAGAGCAAGTTCTGCCTTTGTCCTAGTGGGTACGAGGTGGCAAGCCCCAGAGTAGTGGAGGCAATATACACAGGGTGTGTCCCGGTACTCATTTCAGATCATTATGTCCCTCCATTCAGTGATGTTTTGAATTGGAAGTCTTTTTCCGTTGAGGTTTCGGTGAAGGACATTCCCAAATTGAAGGAGATTCTGTCGAGTATTTCTCCAAGGCAGTATATAAGAATGCAGAGAAGAGTAGGACAGGTTAGGAGGCACTTCGAGGTACACTCTCCTCCCAAGAGGTTCGATGTGTTCCATATGATCCTTCATTCTGTATGGCTTAGAAGATTGAACTTTAGAGTCCACGATGATCAATAACCCGTAGAGTATTACCCCGATTAACAAATTAGTTTCTGATTGGCAATGTAAGATGGTGTGAATGTGTGATTCTTTTGCTGTCCTGTATAAAATTGTCAGAATAAAATGGTTTAATTATGTTTTTAGTCCTTTAAATTTGAGATAAATTTGTTTTTGGTCCTTCAAATTGAAAAAAAATATATTTTAGTCTTTACAATTTAAAAAAAATCGTTTTTAATTCTTAGAAATAGACGACAATAACAAAAGTGATGACATGTTTAACGAAAGTGTATACGTGACAAATGCTGGCAGTGTTACATCACTACTTCTGTTAAACTGTATGTTTTTGGGTATTAAAAACAAATTTTTAAAATTGTAGAGACTAAAATAATTTTTTTTCAATTTAGGAAAAAAAACAGATTTACTCCAAATTTAAGAGACTAAAAACATAACTAAGTCAAATAATATTATATTTTTCCATATTCGATGCCATTATCTATTATTTCTTATTACTGAATTAGACCAAATTAAGATATTTGCGTATCTTATAGAATCTAAATTGTTCTGCAAAAAAAAAAAAAAATCGTAGTGAAGTTAAGTATTGTTATTGAATAGAGTAGACCCCATCCAAGGAATGTGCGATATGGATGAATAAATGAAATTGAGAGATTACTTTGACAATTCTAATTTTCTTTATTTTCTTTCTTGATTAATTTAAGAAATATTTATGTACAAAATTGGGATAAAGTTTGAATAATTCATTAATGCTTGTTTTTCACATAGTCAATTCCAATCCAGCTGAATTGAGCTTCAAAATGCAATCTTTGAAGTTTGAATACCATCATAGCATAACAATATAAATGCGATTTCTTAAGAAATCTTTTTTTTAGACTTAACATATATATTGGGCACATTTATAAATTAAAAATGTTTGAATGAAATTTTGCCTCGCGCGCATCACATTACTAAAACTACAACCCGAATATTAACAACAATAATAACAATAATAAATTCATTATATGTAATCTAAAGACTTGTACCTAAAATATTAATTTAAGATTTAATTGTATTTTTAGTTATTTTAATTTAGGTTGCATGTGATTTTTATCTTTTAAATTTTTGAGCTAATTAATTTTTTGTTTTTAAAATTAAGTAAATTTGATCTTTTGTTATTTTTTTCCACTTAAAATTTTCAAATTATAATTTGTTACTAATTTTTTTTTTACAAAATGGATTGATTAACTTGACTTCTATTCAAAACCTATCAACAAAAACATTAAGTTTTACTTAAAATAAGAAAAACTCAAAAGTTTTTACTGTCACATCTTAATCTACTTCTTTTAAAAATCTTCAAATTTTAATAAAATTCTACTAATTTTTGTACTTCTAAATTTTATAATTATATTATATGGATTTTAAATAGAAAAAAATTAACAGAAAAATCAAATTTATTTAATTTTAAAAATAATTTTAATTGATTTGAAAAACTTAAAAAAAAATGAAGTCTAAATTAGAGGAATAAAGGATATAATTAAACCTTAATTTAACATGTCTTGCATATCCAAATAACCCTTCATTATATGAAATAAAAGAATTCGAGCTCGAAACCTATTTATATGTTACGTATTTATTATTCATTGCTAATGTAATTATAATTTTGTAAAATTAAATGTGTGTATAGACGATACAATTTACAAGAAGGAAATTCCCATATAGGACGAAAGTTTTTTCCTATATACGAAAGTTTGTTCAATTTCTTAAATTTCTTACTTATTATTTAATCAATACATAATCGCTACTTAGAATTCATGTAGTTTCTGGAGGAATATTTTCCACACTCCAATTTTATTTTATTTTTATTCTTGAAAGGGCCAAACGGCCAAAAAACAAAGAAAACTATACATTTTACTTCATAGCTTACTCATTTTACTTCTTCGTCAAAGACTTTGTTGGTTTTATATGTTAAAAATTAATTCTTATAATTTTTAATAGACTTAAATATGTTTTTAGTCCCTATAAAATAAGTGAGTTTTGATTTTGATTCCTGTGAATTTCTTTCTTTCTTTTTCATCCTTTTGAAATTTGAAATCACCATTTTTTGCCCTTATAAAATGAGTAAATTTTAGTTTTGGTCCCTGTAAAATATTTTATTTTTATTTTTATCCCTAACTTGTATTTTAAAGTAGAAAAATAACATTTGTTTTAGGAATCTCAAAAAATATTTAGAGGTGTCACATGCTGAAATTTTACTATACATTAGTGGGTGTCACCTATGATGGTCACTTAATCTTTCATTGAACACAAGCAATTAACGAGTGTCATATAATAGTATGAACTAAAATAATTATTTCAAATTTTTGAGAGATGAAAATTAAAGAATAATTTTGCAACGACTAAAATCAAAACTCACTTATTTTACAAAAACTAAAAGCATGTTTAAGCCTCTTCAATAAAACATTTACATTTCAATAAAAACATATAATTTAAATTAATTTATATACATATCTGAATTATATTCAATGATTTAAAATTAATTCTATTGGAATTAATCTATTATATATTATAAAAGAAGGTTTTATAATATGAAAAGATGCCACATGGCAACGCTACATTTATTCTTCTCCTGCCTAAATTTTACAGATTTATTTTTTATTATTCATATGAATACATTATACATTATTATATTTAATTATAGTAATTAAGATTATTATAATTAAGGCATTTATAATCTATTATATAGTTTACTTAAATTTGTCAATTAAATAATTAAATCTTAAATTAATTTTATTTTATATAGCAAGAAAAATAATTTTTCAAATTTTATCGAATGTTATTTATAATCATGATAATTATGGTAATATTTTTTATTATGATAATTAAAGCTATATAATAAAATCCTTTTCAATTTATTGATTGATTACTCTCAATATAGTCATTAAATTGCCATTTTTTGTCGCAAATAAAAAACAAATTGCTGTACAAATTGCAATACGAGATAATATATTATTATCATGTTTGTAAAAAAAGATATAATTATCATTTTTTTTTGTTGATTTTGATTAATCATTAAATCTTATATGAATTTGGATTTATTATTATTATTATTATATCTATTATATATTATAAAAACAGATTATTGATTTAGGTTTTTAATTTACTTTTTAACATATTTGTCACTAAAGAGAAATATTATAATTTTCTTTTAAAAAATATAAGCAATTATTATACATATTTGTCACATAAATTCATGCAAGATTTATTTTTATTTCATAATACAAATATATATATAATAATACAAATATATAACTAGTAATTTAAACAATTAAACAATATTTATACATACGAGTGTGTGTGAATGACGATTTCACATTATCTATCTTTTCACCTCCTATTTGGGCAAACTTTTTCCTCTCTGGTACACATCCTTTCCTCCTATCTTTCATATTTTGATTGATCTTATTTTTTCTACTCTCATTATCCCTTCAAATTGACTCTTCAATTCTCTATGTTTTGATTTTTTTTTTTCAGCAAATTAGTTTCTTTTGTTAGAATTAGTTCTTTCATTAGTAATTCTTATGTCCATGCAATTGTAATCCTTTTGTTATTTTTTTCTTTTTTTTTTGGGTTATTTTCGATGGAGTTGCTCATTGTTGGTTGGTATATCTTTGCAGGTATGTGAGATTCTTTTGTATATCATAGATAATTTCAAAGGTATTAATAAAAAGACATTGTTATAATTTCTCTGTTTTTCACTACTTTATTATTATTATTTATACATTATTAATGTCCATCTCTTAAATTTTTTCATACTTCAACTTTTTCTCATCTTATAAAATCTCTCTAACATGTGAATTTTTCAAGTTGATATTTTTCATATTCTCATAGTTTTTTTTTTAATTTTTACTTTGTTATTTCTTTCATACTATTTTCTTTAAATAATCTTTTTTACTTTCTTGGTAATACAAGAACTATATATTGTGATAGAAGTGGTTATCATTATGACAATCTTGTGAGAAAAAATTATATAAAAACACAAATCGTTCCCTTTTCAATTTTTTCTATGCAATTAAAGAGCCATAATAATGGTTCAAGGACCGGTTGATGATGAAAAAGGTGAAGACAATAAACATAAAAGATAAATTTTCTATACTAAACTTTATCTCAGAGAAAGTGAATTTAAATATTTATAATGATTTCTAATAATACAAATTAATGTTTTTCTTTTATTTTTTAAATCATTCTTGATAAATTCAAAAGATATCTATATTTAACAAAAATCATTTATTAACATAGATTTAAAATGTATAAGCAACATTTAAATATTTTATGTAAAAATACCTTAATATCTAAATTATGATTACTGAAATTACAATTTAGTTAAATATTTTTAATATAAATTTATCTTGATTATAATTTTTTATTTATTTTATTTAGTTTTAAGTTATAATATATTTTTAAAAATAGTTAAAAAAATAATGATTCTTTTAAAATGAACAATGATATTATAATAGTATTGATAAAATATTTTTATATTTTATAGGGATCAAAACTATATTTAAATTTATTTTTTAAATAAAAATGCAAAATTATATTAACTAAGACAAATACAATCAGTATACATTCTAATTGATCTTCTAGATATGCAGCTAAGTTTTTCGTTGTTTTTCAATTCATAAAAATACATAATTATATTAATTAAAGTAATTATGGCTAATATATATTTTAATTTTAATTAATTAATATAATTATAACTAATATATATTATTTTGATTTAAATCAATTGATAACTTTAATATATATTTTGATTCAAATTTATATTAGATTCAAATTATGATTATTTTAAATTATTATAAATAATATTAGAAACTTTTTCATATAGAATAATTTTATTTTTTATTATGTGTCCCGTTAATTTAAATTTCAATATTCTATAATAATCACATTATATTTTGAGCATTAGTAAATTATATTGTTATCGTTACTATTATTTCTCATATAATTTATAATAAATGTCTAACTAGCACAATTGATTCATGACAACAAATTAATAAAAAATATTTTAATTTAAATTAAATTCTAATCGTATTATTTCATGCTTAACAAATCACAAATAAATTATAAACTTTATATAAATAAATTAGAAATATCAATTAAATTTCATCTAAACAAAGTAAAAATATCAATTCATAAATTAAAAATAACAAATAATTTTAGAAAAAATACATGAAAATCTTCAATATTGATTAATTATAATGATATTTAATTTAAATTAGCTTAAATAATACAAAATATAAAAAATTAATATTAGATTAGAACTAATTCATATAAGTATATAATTTGATGATATATATATATATATATATATATATATATATATATAAATTTTTTAGAGTATAACATATAAATAACCTTATTATGTGGTACTAATTATTATAAATAAATTTGAGAATTCATTCACAGGCTTGGATTACACGTGGCGAATCAAGAGTAAATTTCAATGTTTAGATGATACATGTCATTTACATAGAGGTTCAGATAGTGCATGTCGCTATTTGGTGCTTTGTAAAAATTTGATTCAGTTACATACCACAATTATAATTATTATAATTATTACATTAATGAGTTTTAAATATATATATTTGAATTTTGAATTTGAAAATTCTATTAAATAACTACCTTTTAAAAAATTACCTTAATTATAATTAAAAATTCTATTGTTCATTTGACTTAATTAGAATAACTAATGAGAATAATATATATAGTTTTCTTAATTATTTCCGAAATCAAGGATAAACTAAGTATTTTCTATTTTTTTTAAAATTATATACTTCATCAATAGTTTTTTACTTACATTCATCCTAATTTTGTCCTAAATAGAAATCAATAAATAATTTTTACTTAATCAATAATTTTTTACTTACATTCTATTATTTATGACAATAATCCAATATGTGTTTCAATGACCAAAATTATTATTATTATTATTATTATATATTTTAAGTATACTTTGGGAAGATATTTGTGTATAATTTTTAAGTATAATTTTTTAAATTAATTTATAAGTGTAATTATAATAAATTAATTTAAGATATTATTTTTTTAAAATTTTCCAAAATAATATAGCTGGTATTTTTTTTATATTAATTAGTTTCTTTTTGCAAGACAATGATTTGTAGGTAGTGTAAATGTTATAATTTAAGAAAGAAATCACATTATTTATAATGCTTCCAAATTTCCATAAATATATAAAGGTTAAGAAATTGTAATAAAATTATTGTCATAAATATAATCCAATTTCAATACTATTATGATTATTGATTATTGATACGTTTTCAAATTAAATTATATTAATTAGCATTGTTTTAGTCAATATTGGATAATTATAAGATTTCTAATTAATATTAATTACATGAATAACTAATGTTTGCATAAATAAATAATTAAAAATTCATAAAAAATAAATCTATTATATATTATAAAAGAAAGTTTTGCTACATAGGCAGATGTCCTGTGATATCACCATATTCATTATTTTTTCACCTAAATTTCATTGATTTTTTGTTTTATTTTTTCATTCATATAAACATATTATTATATTTAATTATAGTAAAATTATAGTAATTATAATAATTAAAATAATTATAACAAGTATATATTATGATTACATTAATCAATTAAATCATTAAATTTTAAATGAATTTCAATTTTATATAATAAGATAATTAATTTATTAAATTTTATGGAATATTTTTTATAATTATGGTAACTTTTTGTTTATTATCACGATTTTATAACAACTTACTATAAATATATTTTATAATGATAATAAGTTATTATATTATCTTAAACACTAACATAATGAATAATGATCAATTATATTATTATTATTATATTATATAAACGAAGGTTTTGCCACGCATGCAAATATCATGTCATAGCACCACATTGATTTTTTCCTACCAAAATATTAATAAAAAACTTTATTCTATTTTTTAATTCATAATAATATATAATTATAGTAATTAAGGTAATTACAATGAGTATATATTCTAATTTGAAATAATTAAGGTAGTTATGATCATCATATATATGTTTTAGTTAAAATAGTTAAGATTATTTTAAATTTAGATAATTAGATTATATTAAACTAATTAGAATAATTATTATCAATATATATTATTTTAAAACTTTCCCTATATATATTTTGAATTTTAAAATATTTGTATAGTATTACAATTTTTGTCAATAAATTAAATTAAAATAATATAAAAAAATTCACTTGATAATCATGAGTTACAATAAAATTATATTACAGACAACCTATAAAATTTTTATCTAGGATCTAGAGTATCTAAGTTTCAAATATTATTAAAATTGATACTTTAATAATTATAATAATTAAGGTAATTACAAACAATATAAAATGATTACGACTAATATATTGGAAATTATTTCTGTTTTTATTTCATTTGGGTTCTTTCTATCTTTACACACCAACAAATCAAAATTAAAGACATCACATATGTCCATATTTTTCGTTTCCTTCCCTCTTCCCATCTGTTTAGGGCAATATATTGTGAAAATGGTTAGTTTTCAATTTATTGCATTGGCATTATAAATTGACGTTTTTATTCTTCTCCCATTCTTTCTAATATATGGAATTCTTCCTTCTTTGTGTCTAGGGCATATTTTGGTGCCATTGGAAAAGGTAAATAATTAGTCTATTTTATTATTCTCAAAATTTTATTCATTGTTTTTGTGTTTTGTTTTGACTTTTGGGATGATCTCCCACTTTTCTTTTTTTTTAATTTCATTCTTAAACCATTGAATAAAATTTTTGCTCATGAAGAATAAGGTAAGTATTAAATCTATTTCACATTGTTCTTCATTTCTTTTCTGATTTATGAAAATTTTTCTTTTTTTTGTTTAGGGCATATTTTGTCGCCATTGAAAAAGGTAAGCAATTAGTCTATTTTATTGTTTTCAAAAATTTTATGTGGGTTTTTGTGTTTTGTTTTTCACTTTTGTGGATATCTCCCACTTTTTTTATATTACACTCTTAAACCATTTTAAAATTTATGTTTTTTGTTTCCAATTTAAGTTTTTTATAAAATTCTTCATTCTATGTATTTAAGACATATTTTGCCCTGTAAAGAATAAGGTAAGCATTGAATTTATTTCATTGTTCTTTATTTATTTTCTTATTTTTTTTATGAAATTCTACCTTCTTTGTATTTAGGGCATATTTTGTTACCATTGGAAAAGGTAAGCAATTAGTTTATTTTATTGTTCTCAAAATTTTTATTATTGTTTTTGTGTTTTGTTTTAACTTTGGGATGTTCTCCCACTTTTTTATTATTGCATTCTTAAACCATTTTAAAATTTATATTTTTTGTTTTCAATTTATGTTTTTTATGAAATCCTTCATTCTTTATATTTAGGACATATTTTACTCACGAAAAATAAGCTAAGCATTGAATATATTTCATTATTCTTCATTTCTTTTCTTATTTTTTGTGGTTTTTTTTTTCAATTTTTGTGGTAATTTCCTATTTTTCCAATTTCATTTTTAAACTTTTTAAAATTTATGTCTTTTGACTCCAATTGGTAATGTGGTTTTCAATTAATTTAGAGATTTATTTTTTTATTTATTTGATCTAAATATTTTAAAATTTGGTTATATTTTTAACTGAAAATCTGTCACTTTTAAATAATTTAAAAAAAAATAAAAATTGTTTATGTTGCTTGTGTTTTTGTCTAATCCAAGAGTCTTTTTAAAACATTACTAAGATATGTGTTTTACACCTTATGGATTCTCACTTGATAAGTTATGGATTCAATTTATATATTTAGTACATGTTCAATAATAGTAATGTTGTACCATGTTTCTAAAGAGACTTTAGGTATTATTTTTAACAATGGTGTATCTTGATATTCAATATAATATATTTTATTTTGAATTTGTTCATAATAGTGGATTTGATTATCACAATCTTATTAATGCATTGTATTTGTTTTTGTAACTTTTTCTTACAGTATTTTTTTTATGATATTGTTTCATCTACGTTCCACATTTGCTTAATGGATGAAAGGGAGAAGAGTTGTTCAACTTAAATTTCAAATAAAGATATATGGGAGCAAGATATAGATTTCATATATCTCACTAATTAATATAGAGATCTCAATATTTAAAATGTATTTTTATACAATGATTGAAAATTCTACATGAAAACATATTAAGATTTAGAGGTAATATTTAATCATAAAAAATTAAAAATTTTACATTAAAATATATTAATATTTAAGTCTTAGATGAGAATAAAAAAAAGTTAGAGCAAAAATACATCATACAAAAATTAATATTTTACATCAAATCATATTAATATACAAATAAAAATTACTAATATGGAAATTTTAAAGTAAAAAATACCACTAAGATATCAAATATTTTACATAAAAATATATTAATATCTATATTATTATGATAGAAACTTCAATTTAGTTAAATATTTAGTTTCAATTATAACAAAATTTAAAAAATACTAAAAAGTTGATGACACTTTGAAATTAACAATAAATTATAAATATATTTATACCCATTTTTTAAATAAAAATATAACATTATATATTAATTAAAGCAACTATTTTTTGTTATTTGTTAATTCATAAAAATACAAAAATATATTAATTCATTATAATTATTACATTAACGAGTTTTAAATAGCTATATTTAAATTTTGAATTTGAAAATTATATTAAATACCTACCTTTTAAATAACTACCTTAATTATAATTAAAAAATTTATTAGACATTTGATTTAAATATTTATTAATAACTAACGAGAATAATATATATATTTTCCTTAATTATTTTGAAATCAAGGATAAACTAACGAGTAATTTTTATTTTTTTTAGAAATTATATACTTAATCAATAATTTTTTTCTTACATTCACCCTAATTTTGTCCTAAATAGAAATCAATAAATAATTTTTTCTTAATCAATAATTTTTTTACTTACATTCTATTATTTATGACAATAATTTAATATAAGTTTCAGGGACCAAAATAATTATTATAATACATTTTAAGTTTAATTTGGAAATATATTTGTGTATAATTTTTAAATTAATGTAAGTATAATTATTATAAATTAATTTAAGATATTAATTTTTAAAATTATTAATAATTATATAACTGGTATTTTTTGTATTAATTAGTTTCTTTATTGCAAGACCATTATTTGTAGGTAGTGTAAATATAATAATTTAAGAAAGAAATATCATTATTTATAATGATTCTAAATTTTTGTAAATATATAAAGGTGCATGAAATTGCAATTAAATTATTGCCATGAATGCAATCCAATTTCAATTCTATTATGATGATCGATACGTTTTTAAATTAAATTATATTAATTAGCATTGCTCTATTCAATATTGGATAATTATAAGACGTCTAATTAATTTTAATTACATAAATATTGATGTTGGATAAATAAATAATTAATAAATTAATAAAAAATAATTCTATCTATTATATATTATAGAAAGAGGTTTTGTTACGTAGGCAAATCTATCATCGATTTTTTGTTTTGTTTTTTTTATTCATATAAACACATTATTATATTCACGTAGGCAATGGGTATATATTTTGATTTGAAGTAATTAAGGTAATTATGACCACCATATACATGTTTTAATTAAAATAGTTAAATTATTTTAAATTAAGTTAATTGTTATTATATATATCTATAATCTATAATATACAAAACTATCCCCATCTACAGTCTCCATCTATCACATGTTAATCAAACAATCTTAATCTGCCACATGTCAACTTATTAATGAATTTCACTCTAGAAATCCTACGTGTTCTCTTCTTCAAATTTTGTGCATTTCCATTAAAAAATAAATAAATGATGATGAATTCCAAATTTCAAATGGACAATTAATATAGATTTTAAATACGAAAATAATTTAATAACAACAAAATTTCATATTGTTACTAATTAATAATTTATTTTAGGCTATTTAAAAGGATACTTAATTTAAAATGGATATTTTCATTAAAAATTTAAATCACGCAATTTTTCCTTATTCCATATTATTTCTATAGCTAATTCAATTTAAAACAAAAAAATCCAGTAAAAATTTAAATGATGCTTAATTTCAAATTTCAAATTGACAACTAATATAGATTTTATTTACAAAAATAATTTTATATGGACAAAATTTTCATATTATTACAAATTAATAATTTAATTGTTGCTATTTAAAATGATGCATAATTTAAAGCAGATATTTCCATGAAAAATTGAAATTAGGCAATTGTTTCTCATTCCATATTATTTTTGTAGCTAATTCAATTTAAAATTGAATTTTTTATTAAAAATTAATTGATAATTACTTTCAAATACCAAATGAAAAATTAATATAGATTTTATTTACAAAAATAATTTAATATGATCAAAGCTTTCATAATGTTACGAATCAATAATTTAATTCAAGCAATTTAAAATAATGCCTAATTTAAAATGGTTACTTTCATTCAAAATTTAAATCAGAAAATTTTTGCTCATTCCATATTTTTTCTCTAGCTAATTCAACTTAAAATCAAAATTTTCTTTAAAAATTTAAATGATTCTTAATTTCAAATTTCAAATGAAAAAATAATATAGATTTTATTTACAAAAATAATTTATATGGACAAAACATCCATATTATTCTAATTTAATTTAGGCAATTTCAAATGATGCCTAATGTAAAATATATTTTTTCATTAAAAATTTAAATCAAGTAATTTTTGTTGATTGCATATTATTTCTGTAGCTAATTCAATTTAAAATAAAAATTTATTTTAAAAATTTAAATGATGCTTAATTTCAAATTTCAAATGGACAATTAATATATATTTTATTTATGAAAATAATTTAATATGGACAAAAATTCCATATTATTATGAATTAATAATTAACTTAGGCTATTTAAAATGATGATTAATTTAAAATAGATATTCCATATTATTTTTGTAGCTAATTCAATTTAAAATAAAAAATTTTATTAAAAATTCAAATGATGCTTAATTTCAAATTTCAAATATATGCTGAAAATCAATATATTCAAATTTATGTTGAAAATCAATATGATTCATATAAAAAGTATCACAATCAAATTAATTACAATGCTTATATAAAAAAGTAATTTTTATAAAATTAATAAAACAAATAAATCACAGCATCCATTATATTATAACTAATTGTGTATTTAATCAAATTAAATAAAATAATCTAATATAATAATAATAATATCGATAATTTTTATCTAAAAGTAATTTTTATTTTATTATCTTTTAATTATTAATAAAAGAATGCTTTAATAAAAGAATAATTTGTATATCATGAATATTTTGTTTGGAACAATATATTACATAATGCAATCAAAATATTTGAATTAGTTTAAAATTTTAGAATGATATCGATAATAAATAATTACTATATATATGAAACAAAAAAAAACAAAAAACACATACTTAAACATCAATATAATTTATTCGAGTATTTATAAATTTAATTAGTCTTTCATTTGATTGATGCTTTATCTTTCTCTCTTATCTTATTATCCATTGAAAATTGAGATTTAAATAATAAATTAAGTATTACAAAATATAATTACATATAATTTTTAATTAGTATAGGTATTAGATAAGATTAATATATATATGAATGTATATGAGTCTACTCTATATGTATACATATTTATAAAAAAAATTTGACAAAATATAATTAAGATCTAAGCAGTATAAGTAGTAGTACCTCATACTTGGTATCATACAATAAGGATAGAAATAATTGCTTCAAAATATTTCAAAAATCGATGTCAGGACTATGGTCCATTATATATTTCTTTGAAATTAAGTTTTAATGTCTTTTAATTTAAAGGAATAGTTTTGATATAGGACAAAAAAAAATAAAAATCCATCGTTGTAAAAAAAAATTCTAATTTTGTGATTAAAATTAACATAAATAATAATTAACTATGCAAAACTTTTGCATTGACATTGAATACCTACTAACTTATTTTTAAAGAAAAAACTAATAATTACAAATTTTAATTTAAAATGTTTTTTTAACATTGATATCTCTTATTAAAATTATGTATAAATTGCAATTATATACAAATGAGAATATATTGATAAAGGTAATATTTTTTAAAACACACATTTTTATAAATTAAAATAATGTGAGATGCACGTGAATATAAAATTATTTGAATTTTTATTAATATCCATAATTATATATATATATATATATATATTTACTAATAGATATTTTCATAAAATTAAAAAATAATTAAGAAATATATTAAATAATTATACTAATAAAAAATTATAAATTATAAATTTAACACCTGTGCATGGCACGGGTTATTATACTAGTTACATTAAATTATAAAAGGGAAATATTAATTAGTACAAAAAACTTTTCGTATATTAACACAAACTTTTTTGTATTTCATCAAATCTTATTTTTTTATTTTTAATTAAGATTGATTTTAAAAATGGGCATTGGTACACATTGTCATTTCCTCCAATTTGTGTCACTTTCTTTCATAAAGTACAGCACTACTAAATGATATATACTCTTATATGATTTTGTATGAAATATTTTCAAATTTATATTGAAAATTAAATTGATGCATATATAAAATATCACAATCAAACTGGAATACTTATGGAAAAAAGTAAAATTAAGAAATATTTAAATCATAGGTGATTGTCCCATTACATTTAATCAAATTTAAATTAAATAACAACAACAACAACAACAATAATAATAATTTGTTATAAACATTTATTTTTCAAGTTTCATGTTACGTAACACTATCATATTTATTTTTTTCCTCTAAAAATATTTTTGTTTTACTATCTTTTCTGTAGTTTTAAATTAATATTTTAATAAATTCATAATTTACACATCATTGAAGATTATATTCTAAACAAGATGTTACATGATGCAATCAAAACTTTCATATGGTCAAAAATTTTGAAATGACATCTCCATAACAAATATTTACAATAAATATAAGACAAAAAATTAACAAATCATACTTAAACAACAATAATAATAAAATAATTTATTCAAAATTATATTTGCAATTTGTACTTATTTGAGCAATTAATTCAGTAAATTAAATCCAAAAAACTTCTTTAATCATTTAGATAACTAATATTATAATAAAATAATTTCAATATTGAGAATTTTCTTTCTATATAAAAACAACTCGTTAATAAAATTTGAATATTTTACCTATAGTAAAATATGGTTTCAAAATCTATTTTTTTTCAATGAATTCATTAGTTAATTATACTTGATGAATAATCATTACATCAGGACTCTCTACAATTGTTTAAATACGCAAGAGTAAAATAATTATAAGAACAAATAATATTCAAACCGACATGCCAATAAATTGAGTATGTTGAAGTATAAATCAACCCAAAAAAATCAAATATTGAGAAATTTTCTATTAGCAAAAAGACTAAGTTACTCCTAAACCAAGACGAACATTGAGTTACATTGTAAAAAATTGAGTAAGGCTAAATTTTTTAATCTCTTGCATAAGAAAAGTAAAAAATATAGAAGAATACAAGAAGAAAATTGTTGATTGACATAAGAAAACCTAGAAGAAGGTTAGAGAACATCAACTTTTTATTAGTTTTTTTTTTATTTTAGCATATAACCTAAAGTAAGTTAAAGTACTTATAATTTAATTGATCATTTGTTTGAGTGATGTTCTCTTTTCTTTTATTATTATTATTATTAAATAGAAATTAAATTTTAAATGATAAAATAAATAATTGGAAATCACATATATTTTAATTCATATGAATATTAAAATGATATTAATATATATATGTGTATAAATCTACTCTATATTCACACATATTTACAAAATTAATAATGTATAAAAACATTTTTAAAGACTTAAAATAGCACAT
This sequence comes from Spatholobus suberectus, assembly GCA_004329165.1. Taxonomy (NCBI): domain Eukaryota; kingdom Viridiplantae; phylum Streptophyta; class Magnoliopsida; order Fabales; family Fabaceae; genus Spatholobus; species Spatholobus suberectus. The sequence continues at coordinate 14,776,212 of CM014732.1, read as the reverse complement.
GACATTAATTTATATAAGTATTTAATTATGTGTCAAAATTTACACTTAGTAATAAAAAAATTGGTAGAGTAAAATTTTTATAAAAGAACTAAATATACAAAAGTATAATATTATAAAAGATTAAAGCTTATTTATTTAAAACTTACGACATAGGTTATTTATTAGAGAAAATTTTAGGGTCAAACAATTATTATTAGATGAAACAAAATAAGAGTAGCAAAATCATTATTTAAACATCATCTTATCTTTTTATTCATCATTATTTTTTTATTATAATCTACAAGTTTAAATATTCATAAATTTATTTTATTTTCTTTAATTAATGTTATTCACTTCTTCTCGGACAAAAATATTTTTTTTGCAAGAAAAATCAATAATTAAAAATGATATTTAAATATTTTTAATTATTAATATCTATTAAACTATTATATATATATATATATATATATATATATATATATATATATATATAAATGCGGATATATTTTTAAAAGTTACATTTATCTAAAATAAAATAATATGAGACATTTGTAAATATAAAATTATTTAAATATATCAATGTTCGTAACTATATATGTGTGTGTGTAAATACTCATAAATCAATTTTTTTCATGATTAATGTTAATCATTTATTTCCTTCCAAAAGAAAAACTAATAATTACAAAATGTAATTTAAAATATTTTTTATTATTAATATCTTTTATTAAAATTATGTATCTACCTAAGTTATGTATAAACATGCAAATATGTTTATAAAATAATATCTTCTAAAATACGCATTTATATAAATTAAAATAATATAAGCATGTGTTAATACACATATTAATATTTTTCATTATTAATATCTCTTATTCTATATCTTTTCTAAAATATTTATTATATACATAACTACTAATATGTATTTGTATTACACTAATTACCTTAAACCAATTAAGCACAAAATAGTTCGCAATGGCATCATTAGAGTCTATGTAGTGAAACAAGACAAGTTCATGTGCTGGTCGAGTAAACTAAAGAGAGCCACTCTACCCTGAAGACGCCACGTGGTTAGACACGCATCTGATTCTGTGATGGATTTGCATCGGTTTCTCTTTTGATAGATCTGGAGATAGAACATGGTATGGAAGATACATGTCAGCAGCGAGGAGCATCACAGGGTACGTGCCACAATTTCAACCCTGGTAAACATTGAGAAACACCCTCGCACTGCCATTTCCCTCCACGAGTCACTTCATTAGACATCTTTCCGCCACGTGTCATTCTCCCCCTTAACGTTTTGTGCTTCAAAAGCATATATATATATCTTCGGGTCCAATTCTCCATACATCAGCACCACCTTTCACAACTTCACTTAAACCCCAGTTACAATTGGGTTAACCAGCATTGACTGACCAATCATCAGCTAAGATCGATGGCGTCGAGACAGCAATTCAAGGAAGATAGGGCGGAGGCAGCTGCCAAGCTCGCGGCCAAAGACATTGGCGACATCAACAGAGCAAAGGAGCGCGACGAGGGGTACGACTTGCACAACGAAGCGAACTTCAAACAAGCGCGAGCCGAGGCAGCCGCGAAACTCGCTGCTAAGGATCTCGAGGACGTTAATAGATTAAGATCAGACAGCGCATGGAAAGAACCACGTGATGACGAGAGCAAACCCGGTGTGATAGGGTCCATGGTAAGAGCCGCCAAGGAAGCCGTGGTTGGCAAGCCTCACGACGCAGTTGACAACTCCTCACGTGGGGTTTATGACTCTGCCAAAGAGAAGGCAAGGGAAACAAAGGACGAAGGTGGGTCCAAGGTGGGAGAATATGCGTCTCAGAAAGCGAAAGAAACAAAGGACCATGCTGCGGATAAGGCTATGGAAGCTAAAGACACGACAATGCAAAAAGCTGGGGAGTACAAGGATTACACGGCCGAGAAGGCGAAGGAAGGGAAGGACAGTGCGGTGGGGAAGCTTGGGGAGCTGAAGGACTCTGCTGCTGATGCTGCTAAAAGGGCTATGGGTTTCTTCACGGCCAAGAAAGACGAAACAAAGGTTTCAAGAATTTGTTAATAACTTAGCGTTTGATTTGAGTAATTTTGTTGTTTACTTAATTAAGTTGCATGTGATTGTGGTGCAGGAAAGGGTGAGCGGAACGAAGGAGGAAACGAGGCGGAGAATGGAAGAGGTGAGGGTGCAAGATATGGACTACGGAGCGGGGCGGGGTGGGGAGAAGTTGGTGATAAAAATGGAAGAGTCACGGCCGGGAGCGATGGCGGATGCGCTCGAAGCAGCGAATAAGGCCATGGGCGATGTGGAGGAAGAAGGCGTCCTTCATGTGGAGCGTCGTCGGGAGAAAATGTGATGTGGTCCATCGTAATATCATGCAATGCGAATTTGTCCTATGTACCAAGATGGGGATGTGTTTTGTAATAATGTATTTGTTACCTTCTTTTGGTGGGCTGTTTACTTATTTTAATGGATCCCCTTTGGTTTTCATTCTCCAAAATCTCTTCTCCTCATCTTTCGTTTTCTTTTTCGTTTGGAATGTACACTTTTTAGTTTTGAGAATATATGAAAACCGGTTTTGGTTATCGGTCCCCACTCTCCCTCCTTCTCTCTTTTTCTCCATACATGGTCCTGGTCCTGGCTCTGTAATGATAATGGGATGAAGCTTTTCCTATCCAGGCCTTCCTGATGTACCGAAGGGAAAGTAGGAGCAATTTGAGCTATTTTTTTAGATGATTGTTTCGGTATCTTAAATAGTAAAAAATACAATATTTTTTTATCTTAAATTAATAAAAAATAATAGTCTGCATACTAAAATTATATTCTAAATGAGTTAAAATTTAATTTTAATGTTTTAAATTTTAATATTACAAAAATATCCATCGAGGCCTATTTCAATTTTTTTAAAATTTAATATTAAACATAAAGAATATATAAGCGTAAATAGTAGGCAATAAAAGTAATTTTAAGTGTCATTTAGTAACTAATTGATCAAAGTGGGTCAGTTTTACAAATTATTTACCAAAGTAAGATTGTTTTAAATATATTACCAAAGTAGGATGGTTAACGCTGAAAAACGTTAGTTAAACTAGCATTTTCAATTTCATATCAACATTTTTATTATTTTTTTAATTTAACTGCAGAAAAGGCCAGGTGATATCTTACATGGTAGCCACTTGGCGTATAGCGTTTTTACCTTTTAATTTATTTATTTTTTAAAAACGGAAAACGCTAATTTTTAAATATTTTTTTTTTTTAAAAAATTTGGAAAACGTTAGTAGTATTAGTATTTTTGCTTTTTAAATTTTTATTTCTTTCATTATGTATGCTTTACTTTGTAAACCATTCATCTAATAGTTGCTAACTAGATTTTAAAACCAAATATATTTAATCCTAAGTTTGTTTTCCCATTACGTACGTATTGGGTTTTGACAAACTTAAAATTTACATCTGCCCCTGTCTCTTTCATAAACACTACTTTTAATTGCATAAAATATATCACTACTGCAACAATTTATTTCAGTCAAAGTAAGAAAAGAAAAAAAAAAAAGACACGCACGCACTAACACTTGCACAAAGAAAATTCCTAATTTTGTCTTATTGTAATGTGGCCAAAGCCGGAATTATCAATCGTGCAACAAATGTAGGGCACGAGCTGGAGCCACACACGTGCAGGATTTTCGTCATGGCATGTTCTGCGTTCTTCGTTTAAACAAAAATAAATAAAAATTTAAAAATAAGCGTTCTCCATTTTTAAAAAATAAATAAATTAAAAAGTGAAAACACTAGTAGTATTAGTATTTTGCACATGTGTTTACCAACACTGTCAATTGTGTGCTAAGTAGTTGCCACATGGGATATTTCAATGGCAATAGTATTTTCAAAAAACTCTATTACTACTGGGGTATTTTACGTGGCAGCTACCTGACTCTTTCCGTAGTTAAATTAAAAAGAAATAAAAATGCTGACGTGAAATTGAAAACGCTAGTTTGACTAGTGTTTTTTAGCGTTGATCACCTCACTTTAATAATATGTTTTCAAACAACCCTATTTTGATAAATAGTTTGTAAAAGTGACACACTTTAGTCGATCCACTATCATTTAACAACTAAAAAATAACAAAATCTTAAACAATAAGTTATATTATCAATTCTATGTTATCCATAAGATAAATAGTACAAGTGCATATATTTGTTATTATTGATTTATTTAAGAAAAGTACCAATACCCTTTTAAATAGGAAGGTAATGCACAATTTGCCATTTTTTTATTGGATAGAACTTGGGCTTGTAAATATAGATGCATTGGGCATTTTTTTTTAAATTTAGCTATTTGGTTTTGTCTGGTGGGCCACCAAATCATTTGGGCCACGCTGACTTAAAACAAAAATAAAAGTGGCGCTCTTGGTTTAAGGCCTTAAAGGCCCATAATCCATCAATTCAAATATGCATTAAAATAGTTTTTCCCGTGTTAAAAATTTGGTGCCTATTATTTTCTATTTTTGTTCTGTGTATTTTTTTATTCGTCTAAAATTATTAATTGTTGCTTGAGACATTTCTAGGGCCTATTATTTATTCACACAAGGAAAAAGAGATCCAGTTTGTTTCCGCTTGTGTTGTTATTTGTTATCTTTCCCCAACAGGTTTTAGAAATTGGGATTATGAATTTTATTTTTTGGTCTATGGTTTATGAATTTAGACGAATTGATTCTTTAAAGAACGTGCCCAATTTTTTTAAATTGGGCTAATTGGCTTTCATAATGTTTGAAACTTTAATAATTGATCTTTGAACTTTTATTATTAGAGTATAATGACTATGTAAGAAATTTAAGATAGTTATTTCTATTTTATTGTAAAAGTAAAATTGTTTTATACTCTTATTTTCTCTTATTATTAATCAATAATATGGACAAAAATTTCACGAATTTTTATGTCACAAGTCAAACCTAAAGGATGGCAAATGAAAATAATTTCAATTTTGTTTATCACTGCATTTGTTCACTTTAAGAGCAGGGTGATCACGTCTTAATTCAAAGAATATATATATATCTATATATATATATATATTAATTTTTTTAATAATTACTAAAACTTTAAAAATCATATCAATAATAATATTTTTTAATTTTTTAATAATGTAAAATATTTTACACCAACGCCTATTATACTTAATTCAATTTCAAATACTTAAATTCGACTAGGTAAGATAATAAACAAATCTGGACCATATTTAGGTTTATATATTTATTCTCAAACCCATTAAACTCAAGCAACACAACAAGTGGAAGAAAAAACTCTCAATATACTAGAAAAGAGTTTCAACCCAAAACCATTGCAACTCACTGTCAATTGTAACAAGCCACCATTGAAAGTTGAAACCCCTCCCTAAGCTACTTTGCGTTGTTGACCATCACCAACAGCGACTTAGATATTCAAGTGACACACTCCTGCTTGAACTTTATGGCATCGATCATCACAGAATGCCTCTCATTATTACTTGTTAGAGACACAGTTCTAGGGGCTACCTCAACCCCAAATATCTAAGTCGGATCTTCTTAAGCAACCGCCCTTAAGGCATTCAATATCAACACCTAGCCTAGTCTGGCCAAGCCAGAGTTACGCACTTAATATACTCAACACAAGTGGCATCCAAACACATTCAGTCACGTAGCACCTTAATGGCCCTAAGCTCCTAATGACTTTTCTCGCTAAGAACCTTTTATATAAAGGACTCCTTGTGACAGGTATTAACCTTACCACTCATTTTCTCACTTCTCGAATATTTTTTGACTTTGACATCATAGTCCTTGTAGATGCCATCGCTAGAGATGCTCAGCTACCACCATCGAAGTTCACCAAAAAACTGTTTTCTACGACTCTTGTGCCTTACCTCACAGCACACAATACTCCTTCATTGCAAACCTCGTTAGACATACACTACAAGACTAAGATTGCATGTAACCTCAAATTTGTCAACTTCATATGAGAATGGTTTAGCTTCATCTTCTTCAAGTCCACGACGTTGTCTCCTGTTCGTGCTTAATACTTCTTCACATTCTCTAATGTTATAGTGGTTTCATTTTATTTTTTTTAATAAAATGTTTTAAAAATTAAAATACATTAACTCAATTACTTCAACCTGCACCAACTCAATTTTAATTGAGTTAATTTATTCTATGTTAAAAATTTACCAAATACAACTCAAATCGACCTATCGCATCTTAATCAATATGAATTTATTTATTTACTATTTTTTAGGAATCCATACATACACAGTTAGGACTGGGTAAGTGGGTATGTAAACCGGGTTAGGGACTCCATTTCCTTTTGGAGAAATAAATGAAATGAAACTAATATAGTAGAGAGTATTATTTATTTCTCCAAAAGCATAATAATGAAAGAAATAGGGAGGATCTCTCACCCCCCGCGCCCGCGCTCGAATTGAACCAATTCACTTACGCCTGCAGTTAAATAGATGGATTTGGCCATTTGCATTTAAATTGTCTATACATAACAAATTTGCTATTAAATTGACTTGTTCATGAACCAATCCCCATGCGTTTTCTGTTATTTATAATTTAATTGAGAGTAGGGACAGATAGTTTGTGAATCAATTCAAAATGATATTTTTAATTTTAAAAGGCTAAAAAAATTTGGGTTTAATTTTCATGCCCTATTCAACTAATTAAAAACTAATTTATGTATAGTTTTTAAAATAATTATTATAAGAATCAATAATTTTATCAAACATCACAATTTATAATTAAATAATAATATTAAAAAAATTTGCACTATCAATATACTTAAATTAAATTTAAAAATTTTATTTTTATGCAAATAAACGAATTAGTTCATACACTTGCTATGCAAAGCCATTCGCTTTGTTTGGATGATGAAAATTTTTGAGAAGAAAGAAGTAGAGTAGAAATAAATAGAAGAGGAGAGAGAATAAATAAAAAATGAGTAGATTTTTAAGTTATTTAGATTAGGAGAAGTGGAAAAGAAGTAGAAGAAAAAAAATGATTGTAAAGACATATATGTCCTTAATAACATATTTACATAGTTAAAAATTAAAAGGTAGATAAGTTATTTTAATTTTTTAATTGGTTCCACAATTTTTTTTTTACACTTTTCTACTCATTCTCTTATTACCTAAGAAAAGATTTTTTTTTAGTGTGGATCACACCTTCCTTTTAACTCTTCTCCCACTTCTTTAATTTCCCAAACAACAAAAAAGTTTATTTTCTCCCACAGTTCTCTCACCTACTTTTTTCTCTCTAAAATCTTCCCAGACAAACAATGCGCACAAGTTTAAATCACCAATTCATATAGACTTATTTTCTTTTTCCAAATCCATATATATTCGCTTTTTTTTTTTTTTTTTAAGGGGGAGGATGGGTGTCCTCAGATAAGTACTAGTGATTACCCATGATTCTGAGCACAACTAAACCAGAGGAATCTGAATCCCCGTTGAGTTCACACAGGCCCTGGCCCATCAGTAGCTTTAAGCTTTGGATTCCTCTCTTGGTAATTACTTTTTGTATCACTCTACAAAAAACTTTTTGTATCACTCTTTTTATTAATTAATTATATTAATTGTTTATCCTATATTATTGTTATTCTAAAATTATCCTTATTTAAACAATATGAATATATTTTTTTTAAGAATTTAAATTCTAGAATGTATTGAATTCTCTTTTGAAAATTTAAGACTTGATTGTATTTTTTGTCGTTTTTCGCAAATTTTGCCTTCCAATTTACAAAATATTACGAATTTTATCCTAACATAGAAAAATTCCCACAATTAAGACATTTTTGACAGTTTTTTCTTTAAACTGCCACAATTACAATAATTTTGTGACAGTTTTTCTTTTAATTGTGGTGATTTTTTTGCTTAGGGGTAAAATTCACGATATTTTGTAAATTAGGAGGCAAAATTTGCGAAAAAAATTTTGTGGTAGTAAAATTTACAAATTTGTAAAACTTTAGGGATTAAAAATACAATTAATCCAAAATTTAATTCTAAAAAGTACTTTTAGAATTAAATTTCCAGAAAAAAGTTTAATATATTTTAACTTAAAATTCTACAAAGATTTTCAAACACTTCTTCTAAGATTTTAATTTCCAAATGTGTTAAACTTTGATATTAAATCCCCTACAATGATTTATGAATCACTTTTAAAATTAAATTTTTAGAAGTGTTTAATACAATTCAAATTAAGGTTCTGAAATCTGGATACTCTTGCGAAGTTAAATTTCTAAAAATAATTTGTAAATAATTTAAAAAATATATAGGTATTTTGTATTTTTTGAGCTACATACATATATTTACAATGGTCTAAGATGTTTGCAACGTTTACAAACTCGTATGCATAAACCATTAAATATATTAGTACCTTTATTGTAACTTTTATAAAATGATAAATCAAATTACCTTATAATATATAAACATTTTTTGTATAAAAAACAATTGCTGTAATTGCCATAGTGTCACTTTTCAAACTTTTTAAAAAGTAATAATAGAATAAAATAATTATTTATCTTTTATTTATTACACAAAAATAAATATGTTAATAAAAATAATTGTCACAGTATTTTTTCAACCTTGAATTTCAAGGAAAGTAAAAAAAATCAACCAAAAAAATGAAAAACAAATGTCAGGTAAGCCAAAAAAGTCGGGCACCCACACATAGGACTAAGTTTAGGCATCAAATTAGAAGGCTAAATAAAATCCAAGCCTTTTTGCCCTGACCAATTATACCTCATGGCTCGCATTAGGCTGACTCGTAATGGGTTGGATAGTCCATTTTGCTACATCTAAATTTTGGGCTCACTTATGTCTATGGATTGGAGTATGGATAGGGCCCTACTAGCACCCAAAAAAGATTTTTGTATTTTCCTTCTTCATTGTTAAACAGAAAATCAAAGAAATGTTAGCAACATATTATCTAACATATTTTTTTGAATATATTCTCTATTATTATTGAAATTTATTAGAAATCACAAAATTTTGTGAGTCTTACTTCTTATTTAATAAGTCTTATTCATGATTTTGCAATTTTTAATAAACTTTAACTAATAATAAAAAAAATGTTAAAAAAAATATGTTAGAAAGTGTATTGTTAGTACTCCTCTTCTCAACAATATTACCTTTTTGATAATAAAGGGAAAAGAACAAAAAATCTAGAGCATGACTATATGTGGGAAACAAAAATCACTTGCATCTAAGGATGTCAACGGGGTGGGCAGGGCGGGTATGGATAATAGTCCTCCTATACCTACCCTTATTTATATGGGTACCTGTTAAGTGAGTATCTACAAATTTTATATATACCAGCTAATATTCGTGGATATTTGTTAAAATGTAAAATTTTAAATAAAAAATAAAAAAATAAAAATAAAATTTTTGAAACATATATTTATACTAAAAAATAATTTTGTAATATGTATTTATACTAAAAATAAATAATTTTAAACTATATTTATGCTAAAAATAAATTAAAGTAATTTACTTTAAAATAATTTAAATAATTATAAAGTATGAGCACCTGTAAAAAAAGATATTTTACTACTCATACTTGTTTCATTAATATATTGATATCTATTTAATTATTCATTTAATATTCATAACCGATTTTACCTGCAAATATCAGCATATACAAGTATTTTTTCCATCTCCACTCGCATGATCCTTTAGAATCAAAGCTAGCAAGGGAGGATGCGAGACTATAATTGAATGATAAATTAAAAAAAAAAAAAGTATACGGACGGTGGATAATGGATATAGAGAGAGAGAAGGAGAGAGACCCTTTCCCGCAAAAATAAAATATGAATGTTATCCTTAAATTTCAAATATAATAATCATTATGGAACCTTCAATAGTTCAATCTATCAAGATTCAATACCAATTAAGAATCTATAGTATGACCCACGAGCAGGATGATGTCAAAAGCAGTCAGCAAGGAAAATTATTGTGATGAAAAACATTACAATAATTTCACATTTAGTCCAAAGACCTATAATTTCAGAACGATAGCGATATCTTACTTATTACACATATACTTATTTTTTTTATTTTATTTTCATACTCAAATTCTCTTTTATCTCATTTTTATTTTATTTGTTATTTCTTTTCTTTTATCTTATCACATCTATTATATTTTTCCTTTATTTTTTTTTTCCTTTTTCGCATTTCTTTTTTCCTTCCAGCTCAATCCACCTCAAAATGCATTTTAGTATAATGAGAAAGACAGGCATCAGCATGATCTATTTGGATGAGAGATCCTAAAAATATAGAGAAAAGTGTAGATAATAATATGTAATTTTTTATTAAAAAATATTTTTTTTAATAAAAACATATCTAAAAAGTTTATAACAATAAATTAAAATAAAATAAGTATTAAACTCTATAAAATAACAATATAAAGATTATTTATAAAAATTCAATTTTATCAATTTAGTCGTTATATTTAAAATCCTTGTAAAATAAATTAAGTTTGCAAATTTTGATGAATTTAGGAAATAATTAATATTTGAACAACTTATTATTTATTTTAATATATAATATGTTATTTGAAATATATATAAATAATTATTATTAAATTATATATTTTCAATATAAATAATCTAAAATTGTTATAACCACAATATCATTGAGATAATATCTTATAATATAATAGTTTGTTAATAAAATTTATTTATAAAAGGAGTATTTATTTTTCCTAAACTTTACCTCTTATAAATAGACGTCTTAAGCTTAAATTTTTAAACATTAAAGCATAATAAAATTCAGAATTAAAAAATCAAATAAGTACTATTTGATTGTTTTTTTTTTTTTGGTTTTTTCTTAATTCGGAATTTTTATTATATTTTGACGTTTTGGAAAAATAAGTTACAAAAATAAATAAATTAACGAATGAATTAGATTTATGATAAATAAATGAATGGAATTTCTTCTCCTTTAATAATTTAATTCTAACTCAATAGAACGAGTTATTTGCAAAATAAATAAAGTTTGAAAATTAATTATTACAAAATTAAAGTTCACAGATTTTAGGTTGTGTTTGTTTTAAGGTATCACAAATTATTTTTGGGAAAGTAAACATGGAAATATCACATTTTCATGTTTGGTACAAGTTTTGAAAAAATATTTCTAGGCATTGTTGATTCCCAAGAATGTCAAACACTTATCTTACTTCTTATTTCTAGAATTATATGTAGGTATCTTAGATTCTCATGGAAATAGAAGTCACTTTTTACGATAACTACCTATTTCCACTTCTTCTTCCACATATCTTCTTTTAATTTTAATTTTTGAATTAAATAAATTTTTAAATTTTTTCTTAAATTATTAGATGTCAACCAAACATGTTCATGGGAATAATATTCCCAAGTATAGTATTCCAAGGAATGTAATTCCTAAGAATGCTGTCGCAACCGGATGACAAAAAAGAAATGAAATCAGAGGAGCCGCCACCAAAGTTTATTAAGGAAAACTTTGGAAAAACCTTTTAAAAGGATGTGGTCTATGAAACCAAAAATGGGTTCGGGAGTCGATTACGTGTAGGGAAGGTGTTAGCACCCTACGACGTCCGTCATAAAGATGGTTATCTCTAATTAAATGTGCAAAATGGATAGCTTCTAAAATATTTATTGTACCCCTTAAAGAAAAGAAAATATGTTTACAAATTTTATTATTTTTATCAAGAGAATTTTAATTAAGAAGAAAACACTTTATTTTTGAAAAGAAATGATTTTTTTTTGTTGAGATCGACAGGGGTGGGCCCTTGCTCCTACGTATCTTCAGGTGCAATGAGGAATCAGACTTAACGTAGTTTTTTGGATAGAAAATCGCTTTGTTGGTTGATTTTTATGTTGTTACTATGTATTTTATTTTTTTATTTTGTTTTATTTTATTTTATTTTAGTATGGTAAAGGCATACTCAATAACCAAATTAGAAGTGCATCCAAAGTGGTTATCAATACACCTTTTAAGATTTTCATCATAGTCAAATAAGAAGTGCATCCAAAGTGACTACTTGAAATCCTTTTGAAAAGCAAAAGATTTAATAATTTTAGTTTATACTATTATTATTATTATTTTATTGTAAAGGTATACTCAATAACCAAATTGAAAGTGCATTCAAAGTGGTTATCAATGTACCTTTTTAGGTTTTTATAATAGTCAAATAAGAAGTACATCCAAAGTGACTACCATTAAAACCTTTGTTAAAAAAAAATATATATTTACTATTATTGTTATTACTATTTTTATAATAAAGGCATAATTAATAACCAAATTAGAAGTACATCCAAAGTGGTTATCAATATATCTTTAAGATTTTCATAATAGTCAAATTGGAAGTGCATCCAAAGTAACTATTATTAAGTTTTAATAGTTATTATTATTTTTTTAAAGTAATAAAAGGGCTAAAAAGGAAAAAAAACGTACATAGAATTTTATTATTTAATACTATATTATTACTAAAAAAAAAGAACTAATGATGTTATGGCAATTGGAAACGTCCGCAATCCCTCTGTTTCGCTTGACACTCTTATTATTATTATTATATATTGTCTTTCTCTCTAAAAAAAAAAAATCCAATTTGTTAATGTAATGATTTCCATTTTCCATTAATAATCGAAAGCAAAACAGACACAAGTCTAGATATCAATGAAAAGCTAATAATTCCATGTGAGGCATTTCAGCCCAAATAAACCCACATTGTTTCAGATAGCTTTCCATTGGGCCAGGCCCATGACGCGTGAGAAAGGGGGAATACCCCTCACACTCCTTCATTTTCGACCCTAGCCCCAAACTTGCTCCCAGGTGATGCGAATTCTCTGGTCTTGGCGGAAATGCAACGGCAAGGGGAAGGGCATGGATTTGCGATAGTGAGCGGCGTGCGAACGTCATGACAACGGGGTCTTACGTGATTGCAAATGTGCAGTGAAGAAGAGCTTTACTAGATCGAAACTAGCTTCGTGGTGGCGTTTCGTACCACACGACGGCGATGGAGGATGATGGATCTAGGCAAAGTTGCAAAGGCCTACGGGGGGCGCGGGGAGAAGGCAAGGCCGGAGTGGTTTCAGCTTCTCTCTTTTATTATTATTTCTTTTATTGTTCAGCTATGGCTTTTATTTCCATTTATTCGTGATCTTGTGATGATTGTCGATTATGGATTTGAATGTGTGTATTTCTTAAAAAAAACTTAGATCGGTATGTGTGGTGGCTTTTATATGATGAAGTGTGCACTACGTTTTCAGTGAAATAAAGAATAAGAGTTGAACATGTAAGTATATGCATATGCTGGATAAATCTATGATGCGTATATTTGAATCGGCGAATGTGAGATTATTTTACGAAATTGTGATGTAAATGAATGTAAATAGAAAATTCAATTGCTGGAGTATATGCATATGACAACGAATGGAGAATAATCACGGAATGGTAATGAAGCTCGTGCAATCAAAAATGGTAGAAAGAATAAAAGACAGCTATGAGATTTGCAATCAATGATGTTTACATTTGATAGAATAGATGAATAAGTGCAAATAACAACTCAATCAGAAACGTATGAATCCAAAAATTATCCTTAGAGATACATCTCATTCCAAAGCAAGCCATTATCGGCAGAATAAAAGGAGTTAAAAGACTACATGGTGGAATAGAAGACAAAGGGTGGGGAATAGTACCTCTGAGTTTATCCTCCTACGATTTGCTAGCGGAGAAAGGAACCTCGATACCTTTACTTCGTAACTTCTCTTGAAGATCTCTCTCTCTCTCTCTCTTTCTCTCTCCTTGCTTCTGTTTCCGTTTCTTTCTTTGTCCCCGCTCGAAATTTTTCGTTAAAAATGAACAAAAAGCCCCTCCTTATTCATTTGTTCACCTTATTTATAAGATATGGGAGACTTGCAAGGCAAGTCTCCGACCCCTTCACCTTTTCTTTCTTTTTTTTCAGATTGTTCAAATTGTCTTCATTATGAATGAACCTTGGGCCCAATACTTTTATTTTATTGTGTAGGCCCAGTAGCTAGAAATTTTTTTTTCAAACATATTTATTTTTCTATTTTTTTGTCTTGATTTAAAAGGAAGCACTTACTCCTTATTATATTTTCCTCTTTTATCTTCTTTCCTATTTAGATTTAAACTTTTTTTTATTTAATATTATATTCTTTTAGTTTGGAACTTTTCTCTCCCTTTTCCTCTATTTAAAAGGATTATGGGCCTAATGCATTTCTAGCCCAATAAGCGTAGGACATAGACGTTATTTAACTAAAAATTATTATTATTATTATTATTATTATTATTATTATTATTTATTTTTATTATTTATTTCTTTTGTAGCATAGACTGCTCGAATAAAATTGGGTGTTCACAAATGTAATATCAAACCTTGAAACAAATGCCCCCTTATTTATAAAAAAAAATACTACTGAGCACATGATTAGTAGAGATTGTTCTAACTTAATTAGTGGTCTTGAGTTTAAGTCTAGATATGTAACTATGTTATGTATTTGGAGAGAGAGCTTTGTTGCCTATAATGGTTTTGTCCAGCTCGAATAAGATTGTCTTCTGTTGAAGATACATATTCTCTCTACCAAAAAAAAAAATTGTAAAAAAAAAGTGAAGTTTGGGATGTTTGATTGTAAAAGAAGTAAAATAACAAGATCAACTATGAGAAACTATCTATATTTGGCTCAAACGAAAAAAAAAAAGAAAAGAAAAAAGGAGGGGAAATATATTAATGGAAGGGAAAGAAAGAAGATGGCTATGTTTGTCAAAATTAACTCAAAAAGTTAGTTGGTAGTTGAAAGTTAGTAGCTGAAAGCTAAAAGTGGTCAAGCTAGCTTGTTGAAATATAATGTTTGATAAAATTATTTGTTGAAGTTACTGATAAATATAAAATGATAGAAATGGGTATCTTTATGTAATATTTGTATATAAATTTTAATTTTTATTGATAAAATCATATTTTGAGATATTTATAATTTTTGTTTTTTAATTTAATTTAAACTCTTGTAATTTTTTATTTATAGATCAATTATTTTATTTACATATTTTAGTTTCAATTTTTTTTTTCATATTGTGTATTCTACTATTAATTTTATATAATATCTTAAAATATTCCTAACCAAGTTTAAAATAAAATAAAAATAATATACACTTAAATAGGCATCATACTTTCATTATGTTAATTAGTGTAATGGTTAAAATATCTTAAAGTATAATATTAAAATAATAAAATAAATGATGTAAATAGTGTAATGGTTAAATAAACAATGTAATATAAAAGATATCCAAAAAATAATAGAAAAAATAAAATAGAATAAACCTATCATTTATTATCATCAATATCTTGAAGTATAACATTAAAATAATAAAATAAATATTGTATATAGTATAATGTTTAAAATAAATAGTGTAATATAAAAAATATATGAAAAATAATAGTAAAATAAAATAAAATAAATTTATCGCTATCATTATTACTATCTTGTAGCATTATTGGAGCAACCAAAAAAAAGGATAAGCAAGACAGGAGGTGACCAACCAGTGGGTCAGTGGTCAAAGATGCAAATGAGTTAAAGAAGAGAAGCAAAAAGAACAATAAAACTTTTATGTAAAAAAGGGTAAAAAAATTAATAAATATTTTAAGAGTGAAAGGAGAATAAAATATAAGAAGCTAGAAGATAGAAATTAGTGTTTTAAAAAATGCTACTTGAAGTAGCATATCAAAAACTGCTACAAGTTATTAAAAAAATTTTATTTACCAATTATTAATGTGGTAAAAAAAAGAAGCTAGAAACTACCTACAAGTGCTTGTCAAACATAGTCAATATTTTCTTTTAGTTCAAGAGAAAAAGAAGTGAGAGAAATATATGTAATATATTATTTTGTACTTATAAATATGAATTTAATTTAATTTACACTGTCATTTAATTGGTGATATATATATATATATATAATAAGTTTATTGAATTTTATAATAATTACTTTAAAAATCATACTTAACATAAATTCTTATTGGTTGTCAATGTAAAAATTTAACAATAACAATACATAAAAATTAAATTCTATAAATATTAATAGAGAGATAAAGTTAAAATAAAATTTTATGACAATTTAGTTAATACAATCTAGAAATTGTAAAACATTTCCCTTTTCTTCTAAATTCTCCTAATATTGGAGAAGAAACAAAGATAGGAGGAGAAGAATTTTAACTCATTTTTTCCTTTTTCTTTCTAAATATTAAAATTAAATATGATAAAATTTTCAAAAAATTATCATCTCTTCTTTTCTTTTATTTTCCTCTAATTAAACAGACCGCATAATTTAAATCATTTATTTTAAAAAAAGATAAAATTGGATGGTTAAGTACTCCTTTCTGATTTTTTTATACGAATTAAATTAATATATATATATATATATATATATATTTATATTATCATTCAATCATATATTACTATTATATATATAATAAATTTGTTTAAAAATCATACTTAAATATTCTGATACACTAACTAAAAATCTTGATACTATCAAAATTAAACTCGTTTTCTGTAAACAATTATTATAAGTGTCGTCGTAGAAAGAATCGCACGCCATATATCCAATTATACTATTTTATTTTTATAACAATTAAATATTTAAATATTTGTTGGAAGAGGATAGGAATTCGATTCCTAAGTTCGTGTGTATAAAAAAAATTTGTTAAGAAAAGTCAATTTCTTAAATGAATCTAAATACTTTGAGAGATTAGTTTTTGATTTTGGGTCGAGAGATATTCTGAATTTATCCAAAAAAAACATTTTAAAAAATAAATATAAGAAAACAGTTATAATACCATGCGTCCTTAGTCTCGTCTTATGTACTTTTGTCATCAGTCGTTTTGGTGGAAGACAACGTAAGATGCATGCCATGACGTGGATATCTCCTTCAAGGTTTTCACTTTTCACATTTTCGCTCCTGAAAATCAATTGCTTCATCATCTATCTCGTATTTCTCTCTGCCCAACCAACAACTCTACACACATTATATGTCAATGTCACCATCCTCTCCTAATTATGGATCCGGAACCGATGAAGTTTGGCCCGTATGTCCCACCTCCCTCTGTGTCACCTTATCATTGATGCTTTGAAAAAATACTAATGCTTGGTTTGTTAAGGGTGCAGGAATTGGAGGTCAGGTGGTATAATAGAGTAAAGCTGTTAATTAAAATGGGCTAAAATTCTCAGCTCCCTCCATTTAACTCTTTACTTAACTCGCTAATATATTTAAGTTAATGGTTTAAATATGTTTTTCGTTATTATAAAATATCACTTTTTTGGTTTTGGTCCCTTTAAAATTATTTTTTTTAAATGGTCCTTGTAATTTTATTTTATTTTTAGTTTTGGTCCTTTTATTTGTTTTAGTTCTTTTAATATATCTACTTTTTCATTTTAGTTCCTTTAATATTTTGTTGATTTTGAATTAGTCCCTTTGAAAAAAAATTGAAAGGGATTAAAAACAAATTATTTACATATTACAAGGGTAAAAATGAAAAAATAAATATATTACAAGAACTAAAATAAAATAGCAGCGGTCAAAATTAAAAAAAGAAGAATTTTACAAGAACCACTTAAAAAAAATATTTTTATAAGAACTAAAATCAAAAGAACAGTATATTATAATAACTAAAAACATGTGTAAGCCTAAGTTAATTTATAATTCTTTTCTATGTAAGTTATTTTCAGTCCAACCCATATATCTAATTTTTTTTTAGAGGATTAGAACTGGATTTTTTGTAAGTCAGTTTCTTAAGCAAACTACTATTCTAACTCACGACTTGCACCGTTTGGTGAACCCGACTATCAATGCCAACGTTTTGTACAGCTTGGTGAGCCAGACTATCACGTGCCAACGGTTTACACCGTTTTGGTGAACCAGATTCTACAAGGTGTTATTCACCAAAAAAAAAAAAGGGCCTAAAAGGTGTTTATAATTTTACAATACTCGTGTAATCGTGTTTAGTAGAAAGAAAAAGATGGCAGGGACAGGGATGCACCATGAAACCTATTAAAGGGGCCCGGAAATTTTTTTTAATAATAAATATTAAATGAAGACTAAATTATAATAGTTAAATACATCATATTATGTAATTAAGTTGTAAATATTATTTTTTGAAATTATAAAATTGATTAACAATTAAATATGTATCAAACTTTAATTATTTTTTTAATATAAATAATTAAACAATTAATTAAAAATCTATTTTTGATCAAATCATGACAATATATAATTTTTAAAGAGTCAAGGAAGAGGAGTGCCAAGCCCCTGCTTGCCCCCCCCTCCCCAGGGGGATGGATCATTGACGATGTTATCCTGATTAGGGAAAGAAAGCATTGCCAACCTCAGCTCAGTGGTACCGACGTCAGTCATTTACCTTAGAGGCGGTTTTTAATAACCGCCACAAGTCCACCGCCATAAATTCTGTTTCTGGTGTAGTGAATGACCCAAAGATATTAGCACAAAATCTTCACAACCACCCATTCGTCTGACTTTGCTTGCGAACATTCACAATTATCCGTCCTTCACGTTGCCTTATTTCTAGAAAAGATTTTGATTATGAGAGGAAGTTGCAGTTCAAAGACAGGTCTGTTACTTAACCCATTGCCAAAAGCAATGAATGCTAAAAATGAGGCATAATGCAAGCTATTTTTGAGATGATATTTTATTTTGTAAAACTTACATTGTTTGCTTGCAGAAAGCGTCATTGTTAACAACTCTTGGAAGAAGTATGATTTGACAAATAAAAAAAAAAAAACTTATGGAAAACAATCATTCGCTTTAAGAGAACCATCAAGCTAGACAAAGATTACAAAATTCCCAACATTCGTCCTAACAATGACAAAGGAAAAGAAGAAAAGGCATCAATGAGAAGACTTCCACCACCTAAGCCATTAAAGTTGGACTAGAATTTTGTTGAAGCATTGCTTGTAACGTAAAAGCCAACAAAAGTTGAAGCTACTCTACTTTGCCATCAAGATGCAATAATGATTGAAGAGGATTTAAGTTTTGGTTTCTCCCATGATGAGAAAATCGAAATAGAATTAAACATTGCAAGGAGGATGTTTCTATGTTTATCTTATCTCATTGATTCGTAATCTTTAAAACATTGTTTTCACCCTGTCGACGCATTCGTCCTGCAAATTTATTTCCATTTACATTCGCTTCAAAAGCTTTTTAAAAATCTGATTCATCAGTTACATATGCTAATCTTATATCATCATCTAAGACCTTTGAGTTTGTTTCGTCTATCGAAACATTCTTGCATTTTACATATTATCCAAAACTAATAGACTTTGCAACAAACCCCATTCAAGAGTACTTCGTAGAAGAACCCAAGGATCTACTAGGCAATCACTTTCACTCTTTGCAATCAATTCTCAACCAACATGAGTATGGTCTTAATGAGATATCAAAAGAACTTCAAGAGTTGCATCAACTTGTGACAACTAAATTTGAGCGGGTTTACAGAATTCTTCAAAGGATACTACTTCAAAGAAGAAAATAAAGTTTTTTATGCTAAGAAACAAGCGGAGAAAATAAGATGAAGTTAGAATAAGAAGAGACTTAATGAGAGTGAAGATGAGAAAAAGAAGAAGAACCTTTTTGTTTTATCTATTTATCTTCTTTCGCTATGAGCAATTTTCTTTCTTTTGGTTTGTGTTGAACAATACATCAACTTGATGTAAAAAGTTTTACAATTTATCAGTTATAAATCTCCTTAATTATTTTTCTACTTTGATATATCTATGTTATGTATTAGGATTGTCAATTTGATATTACTTTTGCTTTGATATATCAATCATCCTAATGGATGCTTTAGTCTAATGAGAATGTTTGCATGATTACGTGATATATTGTCGTAGTACTTTGGTTTGATGCTTAGTATAATATCTTATACTTTAATGTCTTAGTACTATATTTCATCCTGATGAAATATTCTTTGCCCGGATATTTATAGTTTCAAATGCTTATCACTCTAATGCTTTTTAAATTTTTTGAAAATTTTCAAAACTTAGTTTTAATATGTACCATCATTTTTGGGTCTATATCTTACTAAAAATGGAAAAGTTTTTCAAAGCTTTGATATTGTCCTACAAAAGCTTTTCTCTCAAAATATTTTGCAAAGATTTAAAGCTTTTGATAAGGACCAATTCCTTTATATATATTTTTTGATTTGCTACCTTTTCTTGCTCTAATTCATGATTAGCTTTGATTCTTTGTATAAGAAATGGCTTGATCTAACTTACTAAGTTGTGATATGTTTTATAAAAAGCTTTGATTTTTTTTTTTTCAATCAAAACATGCTTTTGAAGTAACCTTAGACATGATTTTATGAAAAGCTTTTGATTTTTTTTATTATCTTTGGACCAAATCATTACTTCTGATGTACTTAACATTGATTTTGTTTTGCAATAATATTCCAGTATTTGAACCTAAAAAAAAAAGAAAGTAATCTTAGACATCTTCTAATAGTACTTAGACTTATTCTCAGTATTTCATTTCTATGATTTGTCTGAACTTGCTTCTTCTCAATATAGAGTGTTGTTTGTATTTTGTCTAAGCTACAAACCCTATCTTTCATAGGAGGAGCTTCACACCTTTCATGTTATGATTGTTTGTCATCATAAAAAAAAGGTAGAGTTTTAGGTCCAAAACGATCCAACCATTAGTTTTAATGATAACAATTAAAGCATAAGAATGATTCATTTTGTATAAGGTTAATATCCTTTATGTACTATAAAACATCTAAACGATTTGTCTGAAGTAGAAGCCATTTAGTGCATCTTAGTTTACTTTGTTTGTTAGCATTCAAACTTCAAGGCATTTTGAGAACAATAATCCACTTAGCATATCTTACCAGTTACCAACCTAAAAGTCATCATCTTATCCAAAAAAAACAAAAGATATAGTTTACCATTTTTCACATCTTGAAGAGTGTGGCTTCAACAAAAATAAAGTAGACAAGATTGCATTGCAGTGAAAAGTTAGATGTATGTGCATAAGTATGAAAACCTCCACCTACTGAACAAATATAGTAGAAAAAGAGAAGATAAGATTATGCTTTATAAGAATATCCTCATAAGAATGAGAAAAATATTTAATGTACCTTAACATTAATTTTTAAACAAATGGAGGAAGCTTGCATAGCAATTAGTTTCGACATTGTTTATAAAAGCTTCAAGAGTCAACAAGCTAGAAAGATTTTGAAGAACTTGCATTTACTATGCTTATTTATTTTAATCATTTGAACAACATTCTCTATAAATCTTGTAAATACTATGTGAGCACTTAGATTATCATTTATTGTATTTGAGCTTAACAAACAATAGTTTAGGGTTACTAGGTTATGTTTAAACTTACAAAATTTAGTGAGCCTAAAAAGACTTGTTCAAAGAATACTTGAGTATAGTGTTTGAAGAGACAAGTAAAAGAACAATTAAGTGATTATTTCAAAAAGAAAGATTGAAAGAATATTTGTAATAGTACGAAATCAGACCCCTATAAATCTATGTGTTTAGTGCAAATCTTGATAATTGCTGAGGATTGAATGTAATATCAAGTTGAGAGAAGAGGTAAAAATATTTAATTAATATAACTTAAAAATTATAAATTATTTTTGTTCTCCTTTAAACCTTTCCAATACTAGAGAAGAGGTAAAAATAAGAGGAAAAAAAAATTTAATCCCTCATTTTTCTCTTATCTTTTTCTAAATTTTTAAATCAAATGAAATAAAATTAAAAACATTTCTCTTCTCTTCTTTTTCATTTTTTCTCAAGTCAAATACAGTGTATATTTTAAAGAATCCACTCTTATATTATAAATTAAAATACATAACATAGAAAATGAGGTCTCATGTAAATTTGCTCTTTCAACCTTAGGCTTACTTACCATTTCAATTAAATATTTTCAATATTCTCTCTCGTCTCTTCTTAGAAGGTGTATTTTACATACTACTTGTGAGATTAGGTGAAAATTCTCTCCCAACCATCTCAAATTACCTCTCTTTTATTTTTATATATATACATTACCTTTTTAATTGTCTGTCTCTTTTAATATACTCTTTATTATCTTTATTTTTAAATTAAATTTTAATATTTTTTAAAAAATGTGAATAATTAAAAATAACTTTATATGACAATTTAAATTATTTATTATAAATTTAAAATATCATTGAAATATTAAAAACATTTATTTATTATAAACTTTAATTATAATATAATTAATATATTTAAAAATAAACATTTATCATTTATAATCTACGCTTATTTATATACATACACACACACACATACACACACACACATATATATATATATAAGAGATAAAGTTAGGACGGTTAAGCACTTTTTTCTCAAATCAATTATTAAAAATGTCATGATTAGACAGTTTGGCAGGCTGGATCAGTTGATACTATTCCATCTTTATAACAATTAACATTTAAAAATAAAATAAAAGAAAAACATATATAATACGGATAATCGGATATGGATCCTCTAGAATTCAAATACAAACTGCATCGCGTACAATTTAGATCCAATGATTTTTATTAAGGAGAAAACTTTGATACAATTTTTTATGTATAATTTATGTTGTTTTTTAATTAAAATTAGAGTTTTATTTTGGCAATCTATATAATTCTTTAATGTAAACTTTTATTATGTAGATCACTGAAGTAAAGCTCCAATTTTAATTAGAGAACAATACAAATAACACATTGTTGTACCAATTATTATACAAATAACATTTCTCCAAAACTATATCTAAGTTTTGTCCTTCTATTAATAGCACACAATTATTTATAATTAATTTTATAATGCTGAATATTTTATGGGTCAGATTCATGAAGTTTAAAAAAACTAGCTGCATAATACTATGTGTCGCACTAATAGAGTTAGGTCTAATGAAAGAGGTTAATCCTTTATAACGTGGTGAATTAATGTTCAAATCTCTGCTAGAAGAAATGTCTATATTTAGTATTTGACTTTGTCTAGAAAAAATATTATTTTTCATGAAGAATATACGTGGAAAATAAAAAAATAATAACACTATATGTGCCTAGTCTCGTTTTGTGCACTTCTTTTTGTGAGTTTAATAATCATGCATTGTCAGTGTAAAAAGTTTTATACTGTCAATCAATTAGAAATTATTATTGATATGACTTTTAAAGTATTTATTATAAAAGTCAACACACTTACAATAAATGGTGATTTGTGATTGAGTGACCTTGTTTTCTCTTTTTTTATAGGAATTTTTTTAGGAAGTGTACTTTGTTAATCAATTATTAAAAGTGTCATGATATAAAGTTTGGCAGGCAGTATCAAACTATCAATTGATACTATTCCATTTTTATAACAATTAACATTTTTGGAAAAATATTTGTCCCTTTAGTCTTGTTTTTAACAAATAACATTTTTAGAAAAATAAAAGAAAAACAGTTATAATACCATGTGTCCCTAGTCTCGTTTCGTGTATTTGGAGGAGACAACATAAGACGCATGTGGCATAACGTGACTATTAATACTATGTGTCCCTAGTATCCTTCAAGGTTTCTACTTTTTGGTTCCCGAAAATCAATTGGCCGCCAGCCATGTCCACCAAAGGGTTCATCATCTGTTTCGTATTTTGTTTCTCTGCCGCGCTTCTCTATGCGCTGTTCCTCACCCGAACCAGTGACTACAAGCATTATGTGTCGATATCTCCTCCCTCTCCTAATCATGGATCCGGACCCGACAAAGTTTGGCCCGTATGTCACACCTCCCTTTGTGTCACGTTATCGTTGATGTCGTGGAAAAAACACTAATGCTTGGTTTGTTGCGGTGCAGGAATTGAAGGCAGGTTGGAGAGTTGCGTTGGCCACAGTGATTGGGTTTCTGGGATCTGCTTTTGGAACCGTTGGAGGGGTAGGCGGGGGAGGCATTTTCGTTCCCATGCTTACTCTCATTGTTGGTTTTGATACCAAGTCTGCTGCTGCTCTTTCTAAATGTAATTAATTATTATTTCTCTCTTCTTTAATATAAGTGCTTCAAGTTTTTGTGACTTGTGATCATAGCTAGGCTTAGGCCTTGTAGTGTGTGGGGGGCGATGGAGTTGTAAGTTGTTGCTGTTTGTAATTTTGTGATCAAGTTTGGTGTTGTTGGCTTGTTTCAGGTATGATAATGGGGGCGTCAACGGCGTCCGTTTGGTATAACCTAAGAGTGCCTCATCCAACCAAAGAGGTGCCTATAATAGACTATGACCTGGCCCTTCTTTTCCAGCCCATACTCATGCTTGGTATAACTGTTGGCGTCGCACTCAGTGTTGTCTTCCCATACTGGCTCATCACTGTCCTCATCATTATTCTCTTCTTAGGTCTCTCTCTCTCTCCGTGTCATCTTTATAAGCAGAAAAGTTTACTTGCAAAGCAAACCATTCTTTGGATGAATCAGTTCTTAGTTGATCTCTGCTGAGAAAATGGTGGATTGACAGGTACTTCCTCAAGGTCTTCCTTTAAGGGGACTCAGATGTGGAGGGAAGAGACTCTTCTCAAGGTAAAAGTTTCACCGCTTAAGATTATGTTTTGAATATTCTTATGAGTCCTCAACGGAATCATTTAACTGAAGCAAACTGATCATTAACTTTATCTCTATATTTTTCTATTTGCCAATTGCAGAAAGAAATGGCCAGGCAACAAGCGACTTTTGTTAATTCTCGTGGCAAACGTAAGAAAAGATTATATTTTTCCACTGTATTTGGGATTAATTAGGAGCCATCTTTTTGACTGTATAGTAATTCAACCATAAAAAATCTGTAAATTAATAATCTTTTCAAATTAATCAGTTGATAAAAATTATAAAAATTTGGAAATAAGAATAGTTTCTCTTCTGTAAAGCGTGCCATGTGAATATGCAGTTTCTGAAAATGATTTAATATCTTTGATTGTGTTCGGTGTGATAGTGACTATATTTCATGAAATATGCAGTTCTAATTGACACAGAATATGAGCCGTTGATTCCTAAAGAAGAGAAGTCATCTATGGTATGAAAACTTATCATACACACGTAAAATTTTCATCGAGTCGTAGTAGGTGATGAGTAGGAACCTGACTTTTTGGTTTTTTTGTTATCTCCCTTAAACCCCTCAGCAAATTCTTTGTTTTAACCTCAAGTGGAAAAGGATTTTGATGCTCATGGCCGTGTGGGTTTCTTTCCTAGTACTTCAAGTCATCAAGGCAAGGCCCGCTTTCTCTCTCTCTCTCTATCCTTGACATCACAAATCTATTTGTTGTTTTAAATCTATTTGTTATTGGTCTGCTACAGAATGATGTAGAGGTCTGCAGTGTATGGTATTGGGTGCTTTTCTGCTTACAGGTACGATGGTAACAGCACTCACATGAGCACAACTTGTTACTTAACTTATTAAAGTGGGGTCAAACAACCTGTCACTGATTATGCAGTGGGGTCAAACTTATTGACATGCACCTTTCTTCTTTCTGTTGCAGTTTCCTATTGCACTTTTGGTGTTTGGCTATGAGGCAGTGAAGTTGTACAAGGGCCACAAGGAGAGAATGAGCACAGGGAACCCTGAATCTATCTGTGAGGCATCAATTGAATGGACTGCTTTGCACATTTTGTTTTGTGCACTATGTGGCATCTTAGGGGGAACCGTTGGAGGCCTACTTGGTTCTGGAGGTGGGTTCATTTTGGGCCCTCTTCTCATTGAGATTGGCGTCATCCCCCAGGTAGAGTGCAATGCACGACACAGTTTGATTTCACATTAATGTTCAAGCAACTTAACTTTCTAGCTAGGACATGATTTTGTTTAAATTGCAGGTTGCTAGTGCAACAGCGACATTTGTGATGATGTTTTCATCATCTTTGTCTGTGGTTGAATTCTACCTTCTCAAGAGGTTCCCCATTCCTTACGGTAATTTTCATCAACATTATTCAAGCTTATATCACTTTGCAATTTGTCTTACCTTTAAATTCTCCCTCTCTGCCTTTTAAAAGCGAAAGTGCAGGACCAAGTGGAAACAGGTGAAAGATGGCTTATGGTCCACCTTCCACCTACCATATATCACATTTGTATATAACCATCCATTTTTCACTTGCCTTCCTTTTAACTCTGGCTACATGCTATATTTTCACCGGATTCAGTGCATGAAAAAAATTTAAAAATAGCAAATTGTAGTGCTCTGATATCTTATGAAAACATCACGAGCTTATTGTTGTTGTCATATTTCTTTTGCAGCGTTATACCTCACTGCAGTGTCTGTTTTGGCTGGCTTTTGGGGACAGTATTTTGTAAGGAAATTGATGGCAATTCTTAAAAGGGCCTCAATCATTGTATTCATCCTCTCAGCGGTCATTTTTGCTAGCGCTCTCACCATGGGTAAACTAAACCAAAGTCAATAGTTGATTTATATATATGGTTTCTGCACTAAAGTTCTACGGTAACACATGTAGCAAATGTAACCCTTTTCCTTTTCAGGTGTCGTTGGCATTGGCGAGAGCATTAAAATGATCCAAGACCATGAGTTCATGGGCTTTTTAGACTTCTGTAGCATTCAATGATTTATGCTGTGTGCAGTAGGTGGCAAACAAAGGCAACATTCTGGAGTCTGGAAAAAGCTTGCAATTCAGGGTAGGACAATAGCGACGTTCATGAATATTGTTGGTCAATGTCTGGTTGACCAACAAGGATATCCTTCCTCGTCAAGTAACAAATAAAGCTAGCTTGCCCTCCCCTCTCTGAAGCACTTTTTGTAGTAGGGTGTTAGCTACTGGCTAACACTTTTCTCATTGCAGTGCAACATTTGTTTGATATGTACATTTTTTAAATTTTTGTTGAGTCTCCATTCAATTCCAGAGTCAGTGTGAAAAAAGCTTGTAAATTCAGGGTAGGACAACAGCGTTCAGGAATGTTGGTCAATTCTTAGTTGACCGCCAGGAAGATCCTTTCCTCCATGTAATAAAAAAGGCTTGATTGTCCTTCGTCCTTCCCTTTGATAAAATCTGTTTGTGCTTGAGTGTTAGCTACTGGCTAACACACTTCTCATTGCAGTGTATTATTTGTTTGTTTTTTTATTTTTTTTATTTCTATTTGATCTTTTATTCAGTTGCTGTGTGTCAGGCAAAATATTGGAATGGTCAGATATTCACTTGGCCTGCTATCGGTGTGGATATTCAGAAGTTAAAGATATTTGTGCTCCGAAAGTTATTCTTATGTGAATTCAAAGGTTAAAGAACTACTACTATAGCAGTCCATTCATCTATACACATACTAAGTAATGGTTATATTAATGGAATAAACTTACAGTTCAGTATATTCTTCCTATCAAGTTTTTAAAGCAAATAAAGACGTGTAGATATTTTTTGGTGAAACGTATAATTTAGTCGTTATATGTTTGGGAATTCTTAATTTAGTTTTTATATATAAAAACTTATTAAATCGATTTCTATATGGCTGATTGACCAAAGTGGATTAATTTTACAAACTAAGGTTGTTTTGAAATATATTATCAAAGTTGGGTGGTAAACAGTGAAAAACGTTAATCAAACTAGCATTTTTAGTGCCATGTTAGCTTTTTTTTTTTTTTTTAATTTAAGTGCAAAAAGGGCCAGGTGGCTGCCACATGGGATACCCTAGTGGCAGTAGTGTTTTCAGAAAACGCTACTGCCACTAGGGTATCCCAAGTGGTAGCCACCTGACACACAATTGACAATGTTGGTGGACATGTGTGCAATACGCTAGTACTACTAGTATTTTTGCTTTTTTATTTATTTATTTTTTAAAAACACAAACGTTAGCTTTTAATTTTTAATTTTTTTATTTTTAAATGGAAAACGCTAGCATTAATAGAGTTTTTAATTTTTAATTTATTTTTTTGTTTATTTTAAATTGGAAAACGCTAGTACTACTAGAGTTTTCACTTTTTAAATTATTTTTTTTAAAACGGAGGAGAACGCAAGTTTTGAAATTTATATTTATTTTTTTTAAAATTTGGAAAACTACTAGTGTTTTCCATTATTTTTTTGTATTAAATATTTTAAAAAAACAAATACAAATAAATACAGACTAGCTTTATGCTAACCAACAAATGGATTCTGCTCTACTACTTTACTTTTACAGTAGTTTCGCATCTAAATTCTCCCTGTAGTTTTCCTATGTACATTCCAAAACTTCAACTTTTTATGCCACTTAGTCTCACCACTAGATGTGTGTTGCACTTTACACACACACACACACACACACACACACACACACACACACATATATATATATATATATATATATATATATATATCGATTCGCCTTTATCTTTCATGTTTCTCGACCCACGTATTCACTGCATTTATTTTTTTTGTATTAAATTTATTTTTAAAAAATAAATACAAAAATAAATAAATTAAAAATAAATGAAAAACACTAGTACGAGTAGCGTTTTCCAAATTTTTAAAAAAATAAATACAAATTTCAAAACTTGTGTTCTCCTTTGTTTAAAAAAAATAATTTAAAAAGCGAAAACGTTGGTAGTACTAGTGTTTTCCAAATTTAAAAAAAAAAAATACAAATTTCAAAACTTGCGTTCTCCTCTGTTTTAAAAATAATAATTTAAAAAGCGAAAACTCTAATAGTATTAGCGTTTTCCATTTTAAAATAAATAAAAAAATAAATTAAAAATTAAAAACGCTATTAATGCTAGTGTTTTCCATTAAAAATTAAATAAAAAAATTAAAAATTAAAAACTAATGTTTTCTTTTGAAAATAAATAAATAAATAAATAAGCAAAAATGCTAATAGTACTAGCGTGTTGCAGACGTGTCCACCAACACTGTCCATTGTGTGCCAGGTGGTTGCCACGTGGAATACCCCAGTGATAGTAGCGTTTTCCTCAACATTGAAAACTTTAGTTTGACTAGCTTTTTCAACGTTAACCACCTCACTTTGATAATATGTTTCAAAACAATCCTACTTTGATAAA
This sequence comes from Spatholobus suberectus, assembly GCA_004329165.1. Classification (NCBI taxonomy): domain Eukaryota; kingdom Viridiplantae; phylum Streptophyta; class Magnoliopsida; order Fabales; family Fabaceae; genus Spatholobus; species Spatholobus suberectus. The sequence continues at coordinate 14,747,212 of CM014732.1, read as the reverse complement.
TAGTTTGTAAAACTGACCCACTTTGATCAATCAGCCATCTTTATACATGTCGTAAATTCTCAATTTTGTCTCTGCTGTCATGACGCCGCTTATACATTTTTAATTTAGTCCCTATAGGTACAACGTATTCTTAATGAGTCCTTATTTGTGCAGCGCATCCTTACTTTGGTCCCTATAGTATAGGGACCAAATTAACAATGCGTTGCACGTATAGAGACCAAATTAAGAATGCGCTGTACCTATAGGAACCAAATTAAGAATTTGTAAACGGTAGGGACCAAATTGAAAATTCGCGACACGTTTAAGGACCGATTTAATAAGTCTTTTTGTAATTGAGAATCCACTACATGTGTAGGGACTAAATTATATGTTTAACCATATTTTTTTAACAATAAATAGAATTCATTAAAAATATTTTGCAGAATTAAAAAAGAAATTCACACTTCTTTGTTTGATTTGAAAAATAGATGGTACGAATATAGAAAATTTAACCCAAATATTGTCTTACATAAAAAATAAAGGTTAAATTATAGCAAGAACTGAGAAGTTGAATGTTTGTGCTATATGATTCGGCTTTAAATGAACTAAGAAATTAATGAAGAAAAAGGCTTGTTAAGCAAATGTTTTTATGTCTTGTGTAGTTTGAATATGCGATTAATTTTGTTGAAGCAGGCTATCCGAAATGGACTCAGGGTTTTGATACCATTTCAGCCAGAAGGGAAGAGGAAAAAGCATTGTTGTTCTAATCACGGTTTTGTTTGGCTTCTAACAGTAAATTGAGTTAAACAGATATTTTGGAAGCGAGATGATGCTTTCTTTGTATGTAGTGCTTAGGAATACTAGGAGTATGAAGTTGGAATTTTCTTGTGTAGGTTAAGGGATATTCTGAATATATATTCCGTTAGCATTTTCTTTTGGAAAGGGCTTCACCACAAACGAAGAGATCATGCAGATGATGGATGGCAAACCTGGTTCATTTCTATTTCTTCAGCATCAGATATTCACATGTCCCCCATTTTTTTACGGTTGAAAGCTTTGCTTCCACACGTCTAATTTCAAGTATTTGTTTATATACTGGTCTGAAAAAAAAATGTGCCCATAACTTTATTGCTACAAAAATTAAATCAAATTGCATACAAATTTGTCAAAAAAAGATTAACATGATTTTGTATAATCTTTTAAAACTAATAATGTAAAAGAAAACTGTTTAATAGAACTGAGTTTGGGTTATGCCTCTTTACCATACTGTTGAATATGCTGTCCGTGTAGGTAAACTAGATTCGAGCTTAATGTTTTGTTTAGTCCTTGAAATGTTTGATTGCTTTGTTAATTTAAAAAAAGAAAGAAAGTTAAATACCAATCCGTGATGGATTAATTAATTAGTCCATTGAATCATAATCTAATAAGACATACTTTACTACATTTATCTTAAATTTTCAATATTTAAATGCTTAAGCATTAGAAAAATAAAATTGTATAGTTGCTCGCTCTCATTCAGTAAAATTATATGAAATCCCAAATTGAAATATCTTTTTACGATGTACTTGCACAACTTTTTTTCTTTTTGGTTAAATATGACAATTATTCTTTAACTTTTTATGAATTTCATTTTTAATCTCTAAACAGAATTTTGACTAGTCTTAGTTCTTATACTTTTCTTTGTTAACATTTTTAGTTCTTGCCATCAAGTATTGTCGTTAAATGATGATGCAGTAATCATGTTGGCTTGCCACATGGTTGCCAACCTGGCTACCATGTCATCACTTAGTGGTGATTCTTGAAGATAGGGACTAAAAACGTTAATGGAAAAAAGTATAAGGACTAAGATCAGTCAAAATTTTGTTTAGGGACTAAAAATGAAATTCAATAAAAGTTGAGGGATAATTTTCATGTTTAACCCTTTTTTTTTCAACGCTATGCATATATCAGAATATTAATATAAAAAGCTAATCTTTCAATTATTGTAGACATAGAAAATCGAATCTGACCATTTTTTAGTAGAAGATAGTCAAAGATTCACTAAGCTTATCAAATTGTTAGAAAATCCTTCCTCTAGGCATAAGATCAACAATAATTAAAATTTTTATTATCATATACTTACATTACAAATTTAATTATCATATTAATACTAAAGGCCCAAGAGCAAAACTAAAGCATTCAAAAATTGAAGTTTCTACTTGTCCTTAGGGGTGATCAGAAAAATAAGAATTGACTGAAACCCAAAATAATTGAGGTTGCAAAAAAGTGTAAAAGTTGGATTGGATTGATAATGGGTGGTGAAGGTTAAAAAAATCGATTTTAGATGGTTATGAACAGTCGGATGCGGTTTTCTTCAATAAAATTTGTCGATACTTGAATTGACTAAAACATGTCAAAAAGATTACAAATTAAAAAATTGTTGGTTGTGATTGTGTATTAGTGCACCCATACTTTAATCAGATCAGATGCAGACATCACATCAGAGTTAGTGAGTCACTTCACCCTTACTTCACACAGTTTCTTCATTCTTTATTTATTTTCCTTTCCCTTTTTTTTTCATGTATCAATTTTGAATGAAAAGGTTTTCTTCTCTTCTTAGCGCTCATCTCAATATAATAATATCTTCTCTCACTCTCTTTTAGTTCTACAAGGGTTTTCAATATAGGTGTCTCTTTCTCAATCTTTCACCTTTCTTCTTTTTGTTCTCTACAAGAGTCTGGCTTTGTTCTTTCCTATTTCTAGATTTGCATCTCTTAGTGAGTATCCTTTGTTAGGTGTCGGAGCCATGCACATTGGGTAACGGTGATGAGTCCCATTGCATTATGAGGGAACATAGCTTTGTCATCATCCACTCAAACCAGTATGATTGCTTTGTCGTTGTAGGTATGTACATTGGTGAACCGACATCATTGTGAGGAAGATAGCTAACACGACGATGCGGAAGAATATGATGCAAAAGGATGCCTAAACCGTCTCAACCCACCCGTTCCAACCCATGACCCGACAACTTGTAACCCACTTAATCTGATGAAGGTCGGAAATGGGTCAAGACATTAAAGGTTTGATTTGTTGCAAATTAGGCTTTTTTGGCTCGAACCCAACCGCTAATCACCCCTACTCCTCATATATGATATCAACAGTGGTAACTCAAACTTGATGAACGCAAGCGCGAGCAAGTTCACAAAGTTCCCCACCATGGGAAGACTATTTATATCCGTTAGATATAATGATTTTAAAATTCATGGTTCGGATTTTTTTCCCTTTTTCCTTTTTCTTCTTTTTTTCTATCTTTCCTAATTTAGCCCCAATTCCCCCCTTCTTTCCCACTGCTTGGAACTTATGCCGAGCGCTGTGACATCCAAGCAACATAAAACTAGATATGCTGGTCCAGGATTTTTGCAGTACCAAAACCCAATGTATCGACAGCACAAGGTTGTGGAAAGAGAGGAAAGAGAACAAAAACACAAGGGCTATATGTTGGTATGTGGGTGATGACGGCGGTAGGAGGAAGGGGAGGAGGTGAGGCGGTAATGTTGGTGGAAGGGTGTCGGTGAAGAATTGAAAGGTACGCAGAATCGGGTTGAGAGATAAGAGGGGACAATTCTAAAAAGAGTGAAACAAAAAGCCAAAGAAAAAAAAGAAAAAAAATATGGCCATTCATTAAAAAAAGAGTATATCTAACTAATATAAATTGTCTTCCCATAATGGGAGGCTTTGTGGATTTGCCCTCGCTAACCTCCGTCTTCAAACTCATGGGGGCTGTCCAATACCTGTCTCTGAAGAATTAAGGTTTCGTTAATTAAATACGTCAATACCTCAATTCAGATTTCCAAACCATTTAAAACCGAGTAATCAATCATGAAAACAATTAAGTAACTCACCAACTATTATGTCCAATTAATTGAAATCCGAAAGTGTAACGTACTATTAATTTATATAAATTGATGAAGAAAAAATATATAAAATATTTAAATGAAATAAAAAGTCTTTCATTATTATCTAAATATTTTATATATTTTTTGTTAATTTATATAAATTCATGTCATATTACACTTTTATTATGTTCTCGATAGTTATTAAATGAAATATGAGATGAGAGATTTGATTTTAAAAATTAATATATATATATATATATATATAAACTAAATGTTATACAAGTAATTAAAATTAGAAAAATCAAGAGTGGTGCGCAAAGGGTTTGGGAGATCAAGGTGCAGCACATGTATAGTTATAGTGAAGGGAACTCTGTTGCAGACTGTCTCACAGATTTTGCCCATGACAAACTGTACGAGATCATTCTTCTGAATAGCCCTCCATCAGGGGCTTCTAACTTCTATGGCTCTTTTGGATGATAGGCTTGGGGTCCCTACCCCGCGTAGGATTGTGATTTAAATTTTATTTTTTGGGGCCTAGGCACCTACGTAAACTAAAATAAAAAGATTAAACAAAAATAAACAATTCTCTATTTCAAGTTCCACAATGAACTACAATAGTTATCTATTTGTAACAATAACGTGTTTGGGGGAAACGTTGAAACTCCCCAAACACACGTTTTCAAATCTCACAATCACGGTTTTGAGTTTTTTTAACATATTTAGTTGCATATAATAATATCTAATCAATTTGTTTCTAAAGGGTCTGTTTGGTTCAAATAAGGGAAGGGGAGGAGATAGATTGTAATAAAGGGGAGGGGAGGGAAGGGGGAAAAAGAGGAAAGATAATGATTATTCATTCTGTTTAGTTAAAAAAGGAGGAGAGAAGGGATTTTAATGAAAGGAAGAAAAAGTAACCCTTTTTTTATTTGGTTTATAAGGGGAGGAGAGAGATTTTAAAAATTAATTTACTTTTGTACCCTTATAATTTTAAATTTTAAAACATAAGTAAGAAATTTTTTGTAATAATACTTGAAATGTTTTAGGTCTCCTCCCCTCTCTTCCAAATCCCTCCAATATTGGAGGGGAGTAAAAATTAGATAAAAAGGAATTTTGCTCCCCTCCATTCCCCTCCCTTCCTCTCCTAAAAATTGAATCAAACAATTAAAGTTTATAAAAATCCTTCCCCTTTATTTTCCCCCAACCAAACACTATGAAAAGGAAGTTCGAGTAGGAACAGAAAATTGTAGCTTTTACATTGTACTAGGAATTTTATATTATACTAGTATTTTAAGATTTTGTGTTCTACAATATAAATGTTAATTTTTATATAATTAAATTTTATAATAAATAAATATTTTTAAATATAAATAATATTATAATTAAAATTTACAATAAATAAATATATTTAAATATATAAATTATATTTTGAATCTACAATTAACAATTTAAATTGTGGTATAAAGTTATTTTTAACTATTGATAATATTTTTAAAAAATTATTAAAATTTAATTTAGAAATAGATATAAAAGAGCATAGATTAAAAAGAAAGTATATAAATAAAGATAAAGAAGGGTAGTTTTGAGATGATCGAAAGAAAAAAAAATTACTTAGTTGTAGAAGTAGTGTATAAAATGTACCTCTAAAGAAGAAAAGATAAAAAAATATTGAGAATAAATAATTGAGAGAGTGCGGAGAATGGGAGTCTCATTATCCAAAATGTGTATTACAATTTATATCATAGGAATAGATTTGATTACAAACTTACTTTAAGATATTTTTTTAAAAATAAAAATCATTTAATTTCAGACCTATTTTTAATCATCAACATGATTTAAAAGTAAGTTTGTAAGCTCATCTAGACACATTATTTTAAAAAAAATAAAATATTATTTTATAGGAAACAAATAAATCTGAAATGAAACACATAATTTGTTTTTAGACCTATTTTTTTATTTGTTTTCTCATTTTAGTGAGCAATAAAAACATTATTTTTCAGGAAACAAATAAACCCTTGATAATGAAATTGTTTACATCAACATGATTTTATAGGGTTTTAGTTGTCTAGGGTATCTTTCGGGAAAGTTAGATTCTAATCTCTCGAGTTACGAAGACCCATTTAAAAGGCTAATCCCTCTCGATAGATGCTTTTCTTTATACATGCACCTAGAGATCGAACCCCTAAGCACATGTTTAAGGGGCATGGTTATGTGTCAACCATACTACACCATATTGATAATTGAAGTTGGAAAATGAGATAGTGAGAAATGAATTGGACTAGAAACACAAATCAAACCATCTCTTTGAGCTTAAGTCGTCTTTATAATGTGTTTCTATTACCAATATTCAACAAGTTTTTCCCTTTTTCCTCTTTACCTTGTTACCATTACAAAAACAAGAAAAGTGAACTTGTTTGAGAAGGCTTCGCTGAATATAAATTAATCATTGATTCAAGTATTTAAATTTACCCACTAGGGTTGGCCTAGTGGGGAAGTTGGGATAGTATACACGAAGTTACAGATTCTAATTTCAATGTGACCATTGTACACACAAGAAAAAAGTATTTAAATTTTACTAAAACTATATTGCAAGCAAATGCAAAGGAAGAAAAATAGTCAATTGGCACTGATGAAAAAAAAAATTGTTTATTATGTTGCGCGTCCTTCCTTCTCTTAATTCAGATGGGCTCATCCGGGAGCCCAAATACATTATACAAATTTTTTGGACTAGGCTGTTTACGTTTAGCCCAAATAAAAAATATCCACATGCAAAGTCTTTGGGCCCAACAGTGCATTTAGGTGTTTTTATATTCGGGTTATAGATAGCGGGATGAGGTAGAGTTAGGCTTTTAGGGTTTACATTGAGCAGCAGTCACACCTCCCGCAGCAGCCATGGTTCTCAAGTACGTATTCATGGCACCTTCTTCTTCTTTCATCAGCACCTGTTGTAGGATCTCATTTGTAAATTCTTCTAATAGTTCTGTATTCTTTTATACATAAACTCATCTGAGCTAAAAAATCGATGTGTCTTCTGTTGTTTGTTCAACTTAGTCTCGTCTTTCATTATTTTTATTTTTGTGAAGTCGGTTTACTTTTTTCTCTCTCATTTTGCTGCCGTGTTATGGTTTCGTTGTTTTCATTTTCTATTTTTTAAATTAGTATTGTCGTGTGATTCTAGTTGCGTTTAAGTGCTTAATGATATGTAAATTGAAATTGTATTGACCATTATCCGATGCGCAGAAAAGTAATTCCACAAGATTTACATCATTTTTCTTTGTAGCTTAATGACTTCATTTCAGTTCTGCAACGCAGTCTCTGAATTTTTTGACCTGTTTTGTGGGTGCTTCTCAATAGCTGCTTGCACTTTTTTGGTTTTTAGAGACATTTGTAGCTTTTTAAAACACGTTGGAGAATGTGTTTTGTTTTTTATAGCAGCTTTCGAGAAATATATCAGACGCATAACTCTTGAAGATTGTTGAAAATAGTTATTCCAAAACAAGTAGTGTCTTAAGCAATAGATTTGATCAAATGAATGATCATTTTTCTTACAGGCCTCATAAATATATTAATATTTGATATTCCTGTTTTAGAACTGAACTGTGCCGATTCAGTGGTGCCAAGATCTATCCAGGAAAAGGCATCAGATTTGTTCGTGGTGATTCTCAGGTGACATAAAATATGTGACTCGTTGAAATTTGGGTTGATGTATCACTTTATTTCAATCTGGATGTTCTGTTTGCTATGATGTGATATTAGTTATGAGGGGTTTTGTTTGTTATTAGTTATGATACTGATATGAGGGTTTATATTTGTTGAATCTACAGGTCTTCCTGTTTGCTAATTCAAAATGTAAAAGGTATTTCCACAACCGCTTGAAGCCATCAAAACTCACCTGGACTGCAATGTACCGGAAGCAACACAAGAAGGTGATTATTTAGTTGAAATTTTTTAAAGGTGAAACAATAAGCCAATATAGACATCCGGAACTGTTTAATCAGAATTGCCATTGGCATTAATGAATGTGGTTAGTAAGTGAAAATGTTATTGCACTCCTACATGTGTTGAATTTGACCATCTGATTTTGCCTTTAGTTATTCCACATATTAACAGGTTACTGCGCAAGGTAATGCCACAATGGTTGCATGCATTTTAATATATTGTTTGTGTGCATGTGATGTGTAGGACATTGCTCAAGAAGCCGTGAAAAAAAGGCGTCGTGCTGCCAAGAAGCCTTACTCTCGGTCCATTGTTGGTGCCACTTTGGAAGTTATCCAGAAAAAGAGAGCTGAGAAGCCAGAAGTTCGAGATGCAGCTAGGGAAGCTGCTCTTCGGTGTGTTTTTGTTTTTTTGCTTCTGCCTACTGTTTGGATTTGCTTTCATGGATATGGCTCTTCTAAACTAAGGGGGTGTACTTTGGAGAATAAAGTACAGTTATAATTGTTGATAAGAAAATCAATGGCTAAGAATGTGATTAAATGTGTACACATCTATAACAAACTTTAAAATTGTTGAAATATCAACCATTTATTTTCTGATCAACTGTTATAATTGCACTTTATTCTTGAAGTTTATCTCTCTCACTTTAGAGGAGCTAAATTCTGCCTTTTTAATTACCTTCATTTCTAACATGTTTGTATATTTTTTACTTTAATCATATAAAACCTTATTTCTGTTTCAGAGCCTTATTTTTAACAGCTCTTTTTGCTTTCAAATATGGATTGCATATGTATCTGAATCTACGATGTGGTGCAGTGAAATTAAGGAGAGGATCAAGAAAACCAAGGATGAGAAAAAAGCTAAGAAAGCAGAAGTTGCAGCTAAGACGCAAAAATCACAAGGGAAAAGCAATGTTTCAAAGAGTGCTATGCCAAAAGGTCCCAAACTCGGTGGTGGAGGCGGAAAACGCTGAGTTTAGTTTTGTTCCTATTTTTGGCTACCATTTGAATAGAGTTGTTTTGAAACTTCTGTACTGATATTTTATTTGCATGTTTAATCTTTTATTTTGCTGTTTTATTAAACATGTGTTTGGAGCTTCAGAAAGTACCCCCTGGTTGTTGAATGTATTTTGCCATCCGACCTAGTTTTACATTCTTACGTTAATCATCCTTTACATTGTCTGTTACTATTGGTTCATGTTTGGTTGTGAAGTTGACAACTGAAGAGATGGAGATGCTCAATCCTGCTGGCTCATGTTTTGCATTTGTTTTGTTCATCATTTGAAGGATTGGCTCAAAATTGATTTTGTTCCCAAACTTGATTTTGATTTGATCTGAAGCAACACTGTTGTTTTTTACTTTGAACACGCAAAGTACTTGACATCTTGTTCTTCAACGGTGATCATTTGCACACTGACAATTTATTGTCTTCCATCTTGCTTTTCTTTCACCATGAACAATTCTTTTGCTACCGGTGATATTGGGCGTAATCTTTGGTCAATGCCAACTCTATACACGTTATCACATTTTTCTTGTGTTTGCCTTTTGTTTTTAAACTTTAAGATACAGTTTTCTTTTTGGTTAAAACATAGTGTAGATATGGCATGGCCGGGTGGAAATGAGGTCAGGTGTTAATTATAAAACTGGATGATAAATTACTTGTTTTATCATCAAAATGTGGATTCTTGTTAATTTGTATAATTTATGTCAGTTAAATTAAATTATAATGTTTAAACTTATATTAATTTAGAAAATTACAATACCATGTATATATTTGTAATTTTAATTGGAACTACTAGTGCTAACAAAAGCACAAAATGAAAATGTTAATTCAAATATAATGCGAATAGGTACTTATAATAATATATTTAAAAGTAATTTTGACGGTGTGCATTTTGTAGAGGTGTCAAAATTTGACCGGCTTGGTGGGCTAGCTTAATGAGTTAGGTCGGGTTGCTATATTTGAGGTCCAAAAAGTATTAAGTCTATTTGGTCTAGTGTTAATATATATGTAATTTTTTTAAATTTATATGGTTAAATTTGTTTTAAGTTTCTAGAAATATAAATATTTGATTTTAGTGCTTACCAAATTTTTTGTTACTTTTAGATTTTGACCTTTTTTAGTGTTTTTTTTAGTCTTTATTATTAATTCTAGTTAGTTTGGTGTTGATATGACTAACAAAATAAAAAATATCAATTAAGATAATGAAAAATATTTTAAATTAAAAAAATAAGATTATTTTTAGGTGCGTAATTTAATTAAGTAATGCATTTATTAATTTTTATTTTTTAATATATTGTGAATAGTAATTTTTGTTGCTTTTAATATTGTTCTTAATTTTCAATTCACTAATTTACTTTTAATATTGTATTTTTAAAAAAAATATAGTTTTCTTAGACGCTTATAATTTATTTTTAATATATTACTTCTGATATTATTTTTACATTTTAATTCATTAATTTTGATTGATTGTAATCTATTAATTCTTCAGTTATAATTTTGATGTTATTTTTATATTTCAATTCATCAATTCATTTGAATCAATCAAAATTAATGAATTGAAATGTAAAAATAACATAAAAACTAATATTAAAAGTAAATTATAAGTGTCTAAGTAAATTATATATATATATATATTTTAAAAAGTACAATGTTAAAAATAAATTAATGAATTGAAAAATAAGAACAATATTTAAAGTAATAAAAATCACTGTTTATAATATATTAAAAGTTAAAAATAAATTATAAAGTAAATTATATGTAATTATCTTATTTATATAAAATAATAAATACATTACTTAATTAAACTACATACCTAAAAATGATTTAATTATCTTAATTTAAAATATTCTTCATTACCTTAATTATCTTAATTAATATTTTGCATTTTGTTAGTCATATCAACACTAAACTAACTAGAGTTAATGGTAAGGACTAAAAAAGAACACTAAAAAAATGTCAGAGATCTAAAAATAACAAGGACTAAAACTAGATAGGGAATATTTATAAGGATTTAAAACATATTTAAGTCAAATTTATATTATTTTAAAAAAAAATTATAAATGAGCCAATTTGGCCTTGTCCAATGGGTCCAATGGGCCAAGCTAGGCCAATAAAAACAAAGTCCTCAAAAAATTGAACTGGCCAGCCTAACCTGCTTCACAAATTTTTTTTATTTTATAATTCTGTTAATTTTTAGTTAAAAATAGTAAAATAATTTTATATATTACTATTTTTTTTAAAAAATAGTTCAATAGTATTAAATTTTAAATTAAAAATATATTCTTTTGGAAAAATATAAACTAATCTATATTTATATAAAATATGCATATATAGATGTTATAATTTTTTTAGGGCGGAAATGTAAATGTTATAAATTTAAACTTGTTGACATTTATTTTTTAATGAAATTATGCAAAACTAATATTTTAGTTCATGCATTGCAAAGTCAAATTTAATATGTAAATTTTATGATTATAATTATTTATCATAAAAAGTGAAAAATAATTCATATCATATAATTAAAGTAAATACCAACAGGAATTGGGTCTAGCAAAATGGGCTAGTCCCTCACAACGTGGTGAACCAAGATATGAAATCTTGCTGGGAGTGGTTCCCATATATTTAGTGTCCAACAATGCCTTGAATAGGATTCCCTCCAATTAAAAATACCTGTGTAAAACAAAAAAAAAACATAATTAAAGTAAATATACATCAAATGACTTCGATAAAGTTTGATAAATTTATTTACAAAAGAACATTAAATATATTTAAATATAATAATTGTCAACATAATAAATTGAAATAATTAAAATTCAATAATAAGTCTTTGTTTTAATATGTCTCAAGACATGATCAATGTGATCAAGATTATGAAAAATATTAACACAAAATTAGGTAAGGGATAAAGGAATTTAAAAGCAAGCTATAAAAGATAAGAATAATTAAAAGAGATAAGAATAATTATTGAAAGAACAAGGGTCGCACAAGAAGGGGAGTTGAATTGTGCGACTAAAAACTTTTTAACCGATTTAAAAAAAAAAATTTGAAAAGCAGTTAGAAAAGGATAAGGGAAGAACAAAGACACAGAGTTTTTATACTAGTTCATTCAAACTTCAGCTACGTCCAGTCCCTTCGACCTAAAGGCGTTCACTAACCAACCTAGGTTATACACAAGTATTCTTCATGGCCTCTTCAGATTTTACAATGCAATTTACCTAGATTGCTTAATCACCCTAGTATTCTTTTTTACTAAGCCTCTCTAGGCTTTCACAACATAAACAGTTGTTAAAAACAAGTCTACTCACAATGTGAGAATATGAAAGTTTAAGTGTGATGCAAATGCTTTTTCAAAGAGTTTGAAACAAATATTTCAATGTCGTCTAGTAAATGTAAGAAAATGTAGTCGTTCTCTTCTGAGTATTGCTATATATCGTTCTTCTTCTCTCAAGCTAGTATATATATGTGGTCTTCAGAAAATAGTTGTTAAAAAAAATCAACTTCATTCTTCAAGACGTGTGCATGTATCGAGCTTTCAGTAGAGTCAGAAAAAGTGGCTTTTGTTCTTACACTAAAAAAGAAAATGCAGAACTGCATTGGAGGGCTGCTTTTCTAAACATTCTTTATCCGGCTTGGCAGCTTGATAAGTTAACCTCCTTTTTTTGCAACACTGCGCTAATATACTAACATGCATTTGTCTTTCATTTAATGCTTAAATATTTGAACGTTAGATCTCTTTAAATACTTAGTCGTTTGGAAATAGACTTACGCTTGGACGAGCTTCATCAACAAGTTTATTGGACGCTTGTTAAAATTGGTGCGTTGGACGCCCTGATGTAAGACACGCATTGGACACTGTAGAAAATATTTTTCACAATAGAAGCTTAAAACTTAATAAGTTTGTTAACCTCAAAATTTGAGGGACTAAATGCTTCATATGTCTTTGGTTCCAACAATTTATCCCTAAGAAATCTAAAAAAAAAAAAATCCCATGATATCAGAGATGAGTGGCAAATTAGTTTAAATTAGGAAAGAAAGAAATGAATCAAGGAAGATATGAAAGAATTTAAATAAAGAGATAAGAGAGGAAGAAGAGAAATCTTAGAAGAGTTTTTTAGAACAAAGAATATTTGCATAAGAGTAAAGTGTAGCTCACCTTTATTTGAGAAAAGAGAAATTAAACGAAATCGAATGTCAGAGAATAGAACTCTCACAAGGTAGATAATTATTCTAATTTATAGACATAGAGGATAATAATTTAAGGATTTAACTTATATTTTGAATAATGAATTGATAGAGATAATTACAAATTAAGGATTTATTGTGAGTTTGATATAAGATATTAGTGAATAATTAAACTGAATTTGGTATATATTTTTTTTATATAACTTGGAAGAGCTCAGCATCAACACTAGACAAATATAGTACCTGTTGCAACCTGGAATAGTTTTGACATTGACACCCGACAACTCCATGATGACATTGATCTCGTAGGAAAGGGGTTTTTACCCTTAAAAACTAGAGTCGGCAAAATGGACTCAGCTCGATCAACCAGCAAGAAAGGCTGGGTAGTGCTTGTAAAACACTAGCCCAAAAGAAATCGGATCATTTTGGGCCTGCCTTTTAGGTAAAAAAAGAAAGGCTAATAAACTAAAAAAAAAAACACACCAGTTCCACTGCCACCACACCAACAACGTTCCTTTCTTTGTTCATACATTCAGATTTCTTACATATTCACTTTTTCGTTGTTGAGCATGGAATTGTTAATATAGTAATTGCATGCTGTTCTTTGACTTTGAGAATTGAGACTTCATGAACTATTTCTTATATGTGCCTGTGAAACCACTTTTGAAATATTTTAAAAAGAAAAAAAGATAGTTTATGCTAGAAAGTATCTAGAATTTAATTTTAAATATTTAATATGATTTAAATAATTTAATTTTATATAATTTTTGACAAAAAAGTAAAATTACAATAAATAATAACGTTACTCGGTCCACAAAAAAATTAAGGCTAAATTAGCCCGATGGCCTGGTGTCTTGTATAGGGCTAGGCTGGGCCACAGAAATGGAAGCCTGCACATAGACTAAGCTGGCTCGCTAAAGAGTGATGGCTCAAGCGAGCCGGCCCGTTTGACACCTCTACTAAAAACACAAAGGCCTTTGGTGTCTAAGGGAAAAGGCATTGGCACGATGAATAAAGGATCGATGTGGAGTGGTGATGGTGGTAAGGAACTGAGGCGATGACAACATTAATGGAGCGTGGTGGCTTGGGCGGTTCTGATGCTGCGAGGAAGAGGGGGATTTGGTTTTTGATGATTGATTTTAGGGTGGTTGTGTGTTGGGTTGGAGGGGTGTGTTATTGGTGATGTCATTTGGCTTGCTGTAGTTCTAACCCCTATTTTGTCCTATTATTGTTTTTTGTTGGATAACCCGAGATCTGGCCTGATTTGACCCAAATTTAACCAAATTAGGTTAGTTTGAGTGAAAACCATAAAATGCACACAACCCAAATCAACTTAACCTGACATATTCAAAGTAATTTGATTTCTGTTTGAGCCTAAACCTGAACCAAACTGATTCTGTTTACCCCCATATGACACTTTACTCCATTTTTAAATTTTCTATTAGAGTTCCATTAACTTTCGTTAAAAAAAAGCTATTACCAAAATGTCCTTTACACCACCCTTGATGTGATATTGTAATTGCACAGTATTGTCATGTAATAAAAATATCATTCTTCCTTAGGGACTGCAAGTTTGATATTGCAATCACCACAATGTAATTAAAACTTAAATAAAAGGGAAAGAATTGAATAGAGTAAGGATTTAGAATTGATTTAGAGAAAAGGAATTGAGAATCAAGTTGAAACAAAAGGAAACAATTAAAATCGAGGGAAATTCAATTATGAGAAATTAAACTTCCATGATTGCTGGTTCGCACAATGACTTTCTAATGGATTAATTTCTTTATTTAAGTGTTATAATTGATTCTCTTTGAAGGTAAATTAACCTAAGGTAGTCTACATTTCCTTTCAAAATACAAAGGCGTATCTAATTGAATTGACCTATACTTTCATAGTAGCTATGTTCAATTAGACCATTTACATTATTTGTTACTTCATTGATTCCTGAAGGATTAAACTTACTTTTGTGATTTAAAGCCAAAGTCCTTTCCCTATGGTTCCAACGATTAGTTCATCTTTATGAAAAATGGTGGCTAAATGTTTCACATAAGGAAAATCATTAATGAAAGAATCAAGAGGAGAACACAAAATGCACAAAGATAATTAATTAACAGCCATTAGTCAATCAAGGGCTATGTCCCAATCCTAAAAAAGAAAGGACTACTCACACATAAGCATGATAGAACTCAAAGAAAACAAAGAAAGATTCAAACTTGGAATGAGGATCGAGGAAGAGAAAAGCCAAATATTTATCCTATGTCGTCACAAGATTTTCCAGTTTGAAGCCCTTAAATGTCACCTAAAAGTGGTATTTAAACTAATGGGCTATAAGGTTTAGGCCCAAAATAAAACTAAAGCATAAAAATCACAAAAGCAATGTCTAAAGAACGTCACGGTCGTGAACTAGGATCTCACAATTATGTACGCCTTGGTAGCTAATTTAGACCACATAGGCGAGGAGATCACAGGCATGAACAACAATCTCATGGTTGTGAACATGATCTCATATGCCAGGACACTCTAAAATGTGCTCCTTCGGTTCTTCTTTTCAGTCTTAATGCCTCCAATGTTTTCAACCTCAATCCCGATGTCTCCGAGCACCTTTTGGGGCCATCCTTAGTGTCTCATAATTCAAGGAATGAATGTTCCTAAAACACAAACATTCTTGACACTATAACAAGTCCAAAAAACCAACAACAGAAAACCAATGAAAACAAAAGGAAAATAGGCTATAAGTGATAGAGACATGTAAAGTAACCTATCTAAAATGTTATGCAAACATGGTATGAAATGTTATTATCAACCATCTCCTGAGATATATAAATATTACGCCATTCTCCCCTTTTGTGTTAAAATATACATTTTTATTCCTTGATAGATGAAATATATTACACTTTAATCTAATTTTAATTTTTTCGTTAAAAATAATTATGACGAAAATATTATTTACACTCCCTTAGCATGAGAGATTTGAATATTACACTTTTATCTTTTCTTATTTTTAAATATACAATTTTTAAATATAAATAAAAAATGTTTTGGTATATATTTTAATTATAAATATATTTTAAAATCTTTTAAAGAATATTTTTTAACAGTATTAAGTTAAATAGACTAAACAATACATTTTAAGATAAAATAGTTTATGCACTTTTAGTGTAAAATGCGTTTACACTGTCACCTAATCACAAATAATGTATGGTAAGTTGGCTCACTTTTACAATAAACACATCAAAAAGTTATATCTACCATAATTTCTAATTAGTTGATAATATAAAAGTTTTTATACTGATTATGCATAGAAATTAAACTCATATTTTAACATAAGAGAGGAAAAAGCAATGTAATACTGACATCTCTCAAGAAAGGAGAGTGTAATTTACTTCCATGTTGTTAAGTTAAATGGACTAAATATATATATTTTAATATAAGAGGGGAGGTCAAGAAGGATGATGTAATACTTACATCTCTTAGAAAATGAGAGTGTAATTTACTCAAAAAGTGATGATTAGTTTAGACAATTAAATTAAATCAGAGTAAAAAATAGTGTATATAATTTGAATATTATCTGCTTATAATCCTATGAATTTAACCTGACTCTACTATTTTAATTATTTTATTTTTGTTATTCTTTCTATTTATTTTGATATTTTATTAATATTGTTTAAAAAAATTATCCTGTTTCAATTTTTTTGATTATATATATACACACATACACATACAAACCCAATAACTTAATTCAATCCACCCAAATTTAATTGTGTTGATTTGGTTACAATTAATTAAAAAATTTTGACAACCTGGTTTAACTCAATTTAATTAAATTTGATTGGTATAATTTTTTTGTTTTTATCTAAACTGGATTCAATTTGTTAATCAGGTGACTCCTACTAAAAATTGAAAACTTACGAGCTTATATACATAGGATGCGTTTAGATTATCTTCGGAATTAGTTTAACAGTTAGTATTTAACTGGATTGCCTTGCCTGCCGCCCGCTACATGTGGCCTGCGTATTAGAACTTGTATACGCTTACAGTACAAACATGTTCTGTACTTCTGTTGATTCACGAAGGTATTCATTATATTTAAACAAGTGATTTAATTAGATTCATGCATGTTCATAATCTTTTCATACCATCATTACATTAATAATAATGATTAAAATCAAATTCTTGCTAATAGCAATTAATGGCTTATATCCAAAACAATGTTATTTGCACCCAATTTTTGATACATAATTTCATACCTTTTTTTTAATAAAATAAGAAAAATTTAGCATTTCTGCGCACTGACTTCCTCATTCTAAATTACGTGGTATGATGAAAAAGGTAACAAGACAGATTGCAATTGTCCTCTTCCTACCTAGAAGTAGCTAGTACGTGATAAGCCTTTATGCAAGTCAATTAAATTGAAACTACCAAGGTTAATTATGCATGCCCTGAATAGCTGTTTTATGAGTCATGACTACCATCCCGACAGGTCTGCATGGATCCTAATGTCAGTTCAGAAAATTAAGGTTATCATCTTCTAGCTAGAACACTATAATATTAATTAAGCTCGATCAGTCATAGAGTTCAAACTTGTGAAATATTAGGGATAATAACTAACTAATAAGGCATAACAGGCCAGTGGCAGTGAGGCAGTGAAACTGTGTTATAATCCTCCACAGTGAAAGAACAATAGCCCTGATCTGCAACCTGCTCAATGTTATTCTTTCCCCGTGGCTTGTTGGAACCCCTTAGACCCTCTGACGTGCTTTCTACTGTTTCTTCCCCAGATATTTCTGTGTAACCTCCAAATGTTTGCGTCCCAAAACCTTGCTCTCTACTTAGCATTGCCTTCAACCTCATAACCTGCTCAGGGAATGTAGCCATATAGGAATCAACCAATTCAGGGAATAACTAGGTCGATCGATCTTCATGTTAAGACAGGCAAAAGCAAAAGAATAATCTATGTTATCTGTACATATATTTTTATACTTTTTCTATACTCATAAAATAAATCACGTTCTCAATTATTTTCTTTATTTCTTTTTAGCTCAAAAACAATCAGTAAAAATAATATAAAAATATTAATGTGTAAATGACAAAATTCAAATTTGAAAATAATAATTTCGGTATAAAAAATATTAATTTCACATTTCTTTCACGGTCTTATCTTTCACAAATGTGACATAATCAAAATTTAACCCTAATCGTAAAGATGAAAATCATATTATTAACTTTTTTTGGCATCACCAAGACATGAGATAGACGACCACTATATTGAAACTTGAAATGAAGAAGAGGTCTTTGAATTCTGAGAGGCAAAACTCATAATATATAGTTAAAGAGCTTAGGGGTACATCAAAGTTGAACCAAAAATAAAGTTACTAAAGTTTAAGTTTTAGATCCACCAACCAAAAAATTATTTTTCATTATTTTTTATAGAGCAAAAAAGCTACATTTGTTGACAAAAAGATCACATATGTTGGTAAAAACATTTAACATATGACTCTCTCATTTAAAGTAATTTTTTTTTTAAAAATTTACTTTAAATCTCACCCAACGGGCCGGCCTGGGTACATGGAGAGGCAGAAGGATATGTGTGTGAGAAATGGGAAGGTACCTCATCTTGAAGCTTCTGCTTTTCGTTGGAGATGACATCATATTGGTGTTTAAGCGCGTCGTACAAGTGCTCAAGCTGCTTGGCCTTCCACCTTGTACGTCTATTTTGGAACCAAACAGCGATTTGGCGAGGCTGGAGGCCTAGCTCACGAGAAAGCTTCATCTTTCTTTCAGGGTCCAACTTTATCTCCTCCTGAAAACTCCTCTCCAATAATTCTATCTGGTCACTTGTTAATCGCTTCTTCTTCTCTCTGTTTCCGTTGTCCATTGCCGGAACCAACCTTTGTCCTGTCTCCGTCAATGTCGCCGCTTGTTTCACTTCCACTGCTGAACGGGTGTAACACGGAAGGATAGGTTAGAAAACCCAGTCCCTAATACATAAATGACTTTGAAAATATAATTACTAATTTTAGGATTAAAATAACATACAGTAATAACTTTGAAAATATAAATATATTCCTTCGAAAATAATAATATCACAACTAGATTTTTAGATGTTGTCCTAGCTGAATATACCAACTTACCAAGTGTAGTTTTCAAATATATGCTTTGTCAAGGTTTCCTATATATGCCTCTGTGTGACTTCTTCAAAAAAGCAAGAAAATGGGACAATTACTTGGGATTCAAGTTACTATTCATGTGCAAAACTCTGAAAATAGTCTATAAATTAAAGTGGTAGCAAAATTATAGGCTGGCTGCTTTGGAAGCCATATTCAGTACACATTACACATACACACATGCGCACACGTACACATATATGTATGAAGGAGCTCATTGCATGCGATTGAAAATCGTAAACCATGAGAAGTAAAAAAGAAATGAACTTGACATTCAAGGATAAAGATAAATTCTTTCCTAGTGTTGCGTTTTCTTGTTCTTTTACCTGGATATGGGTTGTTGTTATAGTTGTAGAAGAAGCTTAAGGAGGACTCTGGCCGAGGAACAAAGGGTTTTGTGCTCTGATTCCAATCCATGTCTGCTTCCACTTTCCTGTTTAGATCTCTTCCTTTCAATTCCATCTGCAAAATTGGTCTGTCTTATATGGCCTGAGGGCTTCACTCGGTTGGGATATGGACGTGGACCACATAGGCAGAGAGAAGATAGAAGAGGTGTATAGCGAGTTTAGCTAAGCCAGTGAGGTGTGGCACTATGGTTCTGACTTGTGATTATGAGAGGCCAAAGGTTCTCTATATTCCTTTCTCTTTTTGGGTGCCACTTAATCAGAGATCTGAAAATTTTCATTGCTTCTATCTAATAAATTTATTTTAGAGAAGTTAATTATCAAAATAACATAAAGAGCATTTATTTCATTAATTACTTCTGAATCAAAGTTAAATTTAACAACGATAATATAGACTTGTACCTATCCTGGGCTTTAGCTAGCGAGTGCTATACGCACCCAAACAAGGTTAGTGTGACATTTGTGAATTGTAAGTGTAAGCTTCTTCTTCCTTTTCTTTTGGGAGCAACAAAGTTTGTGTGTTAATAAGTTGGAGACTGTAGAGGGGAGAAATTATGAGGTAGTCTTGTACTACCATGGTCTTCATTAATCTTTACATGATATGCAATCAAGTGTTATTATTATTTTTTAATGAATTGTAAAAGTTTAATATGTATCATATATACATTGATCAGAACCATGAACACTTGATAGTCTTAAACTATTTAATAATTTCTCGTAGAAGGGACTTGTTGTCTGGACAAGGTGAGAAAGCCGTTTAGAAAAATGTTACTCTTGCACCATTTTTTTGTTTTACAATATATAATTCTTATAATTCAAGAGAGAAATAAGGAAAATGTTACTCTCACACAATTTTTAAAAACAATTCTTATAATTTGAAAAAGAAAAAAAATAAGTGATTAAATAAACGATGGAATAGAAAGAAATTTAAAAATAAATTCTAAAAAGTATTACGAAAAATTATTATAAAGTGGTATGACTTCACTAGTTTAATTTGATCAAAGACATTAAAATTAAAAAAGAGGAGACATTTTAATTTATTATTACTCAATAATCAAACATATACATATTTAATTTTATGCATATTTTTTTATTAATTTTTTAATATCAGTAATATATCAGAAAAACAAAGGTAAGGCATTGCCCAAAATCAACCATTCGGGTATTTTGCGAACATTTCTGTTATTTGTACATTGATTCTTTTTCTTTTTTTCTTTTATAGTTAATGATATCTTAGTTATTAATCAACGTAAGTTTATAATAATAAGTTTTTAGTTTTTATAACGAATTATTGATTTTTACTCAATTTATACACCTTAATGAGTTTGTTTATTTATCTTAATAATTGGTAATTAATTTATGATGAATGAATCATGGTATTTGTACATCATTTTCTTAACATTATTTATTCTACATATTTTTTAATAAGGCACTTATAAAATATGCATTCCAACCAACTCATACTCTCTTTATCTTTTCTCTCATTCAAATAAACAACATGACATAAATATCTTGTGTGACGTAGAAAATACTGTAAATAGGTATTTTCCATAGGCAAAACAAGTCAAATGAGTTCCAAAATTGCAACACCGAGGATGACAGAGAAGCTGCCACGCACCCCTGCTGCACACCATTAAAAGACAAGTAAAGGACGGTAAAGAAAACAGAACTTGGGCTCATCTTCTGTTCATTCAACCTTATCTCCCTTTCACCTTAATTATATCTCGTGCTGTGTTGCAGAGAGGACAACTGATACTATCTTACTTGCACTCCTTCTTCTGTCCTAGCATAAAATTGGGATCTAGGTTCCCTTGGTTTGACAAATTTTGATGCAATTTGGATGTGGCTATATATTTTGAGTTATAGGACTGCGCGTGTTTGGACTTTTGGAGTACTTACTAGACATAAAACTGAAGAGTTTGAAACGACAAGGAAGTCCTTTGAGCCGGAAATGGTGAAAGAGATCATGCATGGGATGATGGAGACAAAGGCCATTGTAGAATAGAATCCAACTTGTGATCAATTGGAGTTGGTTGCGTTTGTTAATTTATTGATTGATGCACCATGATAACAACACTACATACTTTTCAATAGGGAAAGCCTCAGTTCTGACGTACGGGGTACGGCCAAAAAATAATGAAACACTGGTGTAATATCGAAGCTTCAAAGACAAATGTAGTGATCGTAAGGCGCTATTAATTACTCCACCACGAGGTGCAGGACAGTTTTCTTTACCATTTTTATTTTATATAAATATATACATACGTTCGGTTTTTTTTTATTTCATTATTTATTTTTATTTTATTTTTCTTATCTTATCACATTATTTATTACATCTTTCACTTTCTCTTTTTTTTTTTATCTCTCTTTTTTACACCTATCACCAAAAATGGATGAGTATTCAACATTTTTCTCTTTATTTTTCCAGTTTCTGTTGCCTTCTCTTGTTTTATCTGCTAGTACAACGAGAAACGATTTTGTTGCATATTATGCGTACGGAATATAATGTCATGTATACAGGAATAAGGAATGCAAATGGCGAAAGAATAGGATATTTTTAACATGGCATTTTCTGTACACGTGTTGCTGCATAATATTATTTGATGGGTGCCTAGTATGAGAATGAATCCACTAGAGTATGGTTAAAATGTCAACTTAGTTACAAGTAATTGAAAGAAGCTACAATAGTAGGAAGGCAACTTCTCGGCCTAGAATATTAACCATCTTTATTTAGAGAAACTGTATTTGTATATAAAGTTTGTAGAAAGACTTAAAGAGAGAAATAGCAAGAGTGTGAAATACGATAGAAAGGGTGATAGAAAAGGTAAAGAGAAAAAATAATGTTTAAAAAAGTATTATCAAAAAATATTTATGAATTAGTATAGCTCCATTGCTGACACTATTGTAATATATAACTTTAGAGTGAAAGTTTACAATTATAGAGATTTCTATACTATCAAACTAGGGGGGGGGGGGGGGGGGGGGGGCGGTCAAATGTTTACTATTTGTCCATTTAGGGAGTGTTTGGAAATATATTTTTGAGACTTATACAAATGGTTTATGACTTTTTTCATAATTTTTTTTAATTTATTTTAATAAATTTCACAGACAAGTTTATAAATATACTGTCCAGGGTTGGCACCTCGATGCCAGGCTGAATAGCCACTTCAGCCTTCAACCGAGATGCCTTGCTAAGTAGAGCTCAACCTTATGTAAATAAGGTAATAAGGAAGTTTACGTTTAATAAGGGAAATTGATACCAAATCTCCACAATGAAGAGAAACAAATCATATATGTGATTCAGGTGCACACTTTCTAACCCTAATAAATTCATTATCCACTCAATCCTGCATTATCCCACGACCTCCCCTCTAACTTGAGCATCAGAGTGTCATTGCAAGTACCCCCCACTAGCGTAGTTTAGGAGTGAAGGAGAAGGGAGGAGCCTTTGAAAGGCCTACTTTGAAAGGAAGGAAAGACAATTGTAGTTGTGGTTCAGGGCTGGAATAGAACGAAGAGGAGAAGAACCAAATTTTGCAAGAACATTTTGGTGCCTACTGTGGGGCCAAGGTAAATTATCCCTCGACTGTCGAGGTAAATTATCCCTTGACCACCACTTTTAACAATGATGAAAACTAGGAGTGTGACGGTAGAGGATCAGGGCAACGACACAGTGCCATTGCTGGAGAACCACCTTTTAATCCAGGCTCTACTCTAGGAGATTGCGACCCTACAAAAGAAGAACGAGGAGGAGACGGACAAACTTCGTAAGGAGAACGCAAAGATTCATAATCAGTTGGAAAAGAAGAGTTAGTAGAATCCTACTACCCATGAAGTGGTGGAGGAATCCAAACACCACACGTAGTAATCTTGAGCGGAGACTAGCCGTCACCTTGAGACGTGCAGGAAAATGCCAACAAACTCGCGATCACACCCCTTCACATTGGTGGTTCGGTCCAGAAGCATCCCTTTGTGGACGACATTATGGAGACCCCATTTCCTCCAGGGTGGAAGCATCTTAATATCGACCTATATGACAAGTGACTGACTCGAACGAGCACATTGATGTATACACCACCCAGTTAAACTTATTCACCAATGATATTGCTATATTGTGTCATGTATTCTCGACCTTGCTAAAGGAAGCTGCTTTGAATTGGTATACTCGGCTTTGGCCGAACTCGATTAACTCCTTTACTACACTTGTTGTGAGGTTTGGAGTGCAATATGCAACTAGCAAGTTGCACCACCTCACTTTGGTCACCCTAGTGAACTTGACATAGGAGGATGACGAGCCTCTAAAAGCCTTCATGGCCCTGCATTCGATGATCATGGCCTTCATGCCTGGGCTCATCTCCAATAGCTTATGCAAAAAGCCTCTGACTAACATGGACAAGCTCTGAGCCTAAGCTGCAAGATATATTCAAATGGAAGAAATGGCAGAGTTTTATGATCGAGTCCAAGCAAGGATGCAGAAGAAAGCGGGTGATCGAGAAACGCCGAAATTCAGCCAAGAGAATAAGCACAAGGTGAACCAAGGTATCTTCGATCCCAAGTACAGCCATTACACTCCTTTAAACACCAACTAAGCATGAGTCATGGAAGAGGCCTGTAGTGTAGAATTGTTGCCATTACCGTGGAAGAGTCGCTGGCCGGAGGGAGTAGACCGAGGTAAACACTGCTGATACCATGGAATTACGAGCACTCGACGGAGGAGTGTTAGGCCCTTTGTGACAAAATTAAGGAGTCGATCCAAGCCAGGCATTTCCAGAATTACATCCAAAGGATGAATGGTGGCCACAAAGGTGGTTAGAACCGATCGAGAGGTCAAAGGGGTGGTAGAACTGATGAACTAACGAGCAACCAACAAGGAATGATGAAGGACAAAACTCGACCTCTCTGGAAGGGGCTAATAACCGTTTGAGAGGGGTGATCAATATCATTGCAGGAGGATAAGCGGGGGGTGGATCAAACAGTTCAGCTAGAAAGTGGCATCTAAAAGTAGTACGGTCGGTGAACTTCTTTGGGAAGCCCCTCAAGAAACACCCTTATAATGTTTACTAAGGGTCTATTTGGTAGAGGTGAAATTGGGGAGAGGAGAAGAGAAAAGAGAAAATAGTGGAATTTAGCATTTTCTCCTTGTTTGGTTCAATGGAAAGGGAGGGCTTTTGCACACACAAAATGTGGGGCCCACTTAAAAATTTTCATCACAAAATTGAGAAGATTTGCAAAGAAATTGTCTCGAACTTCGCACGCATCCATTGGCTTCTTAATTTTGAAGCATGTAAATCGGTTTTGCCTCAAGCAAAACCGATTTACATGCTTTTGCTACATGATATTTTTATTATAATAATAATAATAATAATATTAATAATAAAAATAAATATTATTAATAACAATAAAAATAATATTGATGATAATAATAAACAATAATAATTAAAATAATCTTAACTTTTCCTCTATTTCTCTTCCACCAAACAACCTTAACTTCCACTTTATTTCTCTTCTCTTCTTTTCTCTTTATTTCTTTCCTCTCTATCAAATACGCCTTAAGGCAGATTTTAAGGGGATAAACCCCGAGCAAGATGATTCGATGGTTATTATAATGGAAGTGGCAAACTTTGTTGGTAGGAAAACCCTCGTGGCCCAGGGAAGTTCAACGAATATCCTATATATGGATACGTTTAGAAAGCTGGAGATTTCGGAGAATCTGATACAACCCTACCTGGAGTAACTAGTGGGATTTGTGGGTGAACGTGTAAACACTCGAGGCTACATTAACCTACTCACCACCTTCGTTGATGAAACAACCTCTCAAACTATCACCGTGAGGTTATTGCTAGTGAACATGGACACCTTGTACAATATCATGATAGGCTGGCCAACCCTGAATCAGTTGGGAGCGGTAGTCTCCACCTTACACCTGGCAATGAAGTTTCTTTCATCAACAGGGCAAATCATAACAGAAAGAGTGAATTAAAAAACCACTCGTGAGTGTTATGTTGAAAGTTTGAAGGTGGGTAAAAGAAAGTTGAAACCAAACGGACAAACAGTGTGTTCCCTTCATCTGTACTACCCGAGTGAATTGGTCGAACTAGATCTGAGAATGGAGGAATAAAGAGCTAAACCTATCGAAGACTTGTAGAAGTTCTAACTGAGAGTACACACTGACTAGTTCGATAAGTTCAAGCTAAGAGTACACGCTGACCAGTGCACCCAGCTTGGGCTTAATCATTGTGAAAGTGTGCTTGGTGAAATTATTAAGTGCTAATTTGGACTTATTTGCATGGACAGCGACTGGCATGCCTGGGATAGATCTAGGGCTTCACTGTCACAAGCTAGTGGTATGCCCCAAAGCTAGATCAATCGCTCAGAAGAAATGAAAGCTCAAGGAAAAGAGGAAAAAATGGTAGAAAAAGATATGGCTAAGCTGGCAAAGGTCGAGTTCATCAAAGAAGTGGAATATAGCACTTGGTTCGCTAATGTTGTATTGGTTAAGAAGGAAAACGGGAAATGAAGGATGTGTACGGACTATACCGACTTGAATAAAGACTGCCCGAAGGACGCATACCCACTTTGAGCATTGATAGGTTAGTCAACGGCACCTTAGGTTACAAGCTATTGAGCTTCCTAGATGCTTATTCAGGGTACAACAAAATACCTATGAAAAGAAGACTACCTTTATGACCGAGGGCTCTAATTACTATTACTCAGTAATGCCCTTCAGTTTGAAGAATGTTGGAGCGATCTACCAGAGATTAATGGATAAGGTATTTGCTGGGTTGATTGGCAGGAACTTGGAAGTTTTTGTTGATGACATGGTGGTGAAGTCCAAAGATCCTAGTCGGCATGCCAAGGATTTGGAAGAGGTGTTCAATGAAGTTAGGCACCATAACATATGGCTGAAACCAAAAAAATGTGTATTAGAAGTGTAAGGGGGAAATTTCTGAGATTCATACTCACTGACAGGGGTGATCGATGCCAACCCTAACAAGTGTAGGGCTATCATCGAAATGAGAAGTCCTCAGGATGTAAAAAAGGTCCAAAGACTGATCAGAAGGCTTGTATTTCTTTCCCGCTTCCTTCCCAAAGCAGCTGAAAAGGCCCGTTTGTTCTTCAGCTTCTTGAAAAAGCCTAAAGTCTTTCAATGGGATGAGGGGTGCGAAGCAAGTTTTAAGGAGTTTAAAACATTTCTGGCATTACCACCAATCTTAACTTGGCCCTTGCCAGAGCAAGATCTACTGTTATACTTGGCAGTTTCGAACCATGCTGACAGCTCAATTATTGTACAGGACTTAGACGGGAAACAGGTCCTAGTGTATTACATTAGTCATGTCTTGCAGGGCACAGAAGCTCGATACCAAGTGATAAAAAAGCTGGCCCTAGCCTTCGTGATAGTGCCCTAAAGGCTCCACCATATTTCCAAAGTCACCAAATAGTAGTGAAGACAGATCACCCAATCTAGAAGGTACTGAGGAAGTCGGAGTTGGTCGACCTAATGATAGCATGGATAGAACTATCCAAATTTAGACTCAGGTATGAAGCCAGAGGGCCCAACAAAGCTAGTGCCTGGTAGATTTCCTTGTCGAGCTTACAACGCCAACCGAGAAGAAAGAGACATAATGATGGACCTTGCATGTGGACGACTCATCAAACCATAAGGGAAGTAGAGCCGGTGTCATTTTGGAAGGACCTGGAAGAGTGGTGTAACACCCATTTAATTTTAAATATAATTCATATTAATTTAGTTATTAAGTTTAAGTAAATAAAAATGTGTGTAAAATTTTTCCAATTTTAAAAGAAATTCCAAACTTAACAGAATTTGGAAATGCTAATAAAATATGAAAGATATATACATATATTTCATAAAACTGTACATCATGGTTTGAGTAATACATAACAGTCAGAAAACCAAAGTACATTGAAATACATATACTACCTAGCCCACTATATACATCAAAAGAGATCCTATACAGAACAATATTTATCTACCCTATCCCTTATACAAAAAGAAAATACTATAGGTCTTCAGGTCCTCCCCCGTTGAGATGTTCTCTATCTCGTACTCAGCATCACGGAGTGTTAATGTCGTCTTCAATAATCACAACCAATCATACACAAAAAAAAATGGAGTGAGGTGTTTTGTTCTAAAATCACTTTTACATGTGCGGTAGGAAATCTACCATAAAACAAAGATAAAACACAACTGACAACACAAGAGATCCTAAGGTTCATTCTAAGTTGTATCCGACTACCCTTGACTAGGTATGGATCCATACTTCCTATTAGTGGGTAATAGTTCTCAACAGAACCTGGGAAGTGACTAGGAGTACATATACCTCTCTCAACACCATCACATGGTACAATCCTCGTCATCATTGAAGAACAAAATAATAATTTAGGATATTCATTTATAGAGGTATACTCTCAAACCAATCCTAGAATGCTGAGCAGTTGTTGGGGTTATCGAGTTTGGTCAGGCGAATATCCCGGTTCAAGGGTGCTACCCTGGCCATTGGGACTTTCACCACTCGATGCCTACCCCCAAGACCTCCGCAAGTGGGTCCTTGCCTTTCATTCCTCAACGTACCAAACTGTGACTTCCCTAGCAGGGTGTCATTCCACTGCATGTCACTTGCTTTACATTACTCACTAATTTATCACTTCCAAATTTCTCAAACAGAGGTTTCCCTGGTCTCATTTAATTTGAGCACCAGTATAATCAACATTTCTGCCTTATTTTGCAGAAATTGCGCTATACCAAAATTTTAACAGAATAACGATATAACAATTATAGTATAATGACTAAAATTTTGGCAGAATAACAACTAAATAAATGTATTTTGATTTTCTAAATTTGAGCAGAGTAACAGCTTAGTAAATGTATTTTTATTTTCTAAAATTGAACAGGGTAACAGCTTAGCAAGTAAAATTTAATAATTTAAATTTGAGTAGAGTAACAATTTAATAATCATGATTTAATAATTTAAATTTGGGCAGAGTAACAACTTAGTAAAAATTAAAGTTTAACATTAAACAATAATAACAATAATAAAACTTAAGCCTAAACGGGTTTAGGGGAAAACCCTTCCTACCAACATGCAAAGTGACAGTAATTTAGAACCAACCCCACTCCCCCCATTACCTCTAAGATAGTTGATGAAAAGGATGGAATTGTTGGTGCAAAGCTTCTAGGAGGAGAAATTCTACTAGTTGAAAACTAGCAAAATTTTAACATAAAAACTAGATAAAAAAAATATTTTAGAGAGAGAAAACTTTAGAAAGAGAAGCTCTCTAGCTTGGGAGAAGAAAGGATGAGTGAAAATCTGAAAACTTTGAGGCCTGTTTATAGAAGAAGGAGGGGGTTAGGTGTCCAAAGATTTACATCATCCATTATGTCACTATTATGTCATAAATCCAATTTTTATTTATTTTTAATCCAATTTAGGGACACATATCTCAAATAGGTGGTGAATCACCTATTTTAGGGTTGGGGACGTGCTCCACCAGCTGTCCCAAGCCTCCATGTGTCAAATTTTATCTATAGGTGAATTAACCGGTACCGACAAAAACGCCTAAACTTGAAAAATTAGCTTTTAATATCAAAATAATGTATTTTAATGAAAAACTGGACAAATACATTAATTTTCATCAAAAATAATTTCTAATAATAAATTTTAATTTTTATTAATTTATTTCAAATTATATGTATTTATTTTGTATTTTTAAGCTAGAAAATCCATTTTAATTCAATAAATACCAAAATTTTTATCAAAATTATAAAATTAAATATTTTACCCATAATTAAACTAAAATGACCATTTTCACCCTTTTTGAATGTCAAACCAATACTAGCTGACTTATTAGACATGTAGGGGCATTTTGGTTATTTTACACAGAAATTCCACAAAATTCCCAAAAATTCCCAAAATTATATTTTAATATATATTACATAATTCCAAGCTCAAATTGACATTTTAATGTCAATTGAATCTTTTCCTCATGTCAGTTCTTAATGTTGAGAAATAGGGACAAAATTGTCATTTTCTAATTTCTCTGGGCTCCGGCTCGGAAAAATTATTAAAAATCACGATTAAATAGCTCTTGAAGTTTTGAGCAAAACGGTAAGAGTCAGAATTTCAAAATTCCTTTCCGATTTTTCAGAATTGTATTGCCAAATATATATAAAAAACAGTGGAAGAATTGAAATAGAATTATTATATCTTTCACTACTTTTCTCTCAAAATAAAGTTTTTATAATGAGAGATACTTAATATAAAATTTTCAAAATATTTTGAGGTCAAAAAGTCTACGGTTGGTTCCCATAGTCAACCAGGGGTATTTTTGTCATTTTACAAAAATTATCTCAATAAATTCTAGAAAAATTTCTAAAATTATTATTAACTATTTTAAATACATTGATGACTTAAAAACAATTTTTAAACATACAGAATAATTTAATATACAAAAGTAGGGGTGTTACAAGTGGTATTAAAGTAGTCCCTAAGGATCGACTTCCTGACACCCAATAATCAAGTAGTGTATGAAGCACTGATTGTCAGGCTCAGACTAGTAAGGAAGATTAGAGCCAAACAGATAAGGTGTAAGAGTGACTCCCAGTTGGTAGCCAAACAAGTATCTGGTACTTTCCAAATAAAGGGTGCCCATTTCTTAAGATATTACCATTGGGTGACCTAACTAGTAGAACAATTTCAAGACTTCAAGATTGAGCACATCCTTTGAGAAGAGAACGAAAGGGCCAATCTCTTGTCGAAGTTAGCAAACACCAAACAATTGGGGAAACATCTTACGGTCATACAAGAGATAGTAGCAAAGCCAAGTGTGAAGGGAGAAGTCGGGTGTGTAGGAAAGGGGAATGAGGGGTGGATGACTATCATCTGGAGATACTTTACTGTCGGTGAGTTATCGAACGATAAGAATAAGGTAAGAAGGGTCCAAAGGAGTGCAAGCTACTATCTGGTTGAAGAAGAAGAACTATACAAGAAGGGACTCTACATCCTGCTAGTCAAATGTCTCGACCCTGAACAAGTCGCTTATATAATGGACAAAGTGCATAAGGGGATCTATGACATACTTATCGGAGGGCGAGCCATGGCTGCTCGAGTCATCCGGTATGGATATTATTAGCTTACCATTCGATGATGCCAAATATTCGAAGAAGTGCAAGGAATGCCAGAGATTTGGGAACTTAACCCACATACCGGCTAAGGAATTATAATCAATAATTTCACCATGGCCTTTCGCCACATGGGGGATGGACATACTCGAACCTTTCCCTATAGCCAAGGGCTAAGTAAAGTTTCTATTGGTAACGATCGAATACTTCATCAAATGGATTGAAGCTGAGCCTCTTGCTCGAATAACAACTTCGAATGTGCAAAAGTTCGTGTGGAAAAACATAATCTGCCGATACGGAATGCCCCATTTGGTGGTTACTAACAATGGAAGATAGTTTGTTGATCAGTCATTAAAGGAATTCTATGAAGGATTGGGGATTCGACACAAAGTCAAATTGATGGTGTAACGCCCGGCCGCTTTCAGGATGAGTGACTGTCCCCACAAACCAACACAAGACTTTTCAGCGTGCTTTGTCCTCACTCACACGCTTCCTGGGAAACTTCACAAGAGGTCACCCATCCCTAAATCGCTCCAAGTCAAGCACGCTTAACTGTGGAGTTCTTAAGTGATAAGCTACCGAAAAGTAGATGCATCTTGTTGGTATAGGTAGCACTTATTAATTCCTTTAAGCTATCCTCAACTGTACAGTCCCATACCCGCACAGCCTCTAGATCCCTCTCGTTCGGGTGTGTATTTGATTCATTCATGTACCCCTCCCGTTGGAAGCCTGCTAGGAGCCGCTCATTGTCCGTGCCTCATCTCTTTTGCACCGGCGATCACTCTTCGCCCTCGTTAGCGCCCGGGATGTTACAGATGGAGTACCCCCAAACCAATGAGGCAGGCTAAAGTGGCTAACAAAGTAATCTTGGGTGAACTGAAGAAAAGGGTAGAGAAAGCTAAGGGAAGTTGGGCCGAAGAGTTGTCAAAGATCTTTTGGGCATATTGTTGCACGCCTTAATCAACTACTCAAGAAACACCTTTTAGATTGGTATATGGTATCGATGCTATGATCCTGTTGAGATAAGGGAACCACCATTTCACTGAACGGTGTTTGATCCAGACAAAAATGAAGAGATACTAAAGATAGAGTTGGACCTGGCAGAAAAAGCAAGGCAAGAATACAAGAAGAAGCTTGCAAGAGAAGAATGGTGCGAAGATACAATGTGAAGGTAAAGCCGAGAAACTTAAAACCTGATGATTTAATCTGGAAGAAGCTAGGATAAGCTCGAAAACAGGTTAGAGAAGGAAAACTTACGGCAAACTAGGGAGGACCGTTCAGAGTAGTCGAATAACTTGGCAACGGAGCCTATTGCTTGGAACAACTAACCAGTGAAAGGATTCCAAGGACATGGAATGCATCGCGTTTGAAGTTATATTTTAGTTAACATATGTAACATACGATGTACTCTTTTTCCTACCTTAGTCTTTTGTCCCACAGAAAAAGAATATGGGTTTTGGTTGGGGGAGGTTTTAACGAGGCACGTCGAATAATACATTTGCAATAAAATTTCAATTTGGATAAATTGCCTCCACTTTGTCAAGCCGATGCACAGCGCTCAAGCACTTAACATGTTTTGACACATTGAAACCTTTGTTGAACCAATCCACTGCTCTCGAGCACTTAACAGGTTTCAATCCATTAAAACCTACGACAAATCGACCTCCCGTGCTCGAAAACTTCAGTAGGCTTTGACCAACTGAAGCCGGTCATAATCGATCTAACCAATTCGATAAACATCTTCGAATGAATTCACTAAAGTAACGATTTAGGCTTTTATTGAAAGACTCAGCATAAAGATTAAAGTTAGTCAAATAATTTCAAATAGTTAGAGTAAGCCATGATAATGAGAGAAAAAAATTAATGCATAGTGACAAGCATTACATCGATAGTGTCATGAAGCTAAGAAAGCCATGTACATCGTTGTGGAATTACAAAAATGCACCTAAGTCCTAAGAAGGGAAATGTTGATGTTGCGACAGGAGGACATCCGAAGAAGATAACATTCAAGAAGTTCACCCAACGAAGAGAACATTAAAGAAGTTCAGCTTCAGGGGCGTTGCTCTTCCTAAAGGCCTACACGACGTTGGTGTTATCCCAGTCTACTCAGTGGCTCCACCCCTTTGGACTTCGTCCTCTTCCCAGTCAAAAAAGTTTGGCTACATCCACCAACACCCCCCCCCCTTTAACATCTTTTTCCACATCGAAGCTGGAGGTGTTAGTGCTTGGGAGGAAAAGGGTTAGCTGTCGAAGTGCCTTCTAGAAACCCTTGACGTGCTCCTCTATGATAGAACACTTAGCCTCATTCAGATCGGACTCAAAGCACTTGGCCTGTTCAATGGCTTTCGCCCATCCGATTTCAACTTAGGAGAGTCCAGCATTAAGACGTTCCACCTCGATCCCCAATGTAGTCGTGGAGTACTTTGCCCAAACAGCCCAATCCATCAAAGCCTCACCGCAAGCTTAGGCCTCTTTTAGTTTAGTCTCCAACTAGCCATTGATCTCCTACCTCCCTAGCCTCGAAAAGAAGTGTTTTGTTGGCCCAAGCGGCATCAGCGAGGCTAGTATTTGCCTTCTCTAGCTCAGCCTCCAACCTTTTGATTTCAGCTTCCTTTGACTCTATAAATTGGTTGGTAAACCAAGCTTGCTCCAGCTCATCCTCCCAGAGTTGTGTTATTGCCCATTAACGAGCCTGGAACACCGAGATCACTTCTAAGCCCACTTGTAGACCAGTCGCCCGGAGGACGTTTTGATCGACCTCAAAGAAGGAACTAGTACCTAGCAATCTCCGAGGGTCAAAGCCATGAACTCATAATGAATTTATCCCCTCGGCAACAATAAAGAAGGCTGGGTGAGCATTAAACGTTGAAAAGGACCCTTCAACTCCTCCGACAATAGGTGTATGCCGAGGATGCTTCAAGGAAGGGTTGGCCAAATGCATCTACACCACAGGTGGGGTCATTTGAGGAGTGGGAGTTGGTGCGCAAGCGGAGCCTTGTAGAGTCGGGGGTAGAGGCTGGGTTGACTAGCAGGAGCGGCGCCAGCCTGGCCGACAGTTACAACACCAACCTCAGCGAGTCTTGCCTTCTCAACCTGCTCAACATAGAGCTTAGCGAAGTCAAATTTCCCCATAATCACTACAAAAGAATCAAGCAAAAATTAGAAGTAAAAAATGATCGTGAAATGACAAACACATAACACTCACACTTCATATCCCTTAATGGCTTCTGCAACTAGAGGAGCCCCAACACAACTCAACATGAAATTAGCAGAGGAAGCTTTTGCAAACCAACCATGTCAGCCTAGTCCTCAACCGATATAGCCTGGACGTGCCAAACAGTGTGCTTATCAGGACTTTTCGTCTAGTAGAAGGGGAATCGTGGATGGCCTTGAGGATCGAAGAAATTGACCACACCAGCCAGACCAAGGCATGCATGGAAGAATCCCCCCTTAAAGTCCTTGTAAGAGGTGGTGAACAACGAGATACCATTGACACCGGACAAGGACACCCAACCACCCTTCTTTCTCTCCTTGGCAGCATAGTGGTGGAGAAACTTGGGGGCAATCAATGTCATGTGGAATAGGTTGCAAAGGATGCGGAAAGCAACCATAGCTGCCCA
Source organism: Spatholobus suberectus (assembly GCA_004329165.1). Lineage (NCBI taxonomy): Eukaryota > Viridiplantae > Streptophyta > Magnoliopsida > Fabales > Fabaceae > Spatholobus > Spatholobus suberectus. The sequence goes on along the minus strand of CM014732.1, from coordinate 14,712,916 downwards.
ACTATTCGGATGTAGTTGGGTGGGGGCCACGTTCATGGTCGTCAACACCTCAACCTTGAACCCATCGAAAGGCACCGTGATCCCAAGATTGCAGAACAATGTCTCATAAACATAAGTGTAGTGGGGTTGCCCTGATGTCACGAAAAGATAGACGTTCTCATTCAGACCACATAGCTCCACAATCACCACATCCTCCTAGTCCAAGTGGCATAGAATGATGGACTTTAGGAGATCGCCAATGGTCGCCGTTGACTGGAACTTGGAGAAATAAACTTCCACTTCTCTAGTAACCAATTCATACCCAAGTTGAGTGACGGGGGAAAAATATCTTCGGGCTACCTCTTCCTCCAGCACCCCACCAAAGGCTGATCTAAAATAGCTTCGAAAGGTTGGTCGTCCACGTTCACCATAGAGGCTGCCCTAACAGGTTATTCGGACTAGGAGCATCCAGCCAACCAAAGTCCTCCATAAGGGGCTTTTAGTTTCCCTGGCTTTTTCCTCCTTCCTTTCCAAGTAGGAGGTGTTCATACAAAGACTTCTAGGTCTCCTCCGATAGGCTCAACTTCTAGCATTAGCATGGGTCCAGGCTTAGAATTGGAGGAACCACCATTTTCACAGGTAGAAGCCATTAAGGAAGAAGAAAAAGGAAAAGGAAAGAGGCGTACCTGAGAAGGCTTTGGGAAGGAAAAGGGGGGAAAATGACAGTGACTGCAGCAGAGGAGTTTTTTGGCATGATGAAAGCAAGTAGAGAAAGGCAAAAAGCAAGGGAAGAGAGAAAATAGTAGAAAGCATGAAGAGAATGAGAAGAAATCCCCTTTTTATGGGGGTTGGGGGGCTTGGCTGCCCAAAGACCCAAGTCCTCCACACCGTCAAATCTCTGTGCAACTACCCATGCCCAAGGGTTCTAATGAAGTGACGATTGAGGTTCTCTAGGCCATCATTAGCCTACCCTGTAACTACCACCACACATTAAATGGACTTTGGAAATTTGCATGATGATTCCCAAGATAAGAAGTGACTCTTTGAAGGTCAACACTTCAACTTCCAAGGTACCATCTAGCTGAAGTCGAAGTACGCTACCCTTAAGTGATTTCAACCGTCCCACTTGACCAACTGCCATGAGTCAATAAGATTGGCCAAATATTCGACCAGCCCACCCTTTGCCAGCATAACCGAGGAACGATTAAGAACATCCGATCTTCACTCAGCACTATTGG